>JBBPCX010000114.1:19669239-19709745 GCA_037974365.1 Hydrocynus forskahlii | reverse complement strand
CTGCTTCACAGAAACACCAGCTGAGTTTCCAGGAAAGCACTTATTGTGAAAAGGGCATGAATAAATGCAGCAAGCCTAAATTTGTTCAAAATGAACTCTCCTAATTAAAAAAATCCTGCACTACAATGTCAATGTGACTTACATAAGTGTACTCCTTTACTGACGTAATGTTTCCTTAATGGTCCTTGAATATGATGTGAAAAAAGCCTTTGTTCAAAAACAACCTTTACATAAAGTCTTTAGATTTACCTTCACGTGTCTCGTTTACAAAATGTGCTTTTTAAAAATACTATTGAAAGCTTCATAAGGGAATCAAAAGGGTGTGCTCTAAGATATCACTCTAAAGGACTCTTTTTGACACTTTTATTTTTGAGAGTGGAATGGTATTGCTTTCATTAAGGCCTGTCATTATATCACTATGACCTGTCATTCCAAATGACATTATCTTGAGAATTATGCCTCGGTGAGTAGAGGTATGCGAATTACTGATATAAACCAATTAAAATGGTCAGCAAGGAGCAAG
Organism: Hydrocynus forskahlii; assembly: GCA_037974365.1. Classification (NCBI taxonomy): domain Eukaryota; kingdom Metazoa; phylum Chordata; class Actinopteri; order Characiformes; family Alestidae; genus Hydrocynus; species Hydrocynus forskahlii. The sequence goes on along the minus strand of JBBPCX010000114.1, from coordinate 19,709,222 downwards.
CACTTAGAAATAACTCTAATCATGTTATGAAGGTTTTCCAGACAAAAATCGTTCCCCTGCAATATGAGCGACTGGTGATCAAAGTGAAATGGTTAATTATTTCATGCTCAGCATTAGGGCTGCCATGATTCAAGTCATGGTCGCTGAATTGGCAATGATTGTGGTAATGGAGCTTCACACGCATTGTTGACACATGGTGTTGTATGTATTGTTGCTGTTAGATCAAATCCTAGTATCTCAATTTTTGTCAAGCCTTATTTTTAGATAATTTGCAAACACCAGCTGCTCTTTACATGTGAAAGAAATCACAACCTGAGTGGTACAACTGTCAAAGCGCTGATTCTACCATCAGGTGATGCAACAGCCACCCATGGTGTGGAAATCAAGACAACACAATTGGTTTCACTGTCTCTGGGTGGGGTTGGATGGCCTTTCCTGACATGGTTTGATGCAAACCAGCAGGGGCATCTTTTAGCATATGCACTAAAACACTCTCCGCTAAGCGTGCTGGGCTGTCCAATGATATTGCATTAGTGGAAACAGGAAAGAAGCTGTGATGCTTCATGTGACTCAGAGGAAAAGGGTGCTAGCCTTCACCCTCCCAGTGCTATTGGCATCATATGACTGGGGGAGTCCTAGATAGTAGGAACTGTGACACTAGACTTGTAGAAGTGGAACTGGACATGACGAAATTAAAGACAAAATCATTAAAAAAATTACAATGAATGAACCAAAAGAACTAGTCCACAATTACCAAAAATGTATGAAGGGCTTAATTCCAAAATTTTGTATATCCTTTAAAAAGAACATGTTTTAAAAAAATATTAACAACTGATATATAATACAAACACATTTTCATTTCTCTAATATGGATGGTACTCTATATATATTATATTTACAATAAAAAACACTGATATTTCTTTTATGTGTAAAGTAAAAGTCCCCTACAACCCCCACATTTAAAGATTTTCACGATTAGCTGAAAATCCTAAAACTAAACATAAAAAAAAACATTGCAGTCATTTGAGTATAGCAAATATTAATGTGTGCTTGTTTTATGGTAGAGTTTGCAGTTAGTACTTTGTTTTAGTTATATATTTTCATTATTTGCAGTAGTAAGCTGCAGCTTACATTAATCAGTGTGCATTTAAGTGCTATATAAACAGTCTGCTTTGTTGTGTCTTGGATCATTTGGATTAAGTTTGTCCAGAATGACAGAGCAGATTGATCAGGTTGTGAATCAGCAATTGTTTTGTCTGTTATATAAGTCCTACTACATCACATTACTATTATGCACTGCAGCACATTGTCACATTTTATTTTTTTTTATAAATCATCAAAAAATAAAATCAAATACCTGATGTCGCATTACACAGGCTGCTTATTGGGGTTTTTTTTGTAGCACTTCCACCTTGAAACACCTTTCCAACTCCTGAGTATATATGTAAAATACATTAAAATGCTGTAATTTTTCCATTTCAATGTTCCATTCTTGTTAAAATTATTCATCTTAAAATAATCATAGTAGTTTGTAGATAATATCAAAGATACATATCGGCAAAGATACATATATTCTCTCAGCTGTATTAAGACTTTTAGACTTTTAATTTTGGCTTATGCCTGGTGTAAGTCAAGGCTCTTGTTGAAACAAGTCAGGTGATCACAACTCCACTGCTCTGCTATCGACTTCTCATTAGTGGCCTAAACACAGGGAGCTTAGCTAATGATCCACAATACAGTGATGGAAAGAAAGTCCTCTAGCTTTATTTGACTCGCAGAATGACTCCAATATCATTAGTGGATGTGATTGAAAATATCCACCTCTTCCCCATACCCCACATGCAGAGGCTAATGCGGATCTACAGCACCCATTAGAATGGTATATTTTATATGGTTTATTCTTCACTATTTGGCTCAATTGTTTGTTACAGACCATCGGAAGCAATTATCAAAACCTTATGCTGCCCAGATTGACTGAAGCCATAAGCAAGGAGCTTCACAATATTGGAAGCGTTTCTCTCTGAAATCCTTTCTTGAATGTGTTGGCGTGTCCAATCTCTTTTGGTATGAGCAAGTCAAAACTGCACAGCTTCCTTTGTACTGGTGCCGCCCTCTAGACCGGGATTCGTCAAAAGAATCTGTGATAATTTCACACTTCAGGAACCATAAACGCCCCCGTGTCCATGCTTTTGTGTCGGTGCCCGTCAGACCTATCATCTTTTGATGAGTTGTTACACTGAGACTAATCGGTGCCTGGTGACTCAGCTGCATCTCTTATCTGAGTGGTCTTCCTAAATGTAAGACCCTCTGTCAATAGTGATGACAAGCCATTGCAGTCTCACTCACAGTTTTAAGTAGAGACTGGGTTCCAGCATATGTCAGGATTACAGAATAGTTTAGCAAAGGCTGACATGGGTAAGCTAGTTTTACTATAACTGCCACCACACATGACATTACCTGATGTAGAGCTGGCCTTTATCCTAGATGAGCATGGAGTGATGCCTGCTGAGATATCACTTCTGGAGGCTGCTTCAAAGAGAGAGAGGAAAGCATCAAAGGGAAATGAGTGTAGAGGACTAGAGCTACTATACATCCACAGACAAGACTACACCTCATTCAAAAACCAGTAATACTCCTTGCATTACTTTGTGGGTTTGAGCCATGGTCAAGGTCGATCACATATACAGATAGCGGTCCTTTGCTGTAGAGAAGCAATTCACATGAAAACTAGCCAGTGCGCTATTTCACAGAGAGTGTCTCTACATCAATTTACAAAAGCTGGTTTGGGAGTAGCCTGAAAAAAAAATGTCTTAAAACAAAATCGAAAGGGTAGAAGTCATTCATTTTTCAGAAAAGACTTTGTCCGGGTTCTGCTTAAAGCGTTTTCGGAGTATAGCACAAATTTCCGTGTTGTTATAGATTTGATTGCTTTAATCAGCCCTCTGTCTCTCAGTCCTGTTCTAAATCCTCTCTTGAAGATCCATGCTCTTATCATGGTACTGAGAAGGACCATTTCAGAGGACCTGATTTTGTCATTCTTCTGTTCTTATTTTTCATCTCTCTCACTCTCTCTCTCTCTCTCTCTCTCTCTCTCTCTCTCTCTATCTATCTATCTCTCTTTCTCTCTTTCTCTCTCTCTCTCTCCTGCTCTCTTTCTCATTTATCATCAGATGAATGTTTTGTATTTCAGACATATATTTCTGAAGATTACCATTTATATTTGTAATTTTTCTGTTTGATTCACATGGACCCCACATTCTGATTAAAGGCGTTCATTGCACTGAAGTGTCTCTCCATCAGTCTCTCTCTCGCTCATTCTCTCTTGTACACCCCGTCCCACTCTCTGTCTCTCTCACCACCCTACTCACTGCTGTCTCCCATTAACCTTTACCTTATGCACTCTCATTATTTTCTCTATTAGATGTCACAATTTTCCACTTAATCAACTGCTAATTAAAATAACTTCAGAACCCCTTCTGGGTTTTATTTCCTCAGAAAACCCACACAGATTTGTGTATTATGTCTAATGAAGGTCTAATCAGTGGACTCAATTGGTGTATAAACCCATTTGGTCCAATTTAACGTCTGGAGTGTCAGCCTCAGTGGAAATGTCTTTGTGTGAGGATGAAGCTGCTGTGTGCTCGCATCTCCCCAGCCAAGCCCCAGCTCTCTCAAGCTTTCTGCAGAGAGAGAGAGAGCCTTGTTTTTTTTCGGAGTCGCACTGTGAATAGAGGATTTCTTTACTATAAGCAATTTTCAGTGCATCAGCAGCACCACGCCTTGCTGTATATCGGTCGTATAGTGTAGGCAAATATTGCATACGGGATCAAAACACAATCTACATTTCCATATCAGTTACATGCCTTAAGATACATCATGCATCGTCAATTCTTCTTGTGTGTCGCATGATGTGTTGAATGCATAATTAATTTTATGTGAGCTGAGCTGCTACAGCATCAAGATTTCTAAATTGCGGGATAGGCCTACATTGTAGGGTGGTGGATCACAATGCTAGTCTCTGGTCCCACGTTGTCATGGAGATGGGTATGAATGGTTGGATTTTCAGCATTTGATGAAGGCTTATCAGAAACAGTGCATGGGTGGAACACCAATCCATCCATAAACATTTACAAAGAATAGAGTTTAAGTGCTTCAGTAATTTCAACCCATTTATCCCATTTACTTCACTTTGCATCATTTTACATAACTCTGCTGCAGAAATGAACATAACACTGGTGTGAGAAAGCTTCACACTTCCTGTGTGATGCAATAAAAATAAAGTCTATACACTGTGTATATGAACATCGAAGCTGTTCATCGCAGCAGAAAGCACTTCGTACTTTTGAAACATAAACATTATTAAAAAAATTTAAAAACCCAACTAAATAACAAATCGTGGCTTGATATCTGTGCTATCATCCAGCTCCAACTTTATCTAATTAATCCATTATTAAATTAAATCAAGTTCTGCTGAAGGAATTTCACAAAAGCATGCAATAGCTGGAGCACACCATGAGGTCCAGAAAGAGTTCTTCGGATATTTATATACTGAAAATATTAATACCTCTACAATGTTTTTGTTTTGCTGTATTTATTCTTCTGTGCTTATTCTAACATTGCTTGATGTTTTGCAGGCAAAACACTGCTGAGATAGTTTTGCGGCAGTGACAAAAACTAACACATAAAATGTGGCAAATGCACAAAAGTTTGACTAACTAGGTCTTAATCCAGATCACATGAAGACAATTTCAGAGAATTAAGTAAATATTATCGCCTCTCAGAGTGTTTTACATTTATTAGCCATGGGCTTATCTATCCAGCTGACTAAAGATCTGAAACTGTAGCTATCCAAACATTTCATGTTTGTAATTTTCATTGCTTGAAATGTCACTAAATGGAAGTTAGGAAAAATCATACAAGTTTTGAAGTCTAGACAAGATTTGAAAGAAACATCTCTGAAAATTCTGCTTACACACAGATTCAGAATGCAAAACAAAACCTTTAAATCACAGAACCTTCAGAAAACTTTGTCTGGCACAGGACTAATGATGCACTGTGTTGTTTTACAAACATCATCTAGGTAAAGGGAAACTTTACTTTGATTTCATTAATAAGACAAAATATGTAACAACACTTAGATAAACCAGAGACATTTTGGAGACAAGCGCTGAGGCCTTAAGAAAACTGGACTCTTTGGCTACAATCAATAACAGTTTGTTTGGGGAAATAAAGGAGAAGCGTTTCAACAGAAGAACACTATGCCAGCTATTAGATATGGGGTGGATCTCCCATGCTTTGAGTTTCTGTGGCGTCAAATGGCATGAGAACTGCTGTGGGGAAAGAAGGCTGAAAGAATTTAGCAATTCCTTAAAAATCCCCAGAAGTATTATATGTTTTTCAGCAGTACAAAAGACAATGATCCAGACCATACAAAATCAGCACTGAACCACTTCAAGAAATTAAAGAGGTTTCAGGAATGGCCTTTACCAATGTGCCCAGACTTTCACATACAACTGTATACATATACTATTCTCACAAATAGGTTTTTGTTGTGCATTTTTGATCAGTCATTGATAGAGGTCATAGATTTGACAGGGGTTTCAGTGTGTCTTATTATTAAAATAGATGATATTCAGTGTTGCCAGCCTCATATGAAAGTTAGATGATATGCCATAATAAACCCGCAATCCTTGAGACATGAAAAGTTCTGCGGCTTTCAAGCTGGGGCTTTTGCCATCTAGCTTGATGATTACCAGGCAGGGATCCAAATGTTCCAAGATCATATCTCGGAAAGAACAAGCAAAGTCACAGAACAAAGCAGATTACATTACGTGATCTTCCTGAACATGTGTAAGCCTATGAGAAGTAGGATAGTTTCAGGCTTGTTCTTTCTGGTGCCCGGTAGGCAGTGGAGCTGCTTTTATGCTGTGTTATCTTATACCTTAATAATTGCTGTCCCTGGGGAACAAGCACAGAACACTGCGGAAACATAGGACACTAGGACCTGCACACTTGCACTAACATAACCATCTTTGTCACACTATGCAGGATTTCGACCAGAAACGTTTGCGGTTGACTCACTACATCATGCAATCACAAACACTTAAGTAATGTTGTGGATATTGTTATCATAATAGCAGGGAAATTGAGTTGTGAGCAGAACATAGATGGGTCAATTAGACCGCTGGTTCATTCCCGAGCGCCTGTGTGTCAAATAAGGTATAATGACGCTTCTGTGACTCCTAGCTAGACTACACAAGACATTGTAATTCATTCTGTACCGGAAATTATTGCAAAAAAAAAAAATATGGTAAACAAATTGCTGAAGTGCTCATATAACTGGGGTGTTGGCAAGGTTTTTCACAGACAGTTGAGAGTGTTATTGAACTGGACAGTGAAAGCCTGCCCTGAAGACCCCTGTGCGTAAACACACTGTTGCTGTCATTAGAATATTCTGAGACTGCCTGTTTACATGACCAGTAACTTCACGAGGAAAAACAACAGAAGGCTCTGTTTTCAGATTCGCTGTCTGGAATCAAGAGTTGGAACGAGTGACTCCACTGCCACTGATCTCTGCGTGTGCCAGTCATGCTTGCGCAGGCTTTGGACAAGCTAATAATTATGCAACCTTTACTGTGTCTTTGCTTTTTTAATTCAGCATGTAGTAAATGAGAAAGGCATAAAAGTGCTCAGACCCGAAATTTGGATGAATGTGGTGATGCAGTCATGTTTAATCATTGCATTATTGTAGAAACAACGCCTCTGTGTGTCAAAGCCTCCTCCACTCTGGCACTCTCTGGCACTTAGGCCTGCCAGCCATTTTAATCCCTGTTTTGATCTCCTAAATTCTCTGACGCCTGGCACAGAGAGAGCCCCTGAGTTCAGCAGTGCAGCCCAGAGGAAGCTCAGAGTTCAGCATAGCAAGAGGTGTAACTCCAAACATCATCGCTCTGTCAGGAGGAATGGCACTAAGAAGAGAATGGCCTCTTGCACAGTCAAGGCTGGGCTGTCAGGGCATGTTTGGACTAACCTCTGCACCTGTTAGATCTGTCAAAACTTCGGGCATATAGTGGTTAGAGCAAGGATCGATTCAAAAATGTAATCTACAGTTTTTCTTACCCAAAAAAGAAACGTGTCAGGTTAAAATGTTAAACAGCAGCTTAATCACACCAAGCATGTCTTTACTGACTGTTTATGTGGTAAAGGGAAAACTGGAAATACAATACGGTCACTGTTACTAAACATCACTATATAAATCCACTATGTATGTTATCTCACTTAAATAATGGCAGGTTGAGCTGGATACATGCACACAGTGGTTTCATTTAGGGCAATCTAAAACAAGCTAAAACACCATTTATTTATAGTGTACAAAAAACAAAGCGAAAAACATGAATACAAAGGTTTGAACAACAAGACTTTCAAAAGACTAAGAATAAACACACAGGTAGAAATATGTAGTAGTCCATCTTGGGAAAGAGCCAAAGATGTATATACACCATCAAAAATGTAAACTCTCCCTAACATCACCAGGCATTTTCTTATTTTGGGCTCCCAGTTATGGATGACTGTGGCATAGTAAGGTTCAACCACGTAACCTGATGTTACACTGAACCCTCATGTTGCACCACAGCCTTTGAAGTTGCTCAGATTTCCTATAAATGTATTCTGAATGGGAGAAGCCAGGGTGGAGCCTGAAGTAGTGTGAGCATTTCCAGCAAGATCCTCAGCCTAACCAAATTTAATGGAATGTTGCAGCTATGACCTGTTCAGTCACATTTAAAACTGCCCAGCATGCCCCCAGTTAAAGGGTTTCGCCATGTTCTCTGATCCCTGAACCCAGTGAATACATGACTCAGGCTTCAGCTTCCCATCAGAACACGTACTGCAGATGATCCATGACAACCAATCTCCTGTCCTTCATCAGGGTCCTCTCTGAGGGCTCTACAGGTCAAAGGGTCTGAACCCGACTGCTCCCTCACCAGCCCTACCAGTGAGCGCCTCTGTTCTGCTCTAGTTCCTCAAGCTCCCCAACCCCATGCCTCTGTGGCTGGAGTTACTATAATGTCTGCTGACGGACTGACAAGCAGGTGATTGCTGTGAGGCTGAGGAGGGAGCACTCAGTCGTCGCTCCTTTAACGGCCTTTTTAAAAGCCCACAGAAAGACTCATGAGCAAAAGCACTGGAGGCTGCAGAAAATCGCTGACCAAGCAGCGTGGGGACAATGAAAGTACAGCCCGCTTCCTGGAAAGCTGCTGTTTATCCAACCATGTTCAGATGAGCTGTGACCCTGAAGCAATCTCTCCAAACTGTCCGGGTAATCTGTGCGGTTTGCAAATAATCAATAATTGACCGTGAACAAATCCAAATATAATTGTTTGCTCGGGGTTAAAACACTGTCCTGTTCAGTCAAAGACTTGGAGTTTTGGAGCTCCGTGTTCTTCATTAAGCGCCGGCAGTCAATTGTGAGTGTTCCTGTAAATAATTTGGCCATTTTCCTCATTACAGTCAATGTCTCCCACTTTGCCAGTAACTTAAAAATAAAGGTGCCAAAAGGGCTCTTTGAAGCAATACCATTAGAGAAGCTTATGTGATTCCTCAAGAATCTCTAAATTAAATGTTTTAAAGGAATATCATAACATTTTCAATCTAATCTCTGTACCATCGGTAACATGCACTCAGTCTAGTTTTCTTACAGATAGTAGGTTGGAAAAGAGCACAGTACTCCTTTAAAAGTGGCAGCCACTGAAAAAAGAAATTGGATTTGCTCCAAAGAACCCTTTTTGCTATCTAGAACTGTAACAGCTGTCATGTGTTTAGCTGACTAGCCTAGACCTGTTAAGAGTAGCTTAGGGCATACAACCTCACCCACTGGGTCTGTTCTATTCATATTATCTCCTCTAATGGTTCATCACGGCTGTTCTGGGGCCATTACAGGTTTCATTTTCAGAGTGGGTGAGCAATACCTGGATGCTCTATTCTGACGGGTCTGCTGTATTCCCACCCCAGTGCTAACTGTGCAGCACTATAGCTAAATTATTGACCATGATTGTAGGGCTGTTGCCGCAGGCTTTCCCATGAATTTTTAAACAACTCTGTCCTTAATCTCAGACTGATTAGACAGGTTCTGTACGCTGCTGTTGATGTAAGAAACTGTCAGAAGCTGGAGTCTGAATTCATCTCCACTCACAAGAGAGCAGTTGGTCATATTTAAAGGTTCTGTTTTCTCCTTCTCGCTCGATAAGCATTATTAGTTCTTTTCAAAGGCATTTCAGCCATAAATGTTAGAAAATGTTCCGAAAATGTTAGAAATGTCAAGACTGTGTGCCTGCATATACATATGGGACCCTGTCTGAGTTACAATGAATTCAGTGATGTCTAACTGCCCTTCCATTTCAACCTTCTACGTGTGTAGACTGAGATGCGCAAATCTAAGCTGAGCACATAATTTAGACTGGATAAACAACAAAATGTTGCTTTCAATGGTACACAGAAGCAAGCACAATCAAACCTTAAAAATTAGTCAGTGGCTAAAATTAAATAAGAGAAAAATGTCATAGATCTCAATAAACTCATCCTCTGTCCATCTGAGGTGCTTATCCTAAAAGGGTCGCAGTGGGTGCTGGAATCTATCACAGCACTCACAGAGCAAAAGGCAAAGAAACTACCAGGATAGGTCGCCAGTATATTGCAGGGCAGGCAAACAGGCAAAGACGCACACACACAGTCACATCCGGGGCAGTTTAGCATCCCCAGTTCACCTGACGCACATGTCTTTGGATTGTGGGAGGAAACCAGCACTGCACCGAAGTGAATAAAGTGTTTTACTTTGTTTGTATAAATAAAAACATGTGAGCAGTTATTTCAACATATTATAGCTATTGCTTTTAAATAATAACATTATATCCTTTGAGTTTTAGATACTGTCTTTGGTTGATGATTTTGGATGAATGGTTCTAAATCTGAAACAACCTTATTATTAAATGCATATAAAGCTTGTAGAGAGAGTAAAATGAGAAGCACTATATAGAGATAATAATAATAATTATTATTATAATAATAATAATAATAAGTGCAGCTCTAGACATTTGCAGTTGCACAAAGACATAAAAACTTTCTGCAGAGAATTCACATAGTGCATTTCCATGTTAGAAATCCAGCTTTGTCTAATGGATTCTAAAAATATCTTTTTCCCATTCCGGGCATGTCGTTGACACTTTTTAAACTTTTTTTATCCACCTCTGCTTTTCACATGGTGCAACAAGTATTTGCAAATGTGTGTGTCTGTGATGAATGTAGCGGCTTTACTAGGAATAGGAAGAGGCAAAGTGCCCAAGGCCATTTCGGGATCTTTCAGGAGGAAATCTCAGCGGCTTTGCATGCATGAGTGCACGCAAGCCGAAGTCACCAGCAAGCCGCTGGCATGCATGATGCAGAGTAGATTGAGAGAATGCATTTTTTCCGGCCTAAGATTGTGTTTTTCATTAATCTCAATGTTGAACCTTCACCGGCAACACAACAATAGCATCCCCCACGGGATACACAATGAAAGAACACCCACATAGCCCTGACGAGAGCTACAAACGCATTCAAACAGTACTCATCCTACTGCCTTGTACAAGGTCTCTGTGAGCCTTCCTTAAAGGGCCCACATCATGGACATAAAAGAGTGCGAGATAATATATAAAATAATCATCTCGTGAAACAAGAGTTTTATTTGATGTCAGCGTTGTTTCAAAACATGCCATTCACACCCCAGTCCACACAGACCACAAGTAAACAAAGAAGCAAAAACCCTTTTGAAATTTGTTGCTTTAGTGATGTCACAAAAAACAAATATATTTACATATCCTCCAAATCAGTGTTGTTCTGCCCATCCATATTTAAGGCAAAAGGAATGCTTCAGCCCAGATTTTTGAATGAATCTTCACGGACACACAGAGACACAGAGACAGAAACAATATAAAATATAAAGTCTAAAATAAAAGTCAAAGAAAATCTCTGCAGAAAACACTCTGTACAAAATACACTTTGCTATATACACAACTGCTGGGGTAATACTATTGATAAATAACTCAAAGTTAAGTGATTTACTAGCAACACAATTAGTGCTTAAGAGTTCAGAATGGGTGAAACTGCATCTTAAAGGCACCTGTTTAATAAATGAGGGCTAAAGAGAGGTTGGAAATTGTCCATGTAAAAACGAATGGCTGGTTTTAGTACAGACAAATGTCATACAGGAGGGAAATCAAATATGAGAACAAGTAGCATATGGGCTCTTTAAATGGAAAAAATCAGTACACTGTTAGATTCTTACATGTAGCTGATTATCAGCGACCAGTCAGGGGTGTTTGAGACTGCGAGCCTGTGCTTACAGTGTGTAGAAGCCCTAAATCTGAACCGACCACCCGCCGTGCTCAACCCAGCCACCTGCAGAGCACGGTAATGTGTGTGCTGCGGCACCACCTCCAAATCTATGGCTCCCTCTACTCAGGTGTGACATAGAAATCTAGAAAATATCAGAGAGTGGGCCCTGGAGCTCCTACAGAGCCAGCCATAAAAAAAGAAGAGAGTGAGTTGTATGTAGCTGTGAGGCTGTATGAAATAACCCCCCTGGACGCAATAGAACCCCTGTGCTATTTTGAAGTGAGAATATGATATAGCATCAATCATGATATTGCTCCAGTGCTGAGTTATTGCCCCTGGAAATAGGGTTAAGAGTAATCTCATCAAGTCTGCAATCGGTCACCTCATCCTAAGATGTCAGCCTGCCTTTCCCTTACCTCCAGCTCCCTGCTGCTAGTAGACTAGCTGAAGATTTATTCTGCACAGGTTAGAACTTTTCACTGGTTTTTTTCTGGAGTAGGTTGGTAACAGCCTAATAACTTACTGTGCCACAAACTATGTATTGCAATAGAATATTTACACCGTCAAACGTATTTTCACTGTTGCATCACTGTTGTAGTAGAAGAGAACCTGTTCTTGAATTTACATGACCGCCAATGTTAACAAGCATTCATTCCCGGTCATTTCAGATCAAATGGTTTTTTTTTTTAATGTAAAAGATTGCTACCATTTTCAAATGGCATGAAAAAAGTTTTATATGACTGTGACTGGTTTAGAAAAAAGAAAAATAATGTAATTACTAATGGTAATTAATAATATCAGTAAAATAAAAAACAAACTGATTACACTTATGTCATGAAATTGATACATTACAGTCTGTTCCACTCATTCTGAAACCCTGAACATAGGTGGCAGAAACACAATGGTTAAGAGAACATGCTGGAGGACATCCTGGGGCCAGTAACAATAAATGACCTCGCCTTGAAAAGGGTACTTATCATTGCCGCGCAGCAGTGAACTTTAACACAAAATTTTTATTCACACCTTAAAATGTAACTGTATTGGGTGTAAAAGATATCTTCTACTACATTTTAGCCTTAAAAGAGTAACTACTGTAAGCATTAGTGGAGAGAAACTGGGATCAAAATTTCAGGTGAGAACACACTCTTAGGACAGCTCAGCGAACTGAGATTGATTATCTAAGCCTCTGAGCAGCTGGCTTTTGTACCATTTTAAGCTCAAACAACCTAACATTTGCAACAGTCTGTATCTTACATCTATGGCCTTGCTCAGTAATGTTATTATCCCGAGATAAAACAAAACAAAATGAAATGATTAATACATTTTTGTCTGTAGCTTGTTTTTTTGTATGGGTCAAGACAATTCACTCAAATGTTACACTTTTTCCTATTAAAATAAATGTTCCTGGTGCATAACATCTTTTCTCTGTGCATTTAATTGCAAGCATGTACTATAAGATACATTATGCTGTATATCCAGACACTCCTTCTAATTAGCTCTAATGAATAAATTCACTACCTTGACATTCACTGACTGCTCAATTGCTCACACACAGCTTGTATAATCTTCATGGAAAAGCATTGCCAATAGAAGAGAACATGGGGTACTTCGCCCCACAGCACTATACTGTGGAACTGTAGAACAGTGGAACAGTGGAAATGCGTTCTTTGGAGTGATGGAGCTCCATCCAATACCTGTATGGAGTAGCATTTATGATCCAGAACTAATCATCAAACATCAGACTCTGACCTCACTAATTCTCTTCAGACTGAATGCAAGCAAATCCACACAGTAATGTTCCAACACCTAATGTATTTGCTGCTACTGCACCTTTAAGTATGTTTGGCCATATTGTTTACACAGCTTGCGTGTATTTCATATTACCACCAATAACAATATGAACGGTTCATTTTAACAACTATGTGTACATTAGCTAATGTAAGAATCTGCCTATGTTGTTTATAGGTTAGAGCTTTTTTGCTTGTTTTCATGCATCCTACTTTTAGTCGTTTTATTAAGCCATTCAATTTAAAGATGTTACATTTATTCTGTTAACAAGAAAGTATCCTGTAGTTTGTCCCTAGCCTATAGTTGTATTGCTTTTGTATTCCTTCTATAGCATCTCTTTTCATTTTGCATTTGGGAAATGCACGTATTATAGCTCACACATCTTTCCATTTTATTATGTTATCAATAACAATAGGAAAGGTTCAGACCAGTGCAGAGTTTGGAACTCCACTTGGCACTTCTAAGCTTTTTCCCCCAGTTTCTAAACTGTTCAGAGATTAGGTGGCTCTGAGTTCACCTACTGTGCAGCGAACTCTTCAAGCCAGAAGGATGGTCACTTTATCTCACTCCCCAAAGGCCAGGTCCTTCTAAATATACAATAAAAAGGCCAGCCTATATGAAGCCCATGACAACAATAAATTGCCAGTAGCAAACATTACCTTCCACACACTGACCACTTAATGATTTTACTCATTTATAACTTTGAACAGAAATGTGTTTTTGCATTTTTACCTTTGTATAAGACTGTGTTTTTGCTTCTTTCCCTTTCTGTAATATTTGACAGTAATGTAATAATTTAGGTAGCTCTACTCCCCGATGGACTTCTTCCTTGCTACACTGAAGGCCATCAGACCATGAGCCTTTTCAGGAATTCTGTTTAACATTGTCCTTTTACATTTTCTGCAAAACACGCTGTCCGAATTATTAGGGCTGCAATTTGGTATTAAAGGTGACGTACTATACCTCTTTTTAAACAAGTTATAATAGGTCTATGGGCTATATGAAGGTCTTTGCACAATATCACTCTCACATGAAGAGATCTCACCAGCTCTAATCTTGACAGTTTCAGTCCCTTTCAACATGAGCCATTTAAGGGCTCTGTCACTATTATGCAAATAAGCTGTTGCTGACCACGCCCCACCCATCCCATGCTTCCACTACGCGTTTACCACGCGTCAAAATGGCAGGAAACAGAGGTGCTATCCAGTCCTATATGTTCAACCCCGAGTTGGACGCAGAGCAAGATGAAGAGGAGCCACCTGCATAAACACCTTCACAAATGTAGCAAGCGTTTTCTGACGTCTTATGCACATACTCATTAAACCAGCAGACAAAAATGGCGGATCTTCAACTAATCTAGTGGGTGGGGGCTCAACAGGTGAGCGATGGTTCTATGCAAATTTCCTCATCCTGACGTCAGGATAAGGGAGCCGTCCAAATGGCTCATAGAAGCATATGATACCTGACACCAAAATCTTTCAATTGACTCACAGAAAATGGATGGATGTTTTTTTTCACGCTTTGAGTGTTTATAGGAGCAGTAGAGACCCAAATGGAAATACAAAAGGATGCAAAAAGTGAGTTATGCAAAATATGTCCCCTTTAAAAACTGCTTACTTGTAGAGGCAGTGTCCTCTGCGTCAGATGGATGAAACTCCCTCTAATGTTCAAAAGAGCTCACTGCATAATTACTTTTTTTGGGTAGGGTGGGGCGTTGAAAGCTAGTGTGACTGCCTGTTTTTAGAGGACGTTCTTAGAGAAGAAACTATTATCTGAAGAATTGAGAAGGTGACACCAAATGAGAACAAAAATACAGAAAACATCAGGGTTCAGGCCGGTACACTAGATTCATGACATTAGGCGGGTAATTACTCGCCGAATAATCGCCCCATACTTCGAGCAGATCTCAATCACACATCTGTGCACACTGCACCCTGAAGAAGAGGTTGAGAGGCCCATCATTAATATCTCTGCAGTCTTCTCTCCCTCGCAGAGCTATCAGTCAGTTCACATGCTTCCTGGTATAGTTATAGATGAGGAGCGCTGCGTGGCATGCCCCTCTCCGCAGGTTGCAGCCTGTGCATTATTAATTGGGAAGTTCAAAGTAAATAATTACATCCCTTTATCAAAGCTTGAAAATCTATAGGCTCTCCCGCTCTCTTGCTCTCTCTCTCTCTCCAACTCTCTTTTTCACTCTCACTCTCTCTCTCTCTCCCTCTATCTTTTTCACTCTTTTTTTCAACAATGAGTCTCCATGTTTTTCCCCATTAGACCTGTTTGAATGAAATGACTTCTCCCTGAATGTAGAGAGCTCTGTGGTGAAATCAGATGATGTCAGAGTGGAACAAACTGCAGCCATTAGTATGTAGCCCTGTTCTTTTTTCCACAACCAGCTTTATATTCAAGGGCTGAAATTTCATTATTCTGCCCTAGTTTATTCCGTTCCATAATGTGACCAATTCATGGAATCGCCTTTACTGTTCCCAGCATGAGAACCAATAGAGGACCCAGAATCTCTGTCAACCACAGGTCGTCATCTTGTACAAATCATGGTCAGTTCTCTCTCATGAGCAGAATGACTTTTTTCATTTAGAAACTGAGTAGTGATGGGAGATCTCCCACCAAACAACTTGAGAAGACAGCTTACTACTGTCTAAACAGGAAACTTTGTAGTTTACAATTACAGACTGTAGCCCATCTGTTTCACTGCATTATGATTAATGCCACTACCAGGTCAGAGTTACTGCTGTGCTGAGACTGATTCACCATCCAAATAATACCTGCTCTCCGGTGGTCATGTGGGGGCCCTAACAGCATAGAGTTGCTAACAAATGATGCTAAAGTGCCTCTTCACAAATTACTTAAATATAGCATTTTTCTGTCATTAAATGACTTCTGCCATAACTGCTACTTTCTCATGGCCTACATATAAAGGTTAGTATTTCCCAACATGGAGTTCAAGAGAGAATAATTTAGATAAAATCAATTAACACATTTATAAACCAATGCTGCAGACAATTGCACCAACAGGGATTTTTTCTTGATATTTTTAGTACAGATGTGCATGGAGCACATTACTGAAGTTTAATGTCTGTGGGCAGGCCTGCCTTCCAGTTCCATGTATAAGTATGAAATATTTAATCCTGAGTGCCGGCTGAGGATAGAGGATGTGATTTGATGGGTCTTGATGTCTTCGAGCTGAATTCAGCTGTAGGTAAAGGAAAATGTCTATGTGTGCATGATGCTGATGACTCTGGTAAAGTGTACTCTTTCACACACTCTTTTTCACAGGAGCTGGCCATCACATGCTGCTCACAGCATACAGGGAATCTATCAGCCACTCCATACAGCCTAGAATGAAATGGCTTTATAGTGGAAAGAATGGTGGAAAGAATGAATCCGATAGTGAGACCGGCTTGTGTGCCTTAATATAACGGGAAGAATGTTGCATAAAATCCACTGAGCCTAAAAAGACACTCCAGATGATGCAAAAGTATGAAAGATACTTGACGCCTCCCTTCAAAAACCAGATACTTGTGCCCAAATGGTGCGCACAGTGAAATCAATGCTTAGCCATGGTATTCACCTATGGTCATGGCTAATGACAGAAGAAATGAAGAGTCCTTGTTTTTTTTTTTTTTTTCATATCACTAAGCAACACACCAGCCAATCGGCTGGCTGCATTAACATGGTCAGAGAGGCTAGTGGTCTCCTCTGAATGTGTCGCACAGGAAGTGAAGCATGGTTGATTTAATGCATATAAGAGGAGGCATGTGGAACAACTTAGTAGGCTGGAAACTACAAGTAGAAAGAGATATGGTTGGATATCAATAAAGAATTGTACTACAATATACCCATATGTAGATGGGTTTGGTATTTCCTATTCCCATCTGACATGCCATGCTTAGTATCTGGAGTATTTTCATGCATGATCACAAGCAATTAAGGTACAGCATGTGGCACATGGTCCATTCTTATCACGTGTGTGTCAATGCACTGCCAGCTCACTGCTACGCCATGTAACTCATCATTCAGTGCAGAGGATTTCCTAAAATATCCCTTTGCTTGTCAAGCATGTTCTAAATCAAACACGAGGTGCAGCCGAGCAAACAAGCCCTATTTGCAAGAGGAGAGCTTAAGATATCCTGTAAAAACAAAGCCCCTGTTTTGCATTCTGAAGGTAATACAGAGGCAGGCTTAATGGATAGGGTCAAGCCTAATGCGTTCAGGACCAGAAGCCATCATACCCGCAAACCATCAGCGAAACCTTAAAATGAGCATGTCAGAAGCGTGGCCTCAGCACTGGAAAGAAGTAATGCACTGAATGTACTTGCTTCAAGTGTGTACATAATTTACACATAAAAAATACAGCACAGTGCACAGCCTCAAGTAAGTAAACTGTAATACATAACTGTGTTGATTTAAATATATAGCTTGTTTACATTTACCTGCCTTTTTTCTATTTTGCTATTATCTTTTTCTTGAGGTTCGCCTAAGAGGTTTGGCGGACCATATTAAAGTCAAAGTATTTGAATTAGGGCATTAATGACTTCAGAATTTTCCAGATCAACTTATCCGTCAACAAAGTCGAAGTCGAGTCGACTAGTCGTTTGATGATGTCACACAGATGCAGCGGAGGAACACAGGTGTCCAACACTGAGCAACTTTTATTAAAGCTCTCTGTAACATTAACAGTCAACATGACTATTAAACAAAACAAAACAAAGGCTAAAACCTTGAATTTTCTGGTAAATTTAAGTGCACAACAGAAAGTGGGAACAGTTTAAGCTGCGGCAGCCAGACAGTGTCCTCTGGACTGGATGCCTCTCTGCAGTGCTAGCGTTAGCCATGTTAGCTAGCGGAGCCATTTCAGATGCCGTGCAGAACGCCGGTACTGTTACTGTACTTTAACACCGACTTGCAGATTGTGCAGGTCACCCTGCTGTTTGTGTGTCTAGAAGTATCTCCAAACATGTGATGTGTGTCTGTCTCCTCTGCTGCTGTGTCTCTCGTCTTGTTGTGGTCTTGTGTTTAGATTCCCCTTGTGCCAACGTTACCGCCCTTTTTATGAAGGCACTATAATAAATGGTTAAGTCACGGAACGCGTGTCAGTGTAAGCCAATCAGAGGCAGAGATTGCTTTGTGTACACAAGTGCGCACACAGAGAGGGGAAAAAAACCCCGACTTGTCGACTTCTCTCAGGGGGCGTCGACTTGTGCCTCTGACGTCGACGCGTCGACTAATCGGCTTTTCTGTTAATACCCTAATTTGAATGCATGTCATTGAAGTCCCTGTTGGTGTAATGGTAACACCATTTGTCCATCAGTACTTTTTGTCCATGTCTAAATGTTTTCACCTTACAAAAACAGTGAGTTCAAAATCTTTTAAGAGAGAATTGTTCAAGTATGTTTAACAATGTTCATACATGAAATTCTTATTTCAACACAAGTGTTTTTCTACACAATGAGCCTTTTAATGCATCATGTCGATTCACATTATATTCAAGAGCACTCCTTTTTCCTTTCCTTTCGTCACCCTGTCCACTTGGCTTTACTCGAAATCTTTCACTCAGTCTCTACACCAGCTGTTTAAAATAATCAATGCATTACCAGTTAAATATTGAGGCTTTGTATTTGTGTTTACAGATGGATTGAGGAACTGTCAGGCCCTGATGGATTGTGGGGCAGCAGGCAGGACACACTCCTTACTCTAGCTCAGCCCTCAGGGCCATCATGGCTCCAACATGTCACTGTTTCTTTAACCAAACATCTGTCTTAGCTCTACTTCTTCACACAACCAGAGATAACATGAAGGTGAGGACAATTCGATATTCAGTGGCTTTGTGTAAAAGAGGACAATATAAATGTGTAAATCGAACACAAATTAATGTATGCATTTTCACGTCCTGAGCTTAGCCACATGCAGGATGGAAATGATCCCACTGTGAACAGTCTGAGTACTTTTGAAATGAATACCACAGGTTTTTAATCACACCTTAAACCTCCGGCTCTGTTTTATGAACTGCTCAGTGTTGATATTCACTCCAGTGTTTGTAATCCAGTTTCTGGCTCTGAGTTATTAAACTGTTTGTTGAGCACAGGGTACTGGTAATCAGACAGAGTCTGCTGTAAACATTCTCACTCTTTCCTCCACTCCTGTATGAGTGTGTGTGTGTGTGTGTGTGTGTGTCGTGGAGAACAGGGAAGAGACTGTTCATGGAGATAATGACTTCAAAGCAACATTGTCTGAGATAATCAGCGAAACCAGCAAACCACTGGAGAGGAAAAAAGTCTTCACAAGCTGCAGGTTTGACGCACACCGAATCATCGTCTTTGATTGCTACATCAAGTCCTCTTATTTACAGTGACATCGAATGAAAAGGATTCATTGTAGAACTGATTTCATGTGGCAAACAAGTGATCTTGCGAGCTAAAAGTCAATTTAAGTTTGCATGCTCAGTTCCACAAGCAGGTGTAAAAAATAGACTTCTTTAGAGGTGTAACGAAAGGGAGCTAGAGAGACAGAAGCATGAGAGCAACATCTTTTGGAGCAATCCAATGAATAACCACCTTTGGTTCCCTAAAGAACTTTGAGTTGTGTAAAGAAACATCCTTTGAGAGGTTCTTCAGGGAAACAAAAGTCAGCTTTGTCTGGAGAGACGGCAGGTCCTTTTCCTTTCACTAAGCAACATAGCAGTAATCAGCTGGCTGCATGGACCTGGTCAGGAAGTATTCTTCTCGAAATGTGCTTGAACACAGCCGGTTGAAGCAGGGCTGAATAGATGCTCAAGCAGGATTAATGCACATCAAAGGAGGCATGCTTTTCCTCAGAGGAGGTGTGTTTATGGCATCATTCCAAGGAACCCTTTTCTGGCACCTTTTATTTTAAGAGATCACAAGCTTGAGAGAACCAAGGCATCTGCAGTACAGAATAATGCCGGAGTGTCAAAATCCAGGCCTGACTGGCCACAGCACTGCATTATATTCAAGTGTTATAGTTCAGCTTCTTACTCAGTTTAAACCCATCAGCTAGATACAAAGACCTTCATGAGTTAAATGTAGAGGCAGAAAGTAGTTTTGGTTGTCTTTATTTTTCAAGCCATGTCCCATTACACACACATACACGGACTCAGGGATGCAAATTCACAAACAAGTCAATGTGCTGTTGTATAACATCGCGGTTAAAAGAAAACCTCGCAACTTCAGTTTGTCCCATTTCCGTTTAATTTTCTTCTAAGCATTTCAAAACAACAGCTGCCCTTTACATTGTTTGAACATCTCATGGCACAAGAGTGAATATAAATGTTCCAAAAACATGTAAAATGGATTTTTCCAAACTATTGTATTCCATCTCTAAATGTGCGGATTTGATGTTTTCTTATGACAGCAAGAGTATTTACCACTGTGTCCATTTTGGTGTGGTTTCGGAGTTACAATTAGTAAGTGATTCTGTGGCCAAACCCTACACTGAGCAGATGGTTCCAGCCAGGGGGGAAAGCGGCGGAGACTAGCTGGAGGGAAGACGCTCTATTTGACCAAAGATGTCCCATCTCAAATGCATGCAGACACACACAAACAAAAACGCTGTGCACATTACGGTCACTGATCTAATTTGCGAGCAGATACTGACCCTAAGAATCTGCAGACTAATGGTGCTTGAAGGATCTGGAAGAGTTCCTTGTTTATTTGAGCTCATCTAATAAGTGTAGACAGGCCTACCTTGCATTTTAGACTGGTATGAGCATTTCAGATATCAGTGTCAGTGCTGGTCCAACAGTGGTTCTGGGGTAAGTGAGAGGATGACCGAAGTAAACTGTGCATATATATATTTTTTTTTTTTTTAAACAAAAGTGAACCATCTGGAGTGCCTTGAGGGCCAGTTTGACCACAGTTGAAATAGATGATGGATGACAATTTGTGCAGCAACAGATGGGCTACAGTCAGTAACTGTAAACCTATAAAGTGCACCTACAGCAGGTGGTTCTGAGTGTAGGTACAAGGCAGTTGTGCCTGTTAACCAGGCGACTATTAGACTACCAATTAGAGACAGAAAAAAGTACATTTGGGAGCTTGCGGAAAAGTTTGATGAAGGCTTATTTTGATATAAAAGGTATCAGCAGGATAACTTTCCCCATCACACCATGCCTCACTGTCCTAAATTTGCTTTTATGCCTAGTCAGGAAGTTGAGATAACAAACCCTGATATGAAACAAGTCTCCCCCTGTGGCTACTGGGTTTTGATCTCTTAGAAAAGTTCTTGTATGACATCAGAGATAGCACCTCTCAAACACATTTTAGAGGTTGCATAAAACATGAAACTGCCATTCTTGCCATTCTGTCCATGACAGAATCCTGCCTCTCAGTACATAGGCTGGAAATCTACTGAAGACAATGTTTTCCTCGCACATACAGATGCTGCATCGACTTTGTTCAGCAATTTAATTTCCAAACCAGGTGCCAAATTATCCATCCCCTGCCCAGAGATCTGGACATATGGTTTGTGAACGGTGTCCAGTGTTAGACAATCAACCTAATTTCATTATATAGATTTATTCCTAGTGCAATTGTATTACTCACATGGCATTCAATCTCATCACCATTAGCTCACTTAAGAGGTAGAAGAACTCTCAGCCGCCATCAAATCAGAGAGAAACGCACCTCAGCCAAGCCAGTGCAGACCACCATATATCAAGTAATGTTTGATCCACTTGTGGGGCCTAGTGAGGTTTGATTGAGTAGTAAACAGCGAATGCTTTTTAGCATCTGACCGCCGTTGAGTTGATGGAGTACAGTAACTCCTCTCAGTAATCAATAATAAATGTCAAACGTGTAGATGGCGCATGCATTAAGCATACAGAGTAGACCACTGTTCACCAGTGCAGTTAACTTGAGGGTGGCTCATCTAAATTATACATAGCATTTCCAAAAGGAAAACTATGTAACATAATGGACTTTTGAATTTGTTTCCGTTGTTTGTTTATGTTAAACAAATTTGAGTCCTTTGATTTTGAGTCCTCCAAATTTGAGTCCTCTTTGTTTCTTTACTTTCCTCTCAAAGGATTCACTCTCACCTAAGAGGTTTTAAAGAAAAGTCATCAACAAACCATGCTTAAACAAAGTTCCTGTTCAGAAAAATAAAAATACAAATCAAGTTAATAAAGTGTTTCATCAAATTTACAGACTGAAAAAGTGATCTAATTACATTTGATACATTTGTGTGTGTGTGTGTGTTTTAAGCAGTTTTACTAACTAGCATCACTAATACTTCCATCACACATGAAAAGCTGCCCCTGGCCCTTATTTCTCATGGGCTATTTCTTACAATAACTGACACCAGCACCAATACCTTTTCCTCATTCATTATTCATTTTTATTCAGGTGACAGTGCAACATTACCAAAAAGGTTGTGCAAGCCATTTTTCACTGTCCAGCATGAGCCTTAATCAAAACCATATGCTCCAGAGTGCCTCCAGCTTTAGCATCTGCAAGGCAGGAAAAAAAGAAAACATCTTGGCTGGCTCAGAATTCCACAGCCTGTGTCTCCTTATCCCCTTTCTCTTTTCCATGTTGAGCCAACATATTTACACAATCCATATATCCATATGGGGGGGGGTTTAGAAAACAATAATAATCAGATACCACTAAATACATGTAAACGCACTCAGTACTCATTTCCACACTGCAAACAGCGAGAACAGTACACTGAGTACACTGAGCATTGAGTGATCAATCTTTACACCCGTGCTGCTTCACATGGGACCTTCCACT
This sequence comes from Hydrocynus forskahlii, assembly GCA_037974365.1. NCBI lineage: Eukaryota > Metazoa > Chordata > Actinopteri > Characiformes > Alestidae > Hydrocynus > Hydrocynus forskahlii. The sequence goes on along the minus strand of JBBPCX010000114.1, from coordinate 19,686,300 downwards.
GAATCCCCTGCTGGTATGACAGACCACTAACAAACCTGTTAGCACTGGGGATAAGAAACTACTTCAAATTGAGGATTTAGGGCAGTTTCCTTCTTGAATGTGATTTTTTCTCACTGACTTATTGTACATATATTATTTGTAAAAAGAGTGTACATGTAAATGATTTGCACTAAGAAAAATATCGCTGTGCAGTTCCGTGCAGAACATCTCACTAGACATTTCAACATCAATAAAAACCTTTTTCTTTTAGTCATCACCACTTTCTTTGGAGAAAGAAGAGACGCATGTCTGCAGGGATGTGTGCAGGAGCAGCCTTTCAGATGTGTGACTGCCTACCAAGATTTATAATACATATGTATGCTGCATTTTAAAGTTGACCCATTTTGCACTCACCCTTCCTCGGTCCTGGTCTTGGTCCTGGTCCTGGTTCTTTGTTGCGCGTCCACCAGCTCTGCATTATCAACTTAGCCCAGGCGTGGACTGCCCCTCGCTGCTTTCCTCTCCAGCCGAGTTGCCGTGGGCTCCGAGACGACCAACTCCATCCCTTGGGTGTGAATTAAAAAAATAAAAAGAGCGAAAGGTGGGGTGGGTGGTGGAGGGGGCGGGGTGGGGTGTTGGAGGGGAGTCTGATTTCTTCAGATCACGATCAGAAAACTGAAAAGCTGTTGCGCTGTCCACTCGCGGCGGTGCTGAAACGACCACTCTCTCTCCTCTCCTCCTCCAACTCGCCCTGCGTTTGAGTCTCTGCCGTTCAGCCCCCCGTGCAGAGAGAGACCCCCTCTTCCACCCCGAGCGACTGAGGATGACTAATGGTACCAGTGGGCTACAACAGGCTCGTGCTCGACGCGCTTCACGCGATGCTTTGCGTTCTACGCCCACTTAGACGACTCCACTCGACCATAAAGGCTAAGCAGCAAATGCCGAAGTTTCTCAGACGAGTAAGGTTTCTGGTTTGGTGCGGTTTCTTAAAAACCACCACACGGTAACATTTAACGTTGTTTTACCTGCTACAACCAGTCTATAGCCCTCCCCAGTACTTTTTCCTTATTAAAACAAAATTAGTGATAATTATTTTTGAGGGCTCTGATCTAATTGGGATGGAAGATTTTTTTTTCTATGCTTATGTATTTATTTTGTTCATTATAGGGTTAAGGCATCTGGATGTTTTCTCTGACAAGTCCCTCCAGAATCTTCACATTTCTTGATGTTCGTGAGGGGGAAATGGGTCAGGATACTTAATACAAAAGCACTAAAGAAAAACAGCCCAAAATACTTAAGTGTTCATTTTTTAAACGGCTTTTACTTTATCAGAATTCATTGCATGCCACTGCATTGCAAATACATATTCATTCAACACGACCTATGAATTGTGGGATCATTATGATAGTGCCTTTGATTTATATGGAATCTAGTTGTGTGTTGCCATCTGCTGGAGAAAGTGCTCCTACTGGGAGCAGGTCCACCACCTAGTGGTAGAATATATAACAAATCAGTTATACTCAATGTTGGTCCTAGAATACCACTGCACTCCACAGGTTTCCTCGCTCCCAACACACCTGAGGCAACTAATGAAGTAATTAACAATTCCTGCATTGAAGTGGGTGTGTTAGAGCAGGGAAAACACTGCAACATACAGGGTAATGGTACTCCAGGACCAGCATTAATAACAACCATCATAAATCAAAATGAAGGTTAAGCTCATTATTTCAGATTTAATTTTTTTATGTGAACCACAATGGAGACCTTACACCATAGCTTGCAATACACATCCCATTCAAGATCAGACACTGGCAGTGTAGGAAGAAAAAAAAAATAAATTTATTGTGCAGATATTTTCCATAGAGACTGTGATTGTGCATAAGAGAAAATAAGAAAAGACCCATTACTTTAAACACAAGTAGACACTGACATATAAAAAGACATACAAAAGACAGAATGACTGCAGATAAGTAAAAAGAGGTAAGTGTGTGTGTGTGTGTGTGTGTGTGTGTGTATGTGAGATATTACTGTACAATTGCCCCTCAATATGAATTTAGAACATTTCCAGTTTGGTTGCATTCAGTGTTCCAGAAGCAAACCCTGAAAATGAAAATAAACCGTTTCAATGAAACCTAACATGGAGTAACCCAAAAAAAGATAACAGTAACTCTAAAGTTGCACAGGTACTGAGTGCAGTGCACTCTCCACACAAAAAGAACACTCTTTCTGCAGGACTCAACTTTCACTCGTTCAGTCACACATCATTCACAAGTCTGTTCTATTTTCACTCGTCCATTTCCCAGTTTGTTCGCTCTCAGCCACAGCTCATTCGCTCTTCCACGTACGCACATTTGCTTGCGGCCTCGCGCTTACACACTCGTTCGCTCACTCTCACTCCCTGTCATCACACTGATGCCAGTTTTTTGGATCTTTGGACGCAGAGGAGACCAAGGCCTCCTAGTGGCCCCCTGTCAGTAGTGCAGGATCAGGGTAGCTCTCAGCCGGGGTTGGAGCCAACCAAGGCTTCCTGAATGCGTTCGCGGGCAAGAGCATAGCGCTGCAGAATCTGCTTCACATGCTCCTCTTCCTCTCGCTTCAGAATGCGCAGGAAATTCTGCAGCTCTGGCATAGAGAACGCATCCCACTGGCAAAGGAGAGAATAAGACAAGAAGGTAACAACCATTAATAAAACATTTATTTTTTTGTACCTGGACTATATATAAAAAAATGAAAGTCAGCCTCTAAACCCCTAAATAGAAATATTAGATTGAAAACAAAAAGGCTCTAAACACCACGTTATTTTTGACTAACTTTTGATAATCATGGGGACAGTCTCAAAAAATCACAATAAAAGCTTTTAAAAGGAAGGACCTATATGAAATACAAACTTGAATGTTACACTGTGAGGTAAGAACTCATCAGAAGAGATGTTATGCAAGTGCTTTGGGATGTGCTTTTCCTCAGCAGTAATGTACTCACATTGACCTCTCCAGTCTCATTCTCCTTCAGCACCAGGCTCAGCACTTTCTCGTTGGGACCAGCACACAGACGCAAGTACAGTGGACACTCGTCATCAGGCAGCTTCCGCAGGTACACTGCGAGAGACAGGGAGAGAAAGGATTACTTAGTCATCTTTAGTCTATCCAGGATAAACACTGTGAAATAATCCTGCACAGCAAAATACCTAGGGTTAAAATTGGCTTGGCACGCCAGCCCATGCACAAACTCTAAAATCTAGGAACTGCTCAGTGAAAGCCTAGTCAAAATTTAGATAATTTTCTCTCAGAAGTTTGTTGCCTCTAGTTTGGCAATGTTAGTATGAGGCTATTGTCAAACATATAACTATTTGTTACTATCCTCCATTACTGTTTATCTACTGCTGACTAAAGAAGCATAATTGAGACACCAAACATGTCTTGGTTGATGTTTGGGGTACATTTCATACCAAATTGTCTTTAAGATATCACACCTTGCTCATGACGTTCAGTGCGCTCAAATAAGGCAAACTTGGCAGGATTGTCAATGACAGTGAACTTCTTAAGCAGGGCTTGGATCACTTCCTTAGCACGGGTCCGAGAACTGATGTGCAGATGTTTGGCAGTGTCCTTAGGAAGATAGAAAGATGTCCGTCTTTTTATCGATGCCCCCTTCTTCCCATTGGCTGGCCCCTGGGATGGAGTGCCTTTGCGAGGAGGTGGGACAGATACAGGTCGGACCAGCTTCAAATGAACTTTTATGAAACCAGTGTAGGTGCCATCTTTGTTCTGTGTGCAAGACAAACAAAAAAACAAGGGCCTGGTTATTACAGTTAATAAAAAAACGTGTAAGGGGGTGAAAGAAAATGAGTACGAAAAAGTACATTTATTACGGAGAATGTTTTATTTAGAGATTTTAATCCTTACCACAGACATGAAGAGGTTACTGTTGATCTGTGCATTATACTCCTTGACCTTCTGCTGAATCTCTGAAATTGATAACTCAGGTTTCTTACTCTCATTTACTTCATCCTGAGAGAGAGAGAAGACAATGTTCCTGTTAGTTCCTAATTTTTAATGTCTGTTACTTCTTGTACTGTTGAATTTCTGGTAAATATCGTAGGTAATTACATGCTCTTTAATCACTAATGGTACAGGGTCCTAAAAGCATTCACAAACTCCTTGTCAGCCATCTCCCAGGCAAAGAAAGGAAGTCAGGATGGTGTGAGAGTCACAAGATGAGTCACACATTCCAAACCAACACCCGCACACACACACACTCACACTCAACTCCTGACTGACTTCATGAGAACATGTGGTTTTGGTAAAACCAGTCGGGTCACACTTTTTTGGAATTACACCTAATCCTCCACTGTCTTATCCGTTGCACAATGACAGAAATGCATCGACTATTTTCATGAATACTGGAGCTTAATGAAATGTGCAGTTATGTGTAGTTCATATTTTTCATTCTCTCTCATACGTTTGCGGGCAGGATCTGCTTTCTGAAATGTTTTACATTTCCTCTACTATTCACTTCCTTCACTATTCAGCACCACATGCCCTCAGGATATCAGGTAAAATACCCAGAACAATTATCAACTGGTAGTCAAATGAATGTGGTAGTGGGGGATGATTCAGAAATAAAGGCAAAGCTGCTGAGAGGAACAGCTGGAGAAAGCCACCCTCCCTCTCTTTCTCTCTCTCACACTCACATACACCATTGTCTGCTTCTTCTCTCACTTCCTACATTTTTAGGTGAAGTTTGTTAAGCATTCTTTTTCACTTCTCATAAATGCTCTAAAATAATAATGTTGTTCTACAGCAGTAACTAAACAAATAATTCTAGTCTTTTAGTCTAGGCTGGGGCAGCCCACTTTCAAACAACTGAGTGACTTATATACTAAATGTGCCAAAGAAGCTTGAGTAGAAGCTTTTTTGGAATATTATATTATGGACTTTGGAGGGGAAAAAAAACCTGGTTGAAGTATTTGGGAAACCGTAATCAATAAGGGATATCTTCCTTATACCTTTTTTTGAACAGTTTTTTAAATATCCTTAATTCACAGAATGCACACATTTTAAAATGATATATTTGCATAACTCAAGTAAAGTATCAATTTCCTGTGTGCTCACTCCCTGAAGTAAGTTAGTAAGTTGCATCAGACTCTCAACACTTCTTGCTGAATGTAACAGTGCAGCTCCATGATGTCACTGCTAGCCAATCGCATCCATTTGCCCATCCCACTTTTCAGGAGAATGGCGCCATGTAAACTGCTGCAGCTGTCTGTCATGCGTGTCTTGGCTTTGGGGACTGCATTCTGAAAGCTGGTTTGTGTAAAAATAGCCACTTCCCCCTCCTGCCTCTCCCTACAGTATGAAAGCTTCCCTTGTGTGCCTTTTTCACATGTGCAAGCCAGACGGTGTCATGTTTCATCGGTGTCGTCATCCTTCCTGTTTATATACCAACAAGTTAATCCGATTTTATCAGAACCTGTTGCTCCCATACAACGACCAAGCTGGTCCTTTATTTATACACAAACATTTTAAAACTAGTCCTAATGCACTAGAAAGGTGCTCAGTGTTTAACAACACTTTAATACATTGTAGTTAACAAATCCGCAAGACTAAAAATAAGTCTTCAAAGACAGAAATAACTTTTTTTTTTTTTTTACAAATGAACTGGCCTTATGTGTTCACGATACTGACAACCTCAGCGAGCCATAAGAAAAGAGGCCTATTGATCTGAATGAGGCACGACCCTAAGACCCCAACTCGCCGCACTCTCTGACACAGCAAAATGCAGAACACCCATCCTGACCAACTGCTTTAAACTCTGAGTGCCCCCTGCTATTAATAATCTGTGCATTAGTTACCATCCCTAGATCAATACCGGGAAAGTTGAATTGCTTTCTTAATGTGTGGTAATAAAAAATGAGAAAAATCAATATCCAATCAGATGAAAGCCTAACGAGAACGTGAGGTCATCTGACCTTAGGATCTTGTGTGATCATACATCTGTGCGAGTACTGCACAAGAACATAAATTTTAACCCTACGAATAAATACGTTTAGGTTCAAAAGTGTACTTCATTAACGCGGACCTACAAATATGATGAACAGAGAAATGAGTTATTTATATAGTAGCTCTAGACCTTGAACCTGTATAAATACTTGTGGTTTCAAAATGAGTTCCTTTTCAGTGTGTATCACTCATGACTAAATTACCAGAGATATTTGTTGAGGAAGTGAATCATCTAACTGTGTTGAAACATCTTGCATCCCCCACTCTTAGCCCTACCCCCCAAAAAACCAGTCTGAGGGCCTTCCTGTTATCTGTGTGGTTCATTTCCTATACAACCATAATAGAGAAAACGGGCACTGTTCAAAGAAAAACAAGCATAAAAACTACTTTAAAATAATAAATCAGTAAATTAAACAATTTGAAAGAGAGGATTATAAGTCAGTCAACTTGTCTCAGAAATGTGTGATTAAAACGGTAAAGATAAAATAACCGTTTATTAGGCCAACCGGTGAGAAAATTCGCAAACCTGTACTCCTGTTATTTAGTGACGTTTCACAGTTTTGTTGTGTTTAGAAGAACCAGAGATAATCCTAAACATCCTTTACATGAGGACACCTCATTTGGCTTCTTCTTAGAAAGCTTGGTTCCACCTTAAATTGTGCTTAAACCACTGCAGCGTTTATGGTGGAACGGAAATTCTGAAGAAGCACACTTCACCCGTCAACACAGAAAAGTGCAGCAAGATTTTGAGGAAATGTCTTGATGAAAAGAACGGAAGAGCCAGCACGGGTGTAAGGTCTCCAAACAGCCTCACCTTCTTCTCCTCCACCTTCTGTTTCCTGGGTTTGTGGAAGAAGGAGGTTCGGGCGGTGAAGTACTGCTCCAACTCCGAATCCGAATCCTCCTCGCTGCAGTACCCACTGCTGGTCGAGCTGCCCCAGGTCTTCTCAAAGGACGGGGTCTGAACCGGACCAGCCACTTCGCTCATGGTGAAAACTTTTTTAAAGTTTTATAAAAATATGAAAATGAACACTATACGCCGGCAGGCTCGAGTTGTAATCGGTTAAACCGACAGGATCGAGTCTCTAACTCTTCTAAGCAACGGTCGTATTTCCTACTGGCTGCTCTGTGAGCATGTGATCCTCTCAGTCTGCGAGTCTGATCTCCACCGCCCCGGCACCGGCCCGCCCTGCAGGACAGGATTGAAAATACACAAACCCACATAGCCCGCCACGATTGGCTTTCAGCAGGAAGTTCCAACACGACGATGATGCCACGTCCGTGCTCAGCGTGGGAAACCGGGGGGCTACCCACTCGAGGGGGGGTTTCCGGATTTTGTATGAAAACACGTGCATAGATTAGAACGGCCCGTTTACTATGATTCTGTTCTTCTGTTCACGTGCCTAATGATTCATCAACCCATATGAAAAGTACCATATTATTATTTTGTTGTGGTTAATAATGAATAATAACAACAACAATAATAAATAATAATAATAATAAATATTATTATTATTTTTACACTGCACATACACTGTCCTGCTGCTGCTATTTTTGTACGATCATATTTACTGCTGTCTACATCTGTTCTGCATTTTTGCACATGTAACGTCTACTGCTAGAATAGAGTATCTGTCAAAATAATACTCATCATCATCACTGTTATTCTTATTGTTGTGGTTGTGGTTAAAAATTTGTCTAAAACGTAAAAGGTCCGCCCAAAATTAGAAATGTAACCATTTCCACATCAGTTTCTCTTCTACAGTGCCGCCATGCGAGAGCGATATTTATTAAAGATATTTTCCTATTTAAAGACTAGAAAATCCTATGATTAGGCAAAGGTAACATGATGGTTTCCAATCCCTGGAAAGTGGGAGAAACAGTTGAAAAACTACAAGGGCAGAGCCAGCCCAGCCTGCAAAAAAACACTAGAGGGCGCCCATGGAGGAGTCCTTACTAAATCAGGATAAATGTAGCTAAAGGGCTAAAATATTAATTATAAATTCTAAATGATTTTCAGATATTTTTTTTTTTGGAAAGCAAAGAAATGACTACATAAACCATGCATGACAACTTATCAGCATAATTCCTTTCTTTTTACAGTAAAAGGCTTGGTGGTTACCGAGTGCTCGATTGGTGGGTGAGCCGAGGAGTAACTGGCTGCTAGTGCTTGTTGATAGTGTTAATGTACACATGTCACTATTAAAAAGCCCTGGAACTAGAGCTGAACAGTGTTTTAAACATGACTGTATGAAAGCAATTAATCATTTACACAAGTAATCGTTTGTACAATTTGTACAAAAGCTTCAGTCCCAAATAGGACACAAAAATTGTGCATGCAGGCGAAACGAATGTGGCCAAAATATGCGCTGCTGCATAACAGAATATTAAATAATATGAAATGCTAGTTATGGGATATGTGTTTAAGTTTGTCAGCTTATTTCAGAGGCTTCAGTGTGTTGATTTTTTCTGTGAATTTCAAGGCAGAATTAGGCTTTAACTCAACACTGATCAGTGTTATCAATAATGCAATAATGCTTTATACCTTTTCTCTCCACTATTGTATACTGAAGTAGGACCAGCCTCACCTATATACATAAACGAAACCAAGTTTTAAAAAAAAAATGGTTTGACAATATTGCATTTATTTTAGATCTGTTGAAACATAATGTAATACGTGCTCTCCAAAATTAATCATTTTTCAACAATAGAATATATGAATGTCCTGAAAATCATTTCCCCACCATTACGCCACTTGAAGACTCATTGTAGATATAGCTCTTCAGCAAGACAGACATATCCTTATATCCTGTATGTTTCTGTGTGATGATGTAATAATTATCATATTATAAAAAGTACTTGTGGTGGTCCAAGATGGCATAAGCCCACAAGTGCTCAGGTTGTGCGCCTCCCAGCGAGTAATGGAGTAATGCTGAGGATCTTTAACATGAGCTTCAGTACCGGGAGAGTACCCGTGCCATGGAAAACATAGTGTCTGGTTCCTCTACCAAAGAAGGCACACCCCAGCACCCCATCAGACTACAGGCCATTTGCTCTCACCTCACACAGCATGAAAGTCCTGGACACTCTCTACCACCTGGTTAGGTCAGACCCTCTCCAGTTCACCTACCAGGCCAAGATTGGAGAGGACAATACCATCATCTACCTGCTGCACCATGCCTACAGCCATTTTGACAAGCCCAGTGCATCTCTGAGGATTACATTCTTCAAGTTCTCCAGTGCCTTCAACACCATTCAGGCAGCCCGGCTTGGAAACAAGCTCTCTGCTATGCAGTTTCATGCTCCCTTAGTTGCGTGGATTATAGACTAATTGACTGATATGCCACAGAACGTGCAGCTACAGGGATGTAAGTCTGACACAGTGCTTACGGGAGCACTGGAGCTCCTCAGGGAACAATTCTCTCACCGTTCCTTATCACCAGGTACCCCGTACAACACAGATGGCTGCTATCTGCAGACATTCTCGGATAACTCAGCAATAGTTAGATGTATCTGGAATGGGGACGACTTGCAATACAGGATGGCTGTGGACAATTTTGTGGACTGGTGTGAGCTGATTCAGCTGCAGCTCATCATCAACAAGACCAAAGAACTGGTGGTGGACATGAGAAGATCATGGTCTCCGGTCACTTCCCTGTATTTTAGGGGGGAAGATGTGGAGACGGGTCAAAGTAGGCTGTACTTCCTATGTAGACTCAGATCTTTTAGAGTCTGCAACACCATGTTGGGGATGTTCTATGAGTCTGTTGTGGCCAGTACCATTTTCTATGCTGTGGTGTGCTGGGGTGGCAGCATGAAAGAGACGCAACAAACTGATCAGGAAAGCTGGCTCAGTGGTGGGTGAGGGACTGGACAATGTGGATACTGTAGCTGAAAGGAGAACATTGTCTAGACTTCAGTCCATCAAGGACAATACTGTTCACCCACTCGACCAGTGCTCACCAGTGTGGTGGTCGAACTGCGAAGTACCTTTAGCCATAGACTTACCAGCTTAAAGTGCTCCAGTGAATATCACAAGAAATCCTTCCTTCCCACCACCATCAAACTCTATAACTCCTCTCTCTGTCACACATCCACACAATAATCTAAGGAACAGCATGTTGCTACTTTGTTGTGTAATGTCTTACTGGGTTTAAATTGCTGTCACTATGCGCAATATTTGCTATGATGTGCAATGGTCTACCATGTGCAATATTGTACAATGTTCTTATCAGGTGCTAAAACATTATCATTATATGCGATATCTTATGTGCAGTTGTGTTACCATGTGCAGTATCATGTGCCATTTTCTAAATGGGTGCTAAATCACTTCATATCTTATGACCAATTGTCTCATATCTTATGTGTAATAGTTATGCCATAGTTGTGCAATATCACTACTTATCTCAATATTAGCTACATAATACAAGATGCAATAATGTAATCCTAACTACCATCTGTGTCATTAGAATTCACTGAAGTAACTGCAAGTTACTTATCTATAGTATTAATAGTATTAAGCCTTTGTGTATAAAGCATAGTGTATTTTTTTCTACAGATATTATTGGATTTATTTACAATTTATATTTTATATTGTTCTTGTCTCAGTGTCTCTGTGTGTGTCTTGGCAGTCACAACATAAGCAATTTCCTCCGGGATCTGATTCTGATTACTACATATCAGAGCTGAAACTGTTTTATCTTATGCTTTCTACAGAATAGATGCGGTCTGATGTAAACAATTTGTCGCCACCTAATAAGCACAAAAGGTGGGGACACTTTGTATATGCAAAAAACTAAAAAGATCACATGAGCAAGCAGCACTAAAACAAAGAATGATGATGAAGCTGCAGAGGGAGAAAGAGCAGAGCTGCTGTAGGCTTTGTGTTAGCATATTTTTGAATAGTTTAATTAACTTCACAAATACTTCATCAGAACTGATCATTTTCATTAGAATATGGTACCAGAGTTCAGCGCCACTTGACGTTCATGTAAACCAATGGTGCTGAAGATGTGTTCTGTGCATTTCAACCCAATAAACATCCTGCAAGCCAGCAAAGAACAAAACTCCTTACAAGAATAGACAATATAGAATGACAAATCTCTGTTAGCATTAGGATATTTTCCAGTTGCTTTATTATCATTCCATTTACAATAATTCCTGCTTGGACAACTGATGGCCAGAGGCCCTGGTTTGCGTCTCCTAAATATAGATTTACTGAATACTTGCCGTGGCGTTAATGCATTTTGCATGCTCAAAAGCACCCAGAGCCAATTTATGAAGGTGTGTGCAGAAGCCTGTTTGCACATGAGGCTGCACACTGAGCTGCAGGTTTTACTGCACCCTGAATACATGAACTGTATTTTAGGGCGTGACACTGTCAGGGTACAAAAATAGAAGAGGCTATGGAAATTATCATCCTGCAGCAATTTACTAACATAAACTGACTTCAAAATGTGTCATTTTTAATACCAGGGGGAAATATGTGAAATTACCTTGAAAATATCTAGTACACTGAAGGCATGGGAGAGGACAGATTTGCTTCTCTTTTTTGTCTCTTCCCCTTATCTTGTTAATTCCTGTCCTGTCTGTTTAGCAATTTTTTGTTGTTTATTTTACTGATATGTAGTATAGTTTTCTGTACTGACACTGATTTTCCGATTTACTCCACATAATACAAAAGAATGTCTTATGTGCATTCTTACATATTCACAGAAAAGCACACGGATTGTGATGTAGCCCTGCTGCAGATCCATTCAGAGATCACTTAATAAAACAACACAATAGAAATGGCCAAAACATTAACATCATGGTACACTGCTGCATGCAATATATTACCTGTCACTGTATGTTTGGCAGAACATTGTATTGTTTGACTATTCTTTTGAACAACTGTAAATTGACTAGATGATGATGTTCTTGACTCTTTGCTTAATCCAGGAAGGTATTGCTTTACCTCAGTGTTATGGCCACACACACACACACACACACACACACACATAAAGGTTGGTCATGTTCTGAACAAAATCTGCCTGTGGAAATGATGGATGATGATAAATTTAACTGATAATAGTGATACTTATTCATTGAGATAGACATGGTACACTTCAGTAACTAGAACACAGCGTACTGCACAAAGCAGCCTGAAGCACCCTCTTCATAAAGCTCAGTGATAACTGATCATGTCACACCATACTCCCTTGTAGGAAATGTCAGATTTATTAACGTCTGAGTTCAATTTCTGAGCAGAGCAGTTCTGAATTAGCAGCATTAACCAGCAGGTATAGTAGTAAAAGACACAAATTTGGATCCTTTTGTAACTCATGTACTGTAACAATGCTGAAGTTCTGTAAAGTTCATTATGGTGATCTCTTGTTCTCAGCCCTGCTCACATAAAGCATCGACTTATAATAGTAAACATGTAAAGAAATGCAACACAAAATATATGCCTTACCACATTGGTGTCCGTTTCAGGTATGTTCTGGCCATCATCAGACTGATCAGTGGTGGACCCTCGATCCTGACTGCAGTCCAGCTTTATGAGAGCTCTACAGCGGTAATGGCAGGTAAACCTACAGTCTGGCAGAGAGAATCATCAGATCATCAGTTGATACAGTTTGAAAGGGTTAAGTTTCATTTGTTTGGTACATGAATCATAACTCACTGAGCTGATGAAAGACAAAAAATCAGAAGGCCTCATTAACCGTAAGAAAATAACAGGGAAAGGAAGCAAAGGGACATGTGTATTTGCATGTGTGGAGAACGGCTGCAGTAAAGGGAACAGAGCGTGAGATTAAAAGCAGCAATAAAAGTTCTATGTGTGTAATGTAAATCATGCATTTAGTCTAACTTTTTGACCCAAAGAGGTTGAACTGTTTCACTGTTTTAGAAGGGCTATAGCTAGCTGGTGGACTTACTGTCTCCTAAATACTTTGATTACACACACACACACACACACACACACACACGCAAAACACAGATTGACTATGGTTTCATGGCTCTGGCTTTATCTGTTTCCACACCTCAAATAGGGAAATGTGGAAACAAAAGAAAAACAGTTTCCCTTTTAAACAGAATAAGGAACATGGCTTGCACCGTACACTTATGAGTGTTACCAGTGTATCTTAGGGAAACTTCTTCTGTTTTGACCTGATAGTGACAAGAATAACGGTAAACTTCTCCAATGTGCAATGTCCGGGCAACCTAATTCTCTTAAAAGTAAAGGTGCCAAAACAGGATCCTCGAACTGACGCAAAAAAGAACCACTTTGGCTTCCATAAAGAGCCTTTTCATGCATGTTTTTTTGAAGGGCCCATATAATGGGAATTTTTGTCCTATTTCCCATTATATGGGCCCTTCAAAAAATTGTCACCCAGTAAGTAAACACTGTTGTCATTTCAAAACATACTATTCACTCCACAGTCAACTGGTCCATGCAGTGAAGCTAAGTAGGAGAAACAGCCCATTATGAATTCACTGTTTTTGTGTTGATTCACTGTTTCCATGAAAACCCGATATTAACTTACATTGAATCATCCCACAGTACTTTCACAATGAAGCTATAGGGTGGTTCAGTCCAGAGTACTGCTAGAATGAGGCACAATATAGAGCAGCTCATTTGAAGGGAAGTTGTTGACACATATCAGTCGTTATGTTATAGTAACAATAAAAGCCTGTTTTATACTAAGGCATTAAGAGAGGTGAATACAAAATGGTCATGTAAAGATTAATTATGATTATTTCTGGTACAAAAACTATATAAATGTCATAAGTGGACCACAAAAATAAATAAATAAATAAGTCACTAAGTAAGTAAGTAAGTAAGTAAGTAAGTAAGTAAGAAAGTAAGTAAGAAAGAAGTAAGAAAGAAGTAAGTAAGTAAGTAGGAAATGGGCCTGTAAAGAACCAGGAATCCAGATTCATGCTATAATAAACACTATCATAAAGAACCTTCACATAATGTAATGGTTCCACACAAATTAGAGGCTTTACCACTTCTGCTTCACTGTTTCCCTGAAATTAGTATTTTTTTCACTCTGCACTGCCCTCCTTGGCCATCTGCAGTTGTTACATGCTGTAGGCTACATGACCAATTTTGATTTTCCAGTGGAAAAAAATAGTAAGGCTTAGCCTTTGTGGAATGGTAAATCCTCTCTCCTTTCAGCTAAGGGATTAAGGTCTAGAGACTACAGGAAATCAATTAGCTTGAGATTTCAGATTTTGACAGAAGAATTTGACATGGAATGATTCAACTGATCTTTTCTGGAGCAGATCTACAGGACTAGAGACTAAAAATTATGCTTGTCTAGCATTACTTTTTTAAAATAATTCTCTCTCTCTCCCTCACTCACACAAACACATATATGTTCACTCGCAGACACAGTAACCTATGTGTATTCCTGTGCCCTGCTCAAATGCACCACAAATCAAGGTCATGATTAACCGTCAGGCCCACACAGAGGCATTGAAATTTGCTTATAGAGCCGTTGCCCCCAGAAGGGGCTTTTTGGTTGTCCTGTATTGCGAAGAGACACTACTTGCACTAAGACTTGCTTGTTTAGGCAACAAGCCAGGAAGTCATATGCAAAAAAAACCCCAAATGGCTAAAACTATTATTAAAACAGACTATTCCAGACTTCTACTCCACAATATCAGTCAAAGAAGAGAAGTGCAACTGTCTTGTGTAGGACAGTGCTTGACCCAGTGTAGCACTTCCATAAAATGTCACCTGTTTCACATTTCCTCCAATGGAGCAGGCAGTACAGCGACAGACTAAATAGAAACCACATGTTGAAACTCAGAGCAGTAAAGGAGAGAGTGCAGGAATTCCATGAGTCAAATGAAATATATAACGTTTCCAAGAGTTATACAAGAGTGTGAGGAGATGAGAAAGGAAAAGATTACAAAGAGGGACAAAAAAAGCAGAGGTAAGCAAAAATACAACCAGTATTATAGGAGGGGATGAGAAAGCGAGAGATTGTGGGTAGGAAAGAAAAGAAAACATAGCTGCGTCTCGGCAGGAAACATGTTGACAGTGCATGTACTTTTTTGTGGTTCAAAGCAGTTCATTCCTCACCCACATGCATTTTCAAACTTACATACAAGCAGGCGTTCCTCCCTCACACCTTCGTCTAACAATGCAAACGCAAAACCGCCCTGACGCCAACAGAACATTACTCTCTTAGGTTCAAATATATATAAACATTTACGTTATCGCTCCCATGACCACAGTAATATTTATAATAAAAGAAACTATACCATATAGAGCCAAAAAAGAAGATCTGGACGATTCTAGACAGGTTACAGAAGCAGAACATGTGGACTGATCATATGTCTTACGGTGGTTCAGTTTATGCTATGAGTTGAAGTTTAGCGTCCTGCCACATAGGAATGCCCATATGGTATATTAGCTGAGATTAATTACAATAGGTATCACAATAACAGATGAAATAAACAGGTTTAGTAATTTGGATAACAAGGAAACTATAGACTCATGTAAAAAAGACATTAAAAAGGTGCTCTATAGTGCCGAATATTGATAACCCCTAAATACCCAGGGCCTCCAAATGTATATTACACACTTGTACAACCTAAGAATAATTAAGTCATTTGCATTGTAGTCTTTGTAGTTACGAGTAATAAGCCTTAAAATCTAATAAGCCTGGATTTTAAGGGATTAATGCTTTGGCGTTCTAAACAGAGATGGCTCAGTACCATACTGGTCGGGTATTTCTTCTTTAAAAATGACTGAGCTTTTAAAGGAGTTGTTTTTAATTGAAGCACTTTGTTTAAGCATCTGAAAGCTCGCTCAAACTACTTAAACTCTCGACTACCACACAGGAGGAAATACATGACTAACAATATACACTCACACAGCGTGTATGCCAATCAGAGAGGACTTATTACAGGACTGGATACTTTTTTCCCTCCAGCATTTTATACACTGGTATAAGATCTGCCACATCTCTAATAGTGGCATAATTGTCTAATTCTACAACACACTGCAGTGTTACTGTCAACACAGTACCAATGCAGATGAGTGGTTTATAATAAACATCTGAATATTCTGCTGCTACAATATTACTGTGCATCATTAATTAAAGACTAATAACAATAATGTTAACATTTTTGACCAGGTATATTAAAATGATGAAGAAAACAGTTCACAGAGGGTGAATATCTGATGTCCAAGTACATCAAGCATCACCTATTCTACATTCAAAAGATCAGCTAAATTGTAGTGGTGTTGTATGAAAGATGAAAACAGATATAGAGGTGTAACTTTAAGACTTCAGGTGCCTGTTCATCTGTACTGATGTGAAGCTCAGTGTATCTGTTCATATTGTGTGCTCAATATGGACTTTCTGATGTGAATCAATGCATAGCCATGTGATACAGCCAGGTTTTGCAATAAGCTCAGTTAGCCCTGCTTGGACAAAGTCACTACACATGTCTGCATAAATATACTGAAAATAATCTACAACAGAGGGGAGCACTTCTAGATTAATAAAAACTAAAAAAACAAAATGCTATAATTTGTGGCTAATCTTTATTGAACAGACATATGTTTACATTTAAACTCTGCTAGTGTTGTAGTGCTCTTATTTCATTATTAAATTTTGATTTAATCTCTTAAGTCTATTTAAACAGCTTCCAATCAGGTCTTCATGTTTTGGATTAAAGGCCTAAGGTGTCAGATAGACCACCAAGATAATTAGGAAGCAACAGAGAAATTAACCAATCATGTTTTGGTTAGACCAATTTTGTGAGGGAAAACAATGCTGTAACCTTCTGGAAGTCCTATATACATCACTGACTGTGTATATAAGTTGCAGCCTAACCAGGGGGTTTCTGTCAGATGGTAAACAGTGGCAGCTGCTTGCCAGGATCCTTTAGGTATCACTCAGAAAAAAGCTACATGTAATGTAAAATGTATGTTAATGTTTGTTGCCAGCTTCAGATAAAACATGGAATGACTTTTAAGCATCAAATGTCTGTGTTGCAACTAGTGTTGTTTTTGGCGGCCTGTCTTAATTTTAGTTTTAGTCTAGTCTTTGCATCAAGCTGTCATTTTAGTTTTTAT
>JBBPCX010000114.1:19648245-19668165 GCA_037974365.1 Hydrocynus forskahlii | reverse complement strand
AGAGAGAGAGAGAGAAAAAGAGAGAGAGAAAGAGAGCGAACGAGCGAGCGAGCCTGCATTACATGCATTATTTTAAAACAAACGGGACATGTGGGAGTGATGTAACTGCATTTTAATACACGTATTTAACAAACATACAGTCACAAGTGAGCAATACACTCAGCACAACACTTCAAACTATAAAAGCTTTGATTGAAAAATAAATCAAATATTCAAAATGTAAACCCAGTAGAATCCTGTAAAATGTGAAACAGTTTATTTTTTCCATTTTTATAAATGTTTGTAAGTTTTATTCTATTATTGTCAAGACTGTTTACATAGTTGAACTCAATGGGTTTCCTCAATCACACACACACACACAGGCTCAGTTCACTAGAGCAGAGAGAGAGAAGCTCCACCTCTTCCTCCGTCCCCCCCAACACAACGACATAACCATAGCAACCCATGCAATAAAGGTCAGTGGAGTTTGTCTTCTTGTCCCTTTGCTCTTCTCTGTGATAAAGCATCTGAAGTGTCCATCTCCTTCCTCTCAGTAAACTGTGGTGTCCCTCAGGTCTTGATGTTGAGCTCCTTCTGTAGTTTCTCTGTGGCCTCTGCCATCAGCTGGCAGGCAAGTTTGTGCTTAGGCCAGTGCTTGACCTGACACTCTCTACAAAGAAAGAAATGTATTATTTATCTCCAAGTAGTCCACATTCATCCAAGATCCAGGCAGACAAGTCGTGGTTGCTTTTAGTTCACTCAGCTGGACCTGGGCTGATTTTGTAATGATGGTTAGAGCTACACTGGTTATGCAAAGGAATACTCAAGCGTTTTCTAAATAATCTCTGCAGCACTGGGTTGATAACAAGAGATAATAATTTTGACATATTTCAGAACTGAAACGCCACTTGAATAATAGAAATTCCTTAGTACTTTAGAGCAGTTGTTCCCAAAGTATGTCCTCACGCCCCCTTGCTCTGCACATTCTAGTATTTTCCCTCCAAACACACCTCGGACAATCAGCTAATAATCAGCTAATTAAGAGGACTCTCCTTGGTTGAAGTGATCATTTTAGAGAAATAAAATACCGCAACATGCAGGGCATGGGGGCTCTCCGGGGCTGGAGTTGGGAACCTGTGCTTTAGAGTGTATATAGGTGTGATGAAAGTCACCTGTTGCAGTACCACTCCCCCTGGCAGCGAGAGCAGCGCTTCACACCCTCAGCTCCACATGTGCCACATTTCGGCTTATCTGGGATGAGACTCTCCATCACATCAAGATTATACGTCTCAGCCAACCTGAGGGGCAAGCACATACACACATAATCCTACTAACTTATCACACATTTTTTGTATTTAACAATTGTTGGATAGGAGTGGATTAAAAGGCCTTTAATTCAAACCTCAATTTGAAAGACATTTATGAATTTGAATCTCACCTGTTTGCTTGTTTTCTCAGCTCACTCTCAGATGGGTTAAACACTTTCTGCACTTGGTATTTGGCTATGGCCTTCCACTTCCCACAATTCTCAGCAATAATTTCATTCCAAATTTCTGGAAGCTAAATGTATATGTTACATTTACCAGAGTGTATAACCACAAAGCTTTAATCTAATGTAATCCTGTAAAGCATCAAAGGCTAGCTCTTCTTGAGTATATGTATGTGTGTGTGTGTGTGTGTGTGTGGGGGGGGGGGGTAGGAGTTCACCTGCTCAAGGATGAGTTCTTTCTTTGGTGGTGCGGGGTCTGTAACAGCTAGATGACTTAGGAAACGCTGAAGATCCGCAAGATTTGGCAGCTGATCAATAACAACTTCCGTCAAATATCCACGCAGCTGTGGACATGCATCGAAATGACAACCACAAATCCTCATCATAAGATAACACATTGGAGGACTATGTGTAAACTGGGCGGCAAATTAATAATTAATAGATAGATAGATAGACAGATAGATAGACTGATAAATAAATGTGTGTGTGTGAGTGAGTGTGTGTGTGTGTACTGAAAAAATAAGTGAAAAATAAGAGGACAGGAAAAAGAGGGGAAACACCTCTAAAATAAGAATCAGCAGCATGGTGTTTTTCTCCTCAGCATGAAGGAAGCTCAGGTGATCAGATAAGATTTTAGAAGACAATGGCTTGGCACAGAGTAAGAATGACAAGCAGGGACCACATCCTGAAAGATTAAGGGGTGATGGTGGGGCAGGAACAGCACATTATATATATATATATATATATATATATATACACAGCACATTACAACGAGAATGCACTGCTTGGCCCAGTGAGTGGAAAGTTAACATTTGAAAACAGACAGATTAAAAGGATGATAGGAGCATTGTTCTCTGCAATTCATGCAATAGGTAATTTTTGTATCACTGGAGTACATCAGGTCTAAAATATCACCTCAGCGCAAAGCATTTAGGAGCTAACCCGCCAGTCCAAACCATCACAGCCCCTGATCCCTTTATATTGAGATGCCTTTTATGCTGGACGCCGGACCTATTACATACTATAATATTAGGGGGTGACGTGACACAACGGAGCTCTAGTACTGCTCTAGAGGATGCCTATGGGATGCTGTACCTTTAAGAGCTGGTTTTTGTTAAAGTTGTTGAAGTCATATTTCCGATGGCAGTCGGGTTTAAGCAGCAGGTTGAGGAAGGAAATCCACACCTGGCCATCCAGTTTGGTCATTTTTACCCGGTCCTCAGTAGAAACCTCTCTCCATTTCCCCTCCTCAAACTTCTCCAGCTTACCTGCAGAGGGAGACAAAGGTCAGTCTTCATGGAGCTTTGGATCTGAAAGTGGATATATCATGTGCAAACATTTGGCTCAATAAAAATTTTGAAAGTGCACTTCTCTTACTGAGCAAACTGTGGTATCACACAGGGTGTCTAAGGCATTCTCTTCATATGGAGAGTTGTCTTTCAAATTCTCATTATAGTCAATATAGACATATACAACATTCATGTTTACATACAGTGTGTTCTTGTGTGTGTGTTTATCTAATTGGAAATTATTAAATCATTATAATAGAAACTAGGGGTATCCTGATATGAACTGTTATACAAACATTTATAAAATGTATAAAATCTTACATTTATAAATGTTGGAACTACATCGAACTCAGAAATATGACATTTAGCTTTATATGCTTATTAATACAGTAAAATGAATCAAATGCAGATTTTACCACATTGGAACAGTGTCGTCAAAACCATATCTGTCTAATATCTGCCAATATAATTCCAGTATTATTGTGCACCCCTTTTAGTTCTAGATCTGTGTTACTAACCTCCAGTTTTGCGGCTCCAGGGACAATGCTCCACAAGCTGAACCAGCACACAAGGCAAATTATGAGTGTTCAGCATCCTTGAGAGCACACTAAGACTTAAACTGCGTAAAAAAATAACAGTAAGAGACAACATTAAAATAACCATTAATAAATATAATTTATCAGCAAATTCAGTGGAATTTCTGCTACATTATTTGTTGTCATCCAAACAGCAGGGTATGACCTCCTTACCTCTCCACATAATCAGTAATGTAGCGAAGCACAGACAGAGCCTTGAGCGAGATTTCAAACTCTAACATCCTACTCTGATTGCACAGATCCTGTAACAGACAGCAACACATTAGCACATTGCAATGTTGTTGGGCAAAGTAAAAAGCATTTGTTACATTTCTAAAATGTCTACTATGTTGTTTGAGGATTTCTTTTAAAATACCTCATAAATCTTATTACATCATAAGATGTTTTTCAATAATTACATGGAAATCAATGCAAACTGGCTCAGTTATTCTTAGGTACCAGGAGTGAGCCTAGATCTGCCAGATTAAAGCGCATTTCTTTACAATTAAAAGTGTAGAATAATTAGTCTATTACACAATGTATAATGACTAATTATGAATACTCAACTATTACCTCTATAACTAACTAGAATCTATTAAAAATAACTAGCTATAAAAATGAATTACTCTAATAATAATTATCTACCCTTAGTCCTATAAACTTATCTGTTGTGACTGTCTGATTATGGTTAAGGTTAAAGACGTCTTAGAAAAAAGAAAAAGAAAAGTTTTCCCCTAGACATCTTCCCCTCTATGTGATACTCCTGCAGGTGCTCCTGCTCTCACCTGTACGGAGGTCATATCTGAAATATCTGAATGTGAAACTCTGTCCTGAGTGGGGATTTCTCCCCGGGCACACTGCCCTGCAAGCAGAGTGAGTTTACGGTGGCAGTAATCCACCAGGTCCAAAACTGCATCTTCAGCGGCCTCACAGGACTCCTGCAAAGTCACAACCAAAACCCCTCTTAGTGTTCTCAGCATGCCAACATTAAATTTGAGTCACTAGCTCTTCCACAACAAAATACTCTCTTACCATCTAATCTCTGTATTTCTTTTCTGCATAGATAATGGCATAAACTACATAAAATCAATAATACTGTCTAACCTACAAACAGTTGTGCAGCTAGCCTAGGTTCCTACTTATCTAACCAGAGCATTCATCTATTGTTATAGGATGTAGTATAGTAATGTGTTTCGGGCTCAGTAAAGAATTGTTTTGGGTTGAAGAAAAAAAAACAGGCAGACAGAAGTGCCTACCTTGTGGTACATGATCGTCTCCAGTAAATTTATGATTGTGGCCTCATGGTGAATCTGTGAACATGTGACAAATGCCAGATGTAACAAAGGCTCATTGTAGATCATATAAAATACACTGCATGCCCAAAGGTTTTTAAGCACCTGCTCATCTGTCGTAGTCAACAGTTTGTACCTCAGCAACCTTAACACCTTAATACCACTGAATTCAACCATTAAAAGTGATGTCTGGATACATTTGGACACATAATGTGGTACATGAGACATAATATTAGTAGCTAAGGACACTGTATGAAAAGCTGAGGAATGTGTACGTACCACCATGTACAGTGGAAATGTGCTCCTGGGACTGAAGTCTTGGAGCCGACACAGAATAGGAAACACTTTCTGTTTCCAAATTTCAACGACAATCATTCCGTGAACTAGTGTGGGTATCTGGAAAAAACACATTCTCCATTCATCATTTATCAAGATACATCTTCATTAAATATCACTTTCTTACAAGATCACTGCCTATGAAAACAGCTTGGCTGGAAATTTACCCACTTTTCCAAGTGACACAAAAAGGTCTTTGATGAACTCTTCTTGTTGGGCACTCGCATTTAGAATAGCTTGCATGTTGAGTTTCTCAATGTACTCATGTTGGCGAAACCACCTGGCAAACAAAGCATATTTAGCATTTCAGCAGAGCCTAAGAATAGATACTCTAGATGGACACAAGTATTGGGACACATCTGTTTATCAGGGTTTGGGCTAGGTCCCTTACTTCCCCTGCTTCAGCATACCAACACATTTTGGACAACGCCATGCTTCCAACTTCGTGGACAACCTTTTCTATTCCAGCATGACTGTGCCCCAATGCACAAAGCAAGGTCCATAAAGAGATGATTGGGTGAGTTTGGTGTGGAAGAACTAGACTGGCCCGCACAGAGCCCTGACCTCAACCTCATCCAACACCTTTGAGATGAAATTGTGAGCCAGGCCTTCTCGTCCAACATCGCCCAGACCTCATAAATGCTCTACAGAATGAATGGACACAAATTTCACCGAAGCACTCCACAGTCGTGGTGGAAGGCCTTCTTGGTGGGAAGCTGTTATAACTGGAAAGGGGTAGACCAACTCCATATTAAAGTCTAATGTTGGTGTAGTGGTCAGCCGTCCCAATACTTTTGTCCACATAGGATCGCTAACGTTAGCTTACTTAAGGCTCCCGGTGTCTCGTAGTGATATTCTCTCCAAACTCTCTATGTAGGCTTCAGCTTCTGAATGTAGAAGTACCGTCTCCATCACCGATTCGACTGTGAAGTAGGCTGTAAGGTTAACTCGTACTTTTGTAGGTCTGGCTTCTTTCTGCCATCAAACGAAGTCGTTGCTATGGTAACCTTTAAACAAAGACATGCGCAGTGCTAGCAAACATATCCTGGTCATCGCATGCTATATTGGTCACCTTTATTTAAGAAGATGTTTAGGAAATACGGAGGCAGACGACAGAAAAAAACAACTTTATTATTTATTCCTACATCTGCGACATCAAAGCTATTCACCCTTTGTTTACAACAACATATAAGGCACATATTAGCCTCATCTTGCCAAGCAGCCCAATGGAACTCAATGTAATGTCACTCATATCAAGAAGTCACAATGCAGCAAGCTCTGTGTACTGTGACCTATTAAATTGCACTTTATGCCCAAAAGTATTCAGACACTTCTTGAAAGTACTTTATGGTGCACTGAAGCAGATGCTCTATTTCTCCATACGAAAGCACTTTAAAAGAACAGGCCAACTATGAGCCAAAGGCAGGTGTTCCCAGTCCCTGATGAGCCCACACTTTATAAACACCATGCACTATTCATTCAGCACACCTAATTCATCTCATTAACTAATAAACAGGCAAAGTTTCATGTGTGCAGAACATAAAAAACAGGTCACCAGGCCCAATGGCAAGCATCAGCTCGAGGGATGCCCCCAGCATCAGGCTATGGAACAGTAGAACTGTTTTCTATTGAGTCACCTCTCCGTCCAGTACTTTTGTCAGAGTGCCATCATTAATGCTCTTGTGAGTGAATGCAATCAAATCCTCACAGCAATATTGCAACAGCTAGTATTGAAGCCTTCCACAGAGGATGTTACTGCACTTGAACCATCATCATGGGAAAAAGGTTCGATGTGTAAGTGTCTACAAATGTAGGGACACATTGTATAGTTGATCAGTATTTGGTTTAAGATTAAAACCTTGGGCCTGTCCTTCTGTCCTCACACACTCATCTGTCTCCTCTATAGTCCCACAGACTGTGAGAGCACAGCAGAGTGCGTCAGCCTAACTGCAAGTTGTCTGCATTGCGGTGCATCTCTGTAAACATGACCTCATTCTTCCTCTTTCAAATTACATCACTTCCAGCAGATGATAATGTTGGGGTCATTTTCTAAGCGTTCGTCCAGTTCCTTGTAACTCATTCCTGTAAACACAAACAAATATTTGCATTTCAGTTTGTTTAGCTCATACCCACTTAACGATGTCTGAAATAAAACTTTACAAGCACTTGCCGGTCTTGCAGCAGATCTCATCATAACTATGGCAGCCAGTGTAAAGTCTGGGAGGGCGACTCCGTTCATCTCGAACAACTTTAACTGGATACTTCTGAAGGCGGCGGATCAAGCCCTTCATGAGACCAAACTGGATCAACTTTCTATAAAAACAGGTAAAACAATCCCTAAAGCATGTAATTCAAGTGTGCAACTACAGCAAAAATGGATATCAATCACTCAACCATCACTGAATATAATAAACCAAGTTTCCAGGTCCAAGTAACCTGCAACAATACTTTGAAATTCCCATTTTACAATGAATATACTTTTGCGATAGCTTTTTCATTTGTATTTTCATTTATATTACAGACTACATTTATAATGATATTACTAAATTAAATCATTTAAATTACAAAATACACTCTCACCTCTCGTCTACCCTCTGTAATTGCTGGGAGTAACGAGAGCACAGATCACGCACTGTTGTTCCAGGAGTCAAACCACAATATAGTTGGAATACATCCCTGAGACTGGCTCTCTGTCCTACAGAGGTACAAGCACATAAACACACACACACACACACAAGCTTGTATTGCCACTAGTGTAACAAAAAAAAATAACTTGACCTAGCCCTAACCCTAACAAAACTGTAAACAGAAATCCAGATCTCATATTGTAGCACAACCAAATACAAAACAATAGAAAAACACTTACGCAACATTTAAAAACATGATTTACTTTAAACAGTATGTTCATAAATTAATAATAATGGTAATATAAATAAGAAATATTATTAAATAAATAATAACATGTTTTACTATCCTCGTCAGGACATTTGGTCTAGAGATTTGATACAGAGTTAAATTAAGCAAAGGCATTTTCACTGGTTAAGTGACACTTTCACCGAATGAGTGCTAAGCCCCAGAAATACCTGGTTTATTGATGTAACGAAGGCATTCTTCTTGAATTGATTTGTCATCTATAAGGCTCTGGACTTTTGGTGTTGTGCAGTAAACATTGGAGTACTAGGGAAAATCACAGCAAATAGTTAGCATGAAATTGATTTGTACACTACAGAATATTCACATAAACTCAAAACAATCAAGTACAAACACAATTAGAATGGGACTTAAGTACATACCTGAAATATTGACACTAATGTTACAACTCCATAATACCTGTAAAATACTATACTTAGTCCCCACTCAATAGCTCAGCAACACAGCATGTCTATTTAATGTTGACAATTCAAAAGAAGGAACTCACAGCAAGTTCTGAACAGCGATTCGTACCAAGTTCAGCTCAACATCGGCTTCTGCAGAGATCTTTTGTATGTGGCGATACCCATCAATGTAGGGCAAGATCTACAACACACAAACAGTGAAAGAACAGCTACACAAGCCATGTTGCCTGTAAGTAATAAAAGCACTTATTTCATTTTTTATCATTATTTATTATTTAGTTTGGAATTTGTGAACCTATTTCAAAAAATAGTAATGTCCTATCCACTGACACACATCTCCATTCATAGTTTTCATCTTTTAGGTTTTGTTTCCAGCGTTCCAAATAACTAAACAGAGCTGCAGACCTGCTGGGTGGTGAGATCCCACTGGGACTTGATGAAGTGGTCTTTGTTATGAGTGAAGACTGGCACATCATATTCCTGAACAATCACCGGATCTTTCCTCTGCTCAATCAGCTTCAGGTGGATTGTGTTCGACTCATCTGTTTAAAAAGACAGAAGCAGCTCCAAAAGGTGAACAGCCTACTTGTACATATTGAGTGTGAGTGAGTGTGAAAGTGTGATACGGACCAATAGGTAAAGTGCAGGCTCCTGTTGCATTGAGCTCCTCCAGTAATGTAGACATGATGGGCAAGAGCTTCTGTTTACTCTCTTCATTTGAAATGAAGCCACTCTCCAGCTGTCATAAAGAGAACTACATTAACACGGCACTCACAGAATTACATTAAGCTTAGGAGATGGTGCAATTCTACTTTTTGTTTTCTGATACCAGCACAGAAACCTCGTGTATCAGCCAATACCAAGAGTAATCCAACAGGTTTATGTAGACTCTTTCTGTAAGACCCTAGTGGCCAGACATCCAGCAGATTGGAAATTATTTCCCCAGTAACTCTGTAATCAGGACACTGTGGCAATAAGGGGTTAAAGGGGAGGGGTAAAAAGCCCACCCCCCACTGAGCCAGTTCTCTCCACATCTCCATAAAGATGGTCATGCTGGGATAAAAACAGTCAGCACAACACACGCATACACACACACGTGTCAACATTAATAAACAACAAAAATGCACAGTCCAATTAAGAGGCCTACTATGGCTTAAAATCACTCATTTTTAATCAAAGCACTTGACCAAGCACTGTCATGCTCAAACTACTCAAACACACAGCTACCCACAGGTCGAAATATAAGGAAAGCAACATCACATCACACAGAAGGGGTGTGGGCAGTTTCAAGGATAGATTTGTCACAGGACTGGATCAGATTCTTTGTTCAGTGTCTTTCAATATCTAATCCAGCCTTCAGCTTCGGCTGACGTCCGCCTCATACTGATACAAACCCGGTAACGTTACGCTGTGTCCACCTACGACCACCAAAAAGTCCATTTAATGAACTTTTACCCTTACACCAAACGTAGTCAGTTGACCAGGACATGGTGGGTTTCCCAAATTCCAAAACTAACCATGTGAATCTCACTACTTATGTCAATGTTACTTATATACTACTGATATCTACTACATGCAATAACATAATCCTAATCGCCATCTGTGTCATCAGCAATTTACTGTAAGTTAATTATCTTTAGGATTTATTTCCAGCAACTGTGTATATAGCACTGTGTATTTTCATATTGAGTTTTTTTTCTACAGATCTTTTTTTAACTTATTCAGACTTTATATTTTATAAGGTTCTTGTCTCTGTGTGTCTTTGCAGACATGATATAAGCAATTTTCTCTGGGATCAATAAAGTTTTCAGATTCTGATTAAGAAGCTAGATTGGACACCAAACATGTCTTGATCAATCAGCTATGTTTGGGCTGAGGTGACAATTGTGCAAGTTTGATTTTTCAGTGAACTGCTTCTTTAATTCTTCAACAGAAAGCTGAACTGAAGAGGACCTTTACCTCCAGAGTCGTTAAATATCCTGATAATTTCTTTACAATCGGCTCCAGGGCACAGGTCTTAGCCCTTGCATCGCAAACAAGACCCAAGTTGAAGAGTAAAGCATTCCGACTGTACTTCTTATGCTCTATGCAGACCGGACATCCAATTAACTTCTTGTCCATCGCAGTCCTGCAAAGTAAAGTGTAAGTGTAAAGTGTCGATTTGCCATACGTGAACACAACACAGCACAGCACAGTGTGGGCAGCACAAAATTCTTCTCTGCATTTAACCCATTTACCAAGTGAAGCAGCAGGCAGCCAGGAACACAGCGCCCGGGAAGCAGGGTAAGGGTACCACAGTGGTGCTACTTGCAGTCCTGGGATTCGAACCCACGACCTTCTGATCGCAGGGACAACTCCCTAACCACCAGGCCACCCGCTGCCCCAGCGAAATGTTTCAGGAAAAAGAAAAGGGTCATTCAGAGCTCAAATGAAGAAGTGTGAAGATGAAGAAGTGCAATCACACGGTTACAATGATAGTCACTGTCAAAGACAACACCATAGCAAAAGAGAACAGAAAACAAGAGATGCTTAACAATTACACTGTGATGAGCTTGTTCTGTAGTTCAGGTTTGGTGATGATATAGACTTGTACGGTATCAAACAGCTCCCTCGAAATGTATTCCTCAGGAACCTGCAGTAAGAAATGGGAAAAAGAAGAATTGGACGTCAGTAAAGGCTGTAAAGTTCAGACCGTAAATGTTTTGACAGGAATGCTGTCATACAGAATGAGCCATTTGCCTGCACGCCTCGTGCTAAACACTCCTGCACAATCCTGTTCAACAGTCAGACATGCTTCTGGACTGTTACTTATCTCCCAAAATACAACAGTGCCCCTCGCTCACCTGATATGTGATCTTTGGACCTAAAGTAGGATGAAATTCACTGAAAAATATACATTCAATCAACCTGCTGGACCCCATGATCGAGTAGAGTGAACACGGCAGCAACAATGAGCGATTTGTTTTTGAAACACTCGCAAGGCTTCATTTCAAAATAGTAGTTTAGCTTTAAATCAGGGCTAGTACTACTACTATTACCACTACTACTACTAATACCAATACCAGTAATAGTCGGAATGATGGTGATTACTACTACCACTACTGCAGTTACTACTACTAACAATAATAGCAATGATGATGATTGCTACTGCTACTACTACTAGTAATAATAATAATAATGATGATTACTACTAGCACTAATACTAACAACAACAACAAAATAATAATAATAATAATAATAATAACAATAATAATAAAACCACAACAACAACACAAATAATAATAAGCATCATCATTATCATCATAATACTAACACAACATCTATTATTATTGTTATTATTATTATTAAAGTGGAAAGATGGTCATCATCAGAACAAAATGAAAGATATGGGATGTATCGTTGCTTACTGATGAAACACACCTTATGAATAGTTACTGCAGCAGTTATGCATTTAGGATTCATAGAAGGTGCAAATTTATTTATAATAATAATAATAATAATAAAAATAATAATAATAATAATATTAATAATAATAATAATAATAATGTATATAAATTTATCTATAAAAATAACATATTTGTTTATAAAAATAACATATTTGGTTATAGAGTCCTGTCGCTTATGTTTTCGGACGGCGTATGAAAATAATCTAAATCAAAAGAAAATACGTTTTTATTACAAAAACCTGCACTTTCAAAGACGTTTTTTCGCCTGATTCGGAGAAAAACCTCTTTCCATAATTGTGTTGTATTAAGTGATGTGACTTTTAACAGCAGTCAGGCTGTGGAGATTCTGAGTGCTGGTGGCTTCCTGGACGCCGGTGAGCTTGAATGAAAGTTAAAACAGCAGACAGAAAAAACGCCTCAAATTCTCTTTTTATTATCCCCTGACAGTGTGTTGCTTTCACTCGGTTGGTCGTCCTGATCAAGCCCCCTGTAGAGAGAACAATTAAAGCAGTGAATGTAAGAAAACCAGCCTATCCACCAGCTAGCAGCCACATGAGTTTCAGAAGCTAACCTGACTAGCTCACAGCAAAACTGTGTGTCAGTGAACTACACAGACAGCTCAGTAACAGTGACTGTAGTTTATGGCTCAGCATCTGTAATCTCCAGTATTTATGTGGTGTCCTCTAGCCCACTTGTAAAATCCTGTAATATTACTGTAGTTCTTTAAAATCTCATATCCAAGGATCTGAGATCCTCTGTTTCGTTTTACTTGTTTTTTCTTTAGGTTGGTGTCCCGATATAATTCTGCCCACAAACGATGGAGGAAGGCACAGGAGCAGTCATGTCTGCAGGTGAAGGCGATCAGGTGCCACAACCCTTCTCTGTCACCATCGGAGCCACAGTGCCCACAGGGTTTGAGCACACAGCTGCAGAGGAGGTCCGGGAGAAGATTGGAACAGATGCCAGAGTCAGCAAAGACCGAGGCAGAATATATTTTGAAATAACTACAGACATCCTCGCTAAGGTTAGTGCCCGATGATACAGGAATGGTGGCACGCTTTTGGTTCTTTCTTACATTATTCACAGTAGCAGCAGATGATGTTCATTTTAGCTAGACAAGGATGGACAAAAGGTCCTTGGACCAAAGCATTGCACATGCACCATATACAGTTATTTTTTTATTACAGTTTGTTATATCCTGACAGTGCTGGTCTGATTACATCAGTCTTGAGACTGTTCTTGTCTACTTTAGCATGTAAAGTGTCCATTTGTCATACGTGAAAACAGCACAGCACCCTGCTCTTAACCCATTCACCAAGTGAAGCAGCAGACAGCCAGGAAAACAGCACGCAGGGACAGTACCTTGCTCAAGGGTGCCTCAGTGGTGCCATTAGCACCCGTGGGATTTGAGCCCATGGCCTTCTGATCACAGGGGCAACTCCCTAACCACTAGGCCACCAGCCGGCACTAAAATTGTGCCTTATTCCCAAGAAGACACTGCCACCTTTCAGTAAGACAACGGTAGGATGCAGAAACGAAAACATGTGTGTGATGAGTTCAACAGACATGATGGAACACTAAGGCACTTTCACTGACCAGCAAAACCAACAGACATTAATTCCAAATCTCAGTGGGGGACAGGAGACGAAGTGCTGAAATAGTCACATTCACATTCAAGATGAAATGTGCAATCAGTTAGTGGAGAAAGGTTAAAGTACACAGAAACAATCTGGTGACTGGTGAGAGACTGGTGTAATACTTACCGGACAGGATTGGCACTGTTAAATCAACAGGTTGCACACTAATCCAACATCTCCCATTTGGACCCATATCTCTATTACCTGTGATACTTTCTGCAGTAGTCTGTAATCTATATGAGTTGGTTTTTTTTGTTTAATCCAATGTACTGAATCGGTTTCATGTGAAACTATGGTAATTTCACAAGCATGACATTTTTCTCTTTAATTACATGGGTGTAGGAATTTTAAAACTGCAGCTTTGTGTTAGATGCTGTGTGGGGTTTGCCAAAAATAAAACAGCGAGATTGAACTACTTATCTGGTAGATTCCAGAGAAGTTTCATCTAAGTACTCGTATCTAGTTACGGCTACCTTAAACAGCAGTGGTATAGCCTTTGACAGTTGTTCTGCAATGTTTTCCACATCACTTTAATGTACTTTTCTATTTTTTTAGGTTCATCATCTAAAGTCTGTAGACAATCTGTTTGTTGTTGTTGAACATTATGATAATTATCACTTCAAAGAGACAAAGGTAAGTAAATCATACTGTAAATTTAAGTATTTTATAATTACATTTATTTGTACAACTAGTATGTATGTCTCCATTTAACAACTGCAGATGAGCTACATTTCGTATTGTAACTTTCTGGTGATATAATGGCCCTTACAAACACTTTTCACAACAGGAAGAAGCTTTATTAGACCTGGAGCATCTAGCACCTACATTACCCTGGACTAATGCTTTGGAGGTTTGGAAGATGAACAACTTGCTAAAGAAGAAAAGGAATCGGAGAAGAGGAGCTACTACACCCAAATCAAAGTCAAGCTGTGATGCAGCAGAACATGAGAAGCTCCAGGATGAGCCTGATGCGCAAGAGGAGAAAGAGGAGCATGGTGATGTTTGTCCTGAGCAGGAGACAGGCCCTCAGAGAGAGCAGGGGTCAGATATCCAAGAACAAACGGAGAATAAACCTCTGAGATTCCGTGTGACTTGTAACAGAGCTGGAGACAAACACAGTTTCACCTCCAACGACGCAGCACGAGACTTTGGTGGTGCTGTGCAAGAGTTTTTTCAGTGGAAAGCAGACATGACCAAGTTTGATGTGGAAGTAAGTAGAAAATTACTTGCATAACCAGGGATAACATATAGTGCTTGTCCTACTAAGAAACAAAGAAACCACTTCAGCTTGAAATCAATACTTGAAGTTCCATAAATGTAATAGTGTTCTTGTATCTGACAAAGAAGTACATTTTGAGATGATTTCACAATGAGTAATGTGAGCCTACTTCCTTTTTCCCTCAGTGCTGTTTAAATATTTCTTAGGATATCACTTGCTAGGTTAAAAATGAAGCGCTTTTTTCCACCATTATGCGTTAGGTACTGTTGAATATCCACAACATTGAGGTGGTGATTGGCATTGCCCTCACAGAAGAGAGTCTACACAGAAGAAACATCACTCACTTTGGGCCGACCACTCTACGCTCCACCTTGGCTTATGGCATGCTTAGGTTTGATATCAGTCATTTAAAACCAAGGAACATTTTACCAGTGATTTATCGAGATTTGTTTTTTTAGCCAGTAACAACTTTATCTAATTTTGAACTCAAGACAGCTTGACCTGATAGGTGCACATGCATTTGAAAATAAGAGTTATAGCTTGTATCGCCAATCCTTCCATTTCTTTTTGCAGACTTTCCAAGCCACAGATATCGGATGTGATAGTAGACCCCATGTGTGGCACTGGAGCCATCCCTTTAGAGGTGAGGATTAGTGTCTGTGCGTTTTATATGAGTTTTTGTATGTTGTGTAATTCTTAAGGTAAATTCAGTTAAGCTGGTATATCTCTTTTTAGGGAGTCATGGAGTGGTCAAACTCATTCTTTCTTTCGGGAGACAACCATGACATGGCCATTAGTCGTACAGTTAATAACATCAACCATATTGTGAAGAGAAGACAAGATGCAGGCAGGTGAGACTGTACACAGTATTATTGTTCTCATTTAAAATATCCTCAGACCAATATGTTTTCAGATTATTCTGCACAATGTTTTGGAAATTACATTAATGTTTTACATATGAACTCAATTCCTGATTACTGTGGTCACGTAATGAAAGAATTCCCTGCTTAACTTAAGAGTTTTTGTTTAAATAAACAAAGAACTCAAGAGTTCCCCACCATTTGCAACATATGAGCTGTAACTCCAACTACAAACACTTC
The DNA here is from genome assembly GCA_037974365.1 of Hydrocynus forskahlii. Taxonomy (NCBI): domain Eukaryota; kingdom Metazoa; phylum Chordata; class Actinopteri; order Characiformes; family Alestidae; genus Hydrocynus; species Hydrocynus forskahlii. The sequence goes on along the minus strand of JBBPCX010000114.1, from coordinate 19,652,468 downwards.
CATTGCCCACAAGATTTAACCAAAAATTGCAAACAAATATAACATAGTAATACATGTAGTCTGTATAAATGTATCCATTTATCCATGATGAATGAACTCAAAATGATTAGAAAGAGAAACATAAAAAATATAGCTAGTCCGCTAGTGTAAGTTAGATCAACAAGCTGGACAATGTCTTATTTTTACACATTATCACAACAATATGTTTCATAGTAATTTATTTCTTAGATTCCATAATGTATCATATTTTTATGTTTGGTCAAATGTATATTCTAACAAAATTAGGATGACGGCAGCAGTGATGCCTTTGTCCACTAGGGGCTGCTACCCACAGGTTAAAAAACAGATATGATGTTCACACTTTTGTTTTATCTTTTCATTCAGTGCTTCTCCAGGTTTGTCTATAGACACTGCACAGTGGGACCTGTGTCGTCTACCCATGAGGACAAGCTCGGCGGACATCATCATCACTGACATGCCTTTTGGAAAGAGGTAGAGTGTTAGTAAAAACTTTCATGCACACCTTTATCATTTTGCTCTGCTGCTGTTGTTGAAGAGAACGTCATTCCATACTGTTTCTTCTATAAACTAAACAGAGGCTCTTCAACCACTTTTGAAGCCAGTATTTTGCAACTTTAATAGGTATTCCGAGTTTATTTTTCTGTGTTTGTCTAATCCTGAAGAATGGGTTCCAAGAAAAAGAACTGGGATCTGTATCCTTCTTGTCTTCGAGAAATGGCACGGATCTGCAAGCCAGGGACAGGAAGGGCTGTACTGCTGACTCAGGACAAAAAATGTTTTCAGAAGGTAAAATTTGTTGGAAATGTTCATGGGTCTTTTCATTAATCTTCAGAGCCATAATGTCTCAGAAAGTGCCAAAAGCGTTCTTTGATGTAAAGCAGTTTTGTGTCCCCAAAGTACCTTTCAGCAGATGATTATTTAAAGAACATTTTTTGTTATAGAGATTATAGATATATACATAGATAGATAGATAGAAACATTACATATTCCCAAGAAGAAATTTAGACATCCAGTAGCTCATTCATAAATAAAATAATTAAATTAGATATAATACTAAAAACAGATGGAATAATAAATGATAAAAAGTAGGATAAAAATTAACACAAATAAATAGAACTAAAAGATAAAAATAGAAACAAAAATAAGTAAATAAATAGTAATAAGTAAAACATAAAAAGGGTAAAGATTAATAATTGCATTTAACATTTTTAATCATATTTTCTGTTTGTTGTATGTAGCTCCCAGCTGAGGACTGACACAGCTCGAGATCACAGCTGACTCACAGGTGTTCAGTCAGAATTTAGAACTTGTTTTTGTAAGACCCATGATGTCTTTCCAAAATTTACATGTATTTGCCTCAAGCCGACAGGTGAAAACACATTCACATTCCTTTTGTCGTGAAAGTGCATATTTGACTAGATTATTTCAAAATGTTTCAGTTTTTGTTTCAACAGCTATATCATTATTTAAGGACAAGAGGCCACTTGTGAGATTTTTAGAGGTAGCGAAAGTCTGGTTATATGTAATATGCAGGAGCGTAGCACACGGGGGATGGAGGGGTTTCAACACCCCGACTTGTGCTGAAACACGATTTCATCCCCCCACTTTTGTCAGATTAAAACCTGTTCACTTTCTCGGGACTGGTCGGGCTTTGACGGACTATTGCTCTCACCAGTTAGCGAGAAGTTGTAATTTACATATACAGGCTTGTAGCGAATAGCGAGAGGTTTCAGGGATATATGGGAGGAGAAGCTCCGCCCTCGCTCAGGGGCATAAAAGATCAGTGGAGCGCTCCAGCCAGACAGAGAGGCGCCCCGAGCGCTCGGACGGACAAATATGGATTATTTTACGCTGAAACAAAGCGAAATGCACAGGGCACGGAGGCATGCGGAGAATCGCTCATGTTTATCTTCGAAAAAGTAAGTGTTTGGATCTTATGACACTTCGCTAAAAGTGTAATTTTGCTGGCTGGGTTGTGGTAAAACTGCTTTGGAGTTGTTTTGGAGTAGTTTTATTGTGTTTTGAGCGAGTTTGTTGAGTTTTTCTGGCTCCGTTTAGCTGTGTATTGATTCAAACTGGTCTGACTGGGCGGATGGGCGAAGTCGACTCGGACTGGCGGGGAGTTTGAACTGGAGTTTTAATGGGATGAATGGGAGAGCAGCGGTGTTATAGCGGTTTATTGATTTATAATTCTGTGATTAAAAATTAAAGATTTCTCCAAACAAAATGCAGTCTCTGCTTGCACGAAGTGGTACTGCTTGCATTTAAAACCTTATAGAAAATTCATTTTTTATTATTTTGAGCTCAAATTTTGGACATAAGTTGATCAGACTTGTGGCTATGGGTTTTCAGTGTCAGAATAAAAATTCCTCTGACAGGGACGATAAGGATTGTCAAAATAGTGGGTGAAATGTCAAAATAGTGGGTGAAAGCTAAACGGGTTAAAACGATGCTACACAGGTCGGCAACCCTGAGCACGCCCGCCACAGTCGGCACGCAGGCGTATTCTCAAAGGCACGCCAGAGATGGTGCGCATCAGTGACATGGGAACGAGTCTGCTAAGTCCCTTTGCAAACTCCTGTACAGTAGATGGCGGTATGTACTAAAGAGACGTTACTCTGCGATAAATGAAGAAGAAGGGAACAAGAGCCACAGATTTCAAAGTGAGCGAACGAGGTGTGTGAGTGCAGGGCTGTAGTCTGTGTGATACACAGGTGTATGCCATATAACCACTTAGGAAGTTATTGGGTTTGCGTATATCCAGTAAAACATGGGCTGCAAAACTGACACCGCTGTATTAGAACAAGACCGTAAACCCACTACAGCATACTAGACCACAGCACTGCTGATTTACAATGCATGCATTGGTGTCTCAGGCGTTGTCAGTGCTTCCTGGTATTTACACTTGTCAGATTTAGATGCACCACCTTAGCAGTATAAATAATTGTTTAAGTTATTAATTAAGGCCAAGGGGTATGAAGAAGTTTTTTCATTCTGGGTCATTAACAGAAGTTATAATTGGTTGTGATTGTATTTATCATTTGGCTTCCCCCCCACTTTTGGAAAGCTTGATACGCCCCTGGTAATATGTAACGTTGCTGGAACTATGAGCAACCAAGGAAGCATGGTGTGTGTAATCATGGTAAATCCACAGTGTGTATTCATTGTCTATGTTTCTTATACAGGCCCTTGTACGGATGTGTGGTCTGTGGAGGAAATCGCACACTGTTTGGGTGAACGTAGGTGGATTGCATGCTGGAGTTTTCGTGCTGCGCCGCACCGGGGCGATTTTTGGTACTGTTCCAGAAGACGTAAGGGAGCCTCACAAGACACCGGAGACTCAGGAAGAAGACATGGAGAAGGTTTAATAAGGTCTCTGACAGACCTGCCGACTGTTGGAAGTGTATCACGAACTGTGAAAAAAGGCTTCTCCCCCATTTTGGTGTGCTTTTCTGTGATTTAATTTTCCTGGATTGTATTTGATTCACATATCGTACTAAACATGTTGGAACAATGCAGTATTTGTTTAAATATTAATATTCAGAACTTGCGATTCATGTCTCTCTGAAAAGCTCATCCAACACCAGTGTCTTCAATAAATGTTCATTGAAGTCCCTGTTTACCAGATGTCACAGATTCTTTTTTTCTATAGAACTTCTATAATTTAAACGGAAAATTTAAATGGATAAAATGATTTAATTCTATAAATCATAATTCTATAAAAATAGCTTTCATGTACCATGTTTTTTCTGGATTTTTGGTTGATATTCTGTCTCTCCACATAAAAATTAAACTACCTCATAAATTAGAGACTGTTCATTACAAAAAACTTACAAATTTACAAATTCCCACTGTGATATATATATATATGTGTGTGTGTGTGTGTGTATGTATATGTGTGTATATATATGTGTATATATATATGTATATGTGTGTGTGTATATATATATATATGTATATGTGTGTGTATATAATGTAAATCAACAATTCTTGATCGTAGATCCTGTGAAAGCTTTATTTATTTTTTTGAGCGAGACATGGCTCACATAAAGGTATTCATCTTGTGCAGAGCACAAGAGCACCTGTGGTAACAAGTAGTGGTCAGAAGCAGGGGCGGACTGGCAGTCTGTACGTTCTGGAAAAGTCCAGGAGGTGCGCACCACACCCTCTCGTCCCCCCTTCTTCCGCCTTACCAGGCTGAA
>JBBPCX010000114.1:19627008-19648145 GCA_037974365.1 Hydrocynus forskahlii | reverse complement strand
ACACACACACACACACACAAACAACACACACACACACACACACACACACACAACCAACACACACACACACAATTTGTAAACATTCCCACCAGTTCAAGTGATAAGTGATAATACCCTGTTTAGAATGTTATCCTGTTTCCAAAAGCGGTGAGCAGATTCTCATTTCATACTGCCCAACTATTAATCTGTATGGAACTACAAACGTAACCTGCTTATCTGTGTTAGTAGGGCTATTATCGCTTTAGGGGAGATGAGTAGGACAGAGGAACACCTTCAAATGTCAAGTGGGCGCACACAGTCAACGCTTTAAAGGACGTCTGTGATTCATGCTTAGGCAAATCCTCATAAACTTACTTCATTACAAGAGAAGAGATGATAAAACGTGGAGCCGCACTGAGTAGAACTGGTGGGGTTTGTCATGGGCGCTGCTTTCAGCACTGGACAGCGACTATTTGAAGGCACGTCCAGTAGGGCAAGCAATGGCTCTTTTCATAGAGATTATATTCCAGATTAGCATGGATAAAGGGTCTGACATTGTGTATGAGTTTTGTCCTACTGTTTTCTTTTGGTGAAACAGTTAAAACCATTTTCAATTTTCACCCCCAGTTGCAACCATGAAGGAGAGCAGGTCCAAATGTAGGCGGTGAACTATCCTACAAGGGTCGAGTCTCTGGGAGCCCTTTGGCAGGGCTCTTTTTTCTTTTTTTGCTCTGGTTTAAGGAGTGAGAGAGATCAAGGAGAGATGATTAAGACCGGCTCTCACTCCACCACCTCCCTGCCACCGGAGCCTGTGGAAATCATCCGGAGTAAGGCATGCTCCCGCCGGGTGAGGCTCAACGTTGGTGGGCTTCTTCACGAGGTGCTGTGGAGGACTCTGGATAGGCTCCCGCGCACGAGACTGGGCAAACTACGAGACTGCAACACCCACGAGTCCATCATGGAGGTGTGTGATGACTACAACTTAGATGATAATGAGTATTTCTTCGATAGACATCCGGGAGCCTTCACGTCCATCCTGAACTTCTACCGCACAGGAAAACTGCACATGATGGAAGAAATGTGTGCGCTGTCGTTCAGCCAGGAGCTGGACTTTTGGGGGATTGATGAAATTTACTTGGAGTCCTGCTGCCAGGCTCGGTACCACCAGAAAAAAGAGCAGATGAACGAGGAACTGAAACGTGAGGCTGAAACCATGAAGGAAAGAGAAGGCGAGGAATTTGACAACACATGCTGTACAGAGAAGAGGAAGAAACTTTGGGATCTTTTGGAGAAGCCCAACTCATCCCTTGCTGCCAAGGTAAGAAATGCATGAGGAATCTGGTTTGCTTTTGACTTGCTTCAGTGAACTCACATGCTGCATCCTGCCTCTTTTACTTTCTCAGTGAGGCCAGAGAGCAGCCACTTTTGGTTCCCTAAATGTTTTCCATGGATAGTTTTGGTTCTTTAAGGAAATGCACCACGTTAATGAAGTGTAAATATAATTTATTTGAAAAATAAATATATTATTAGATTCTTAACTGAACTAAAATTGTTTTTTCTATCACATTTTGAAAAACATTTTGCCAGAAAAACATTTTGGCACCAGTATTTTCTGGATAATTCTCAGGCTGGACAGAAATCCTATTTTTCTAAGCATATCTGTTATTGCAGGCTTCACCTGGGACAGCTATGTCCAACAAGGTGCAAACTAATTCCAGAGTCTAGTGTATTCAGATTCAGATTTATCAATGGATATGCACAGGTCTTACAGAGGGCCTGTAATAGTGGTGTTGTAACCTATGTGCAACTGGATTAGGGCAAAGGGCCAGTGCTCTAATTCGAATTACATGGGTGTGGTCCAGAAGATTCAATATCCTTTGCTCTTCTATGTGTTCTAAGTAAGTGCTGTCATGTCATTTTCCATGTCAAGCTAATTGCAAAATCCTATGCTGATCAATTCAATGTAATGCACCAGAGTATCCCTGAGAGGTCTCAGGAATCAATATAATGGAGCTCCAGTGGTGTCGGCACAGCATTAGCTCCACTGAAGGAGATGAGTTTGATATTATCAGTCATTACATGCACTTAACCCACGAATGCTCTCAAACTCCTCATTTGTCTGCTCTGATGACAAAGTATGAGGTCAGAATGGAATAGACATCTGACATTTCTACACTTCTCAAGCAATGCATAATGAAGTGATGCAGGTTCTGCATTACTTCATCGTGTTGAGTCATTGTTGTGTGTGGCAAAAGTGCGAAAGAAAATGAGCCTCTTGTCATAGCAATAATACCACTGTAATTTCTTTATCTTTATTATACACTCTTAAAAATGAATGTGCCAAAAGGGCACATGAGTATTTGTTCTACTGCATCGCCTCACGTTTTGGCACATTTCTTTTCAAGAGTGTACTGTTAGAAACATGTACAGAAAAATACATGTACAGAAAAATACATGTGCAGAAAAAATACAATTGTATATAGTAGGGCAAGTCAACTATTGACAAGTCAACTAATTCGCTAATAAATACTACATGAGATGAAACCAATTCCACGGCAAGCTGTGTAGAACCGCTCTGAGTCTCCTAAACAGGACCATGTATATTTCAAAAGCCAACTGCTTGAGCAGGAAAGCGCTGTGTGACTATGTGCACGTCAACCTACCACACAGTATTTAGACACGTGAGCGACAAAAACCAGCTTGAGTGGTGTACTGGTCAGCAAACAAGAGAAAGTATCTTGTTGACTAACAGCTTCAAGGTAAATACTGAATGACTTTTACAAACCGAATAGTGGGACTTTTTCAGTTGAGCTACTGTTTCTCATTCTGAAACGATGATTTATTTTTGTACTGATGATAATCAACTTTTTTTTGAATCTCCAGTCAACTAGAAAACTCAATAGTCATGCAACATCTGATCTACAGTGCATATAATTATGTAAATGCATATAATTAAATAAGTGCATATGAGACATGCATGGTACTAATTACTGCACATTATAAATGCTGGTCAAGTCCAATTAGCAGTGGATACTCCTGTCAAATGATACCCAAGGAGCACCACACTTAGGCACATACATCACTGTGCAATTAGCTTAAAAGCATGATGCAGTGTAAAGTCATCCAACAGATCTTCCTGCTGAAGATTACAGAGCTGTCAGCTGACAGTTTATTTGCTTCTTTCAGTCTCTTCACAAGTGACCGACAAGTGCTCTCAAGAGCCGTAGAGTATGGAGAGCCATTGACAGAAAGAATAAAGGACACAGGGCTAAAGGCAAAGTCCCTGCTACTGCACTTACTTAAACTCAGGAGCAAGAGTCGTATGTTTCAGAAACGACTTTCTCTAATAAACACTTCACCACTGAAGTGTCTCTAATCATAGAGAGACAGAGTTTGGTCTGAAGAACACTGTGCTCACACTCAAGCGTAGTCTCTGTAGTGTGCTTACAAGAAGGCATCTTGCTGTGAATAGGCAAAGTGGTCACATGTTTTCTCAAGTGTTTGTCTCAGACAGTGCCTTTCTGACTCTAGACCCAGACAGAAGGAGCTGAGAGATGGCTGCTTTAATCTAACACGCATTCTGCTTTTTCAAGCACCAGCATTAATATCATTGCTGTGATAATAAGCTTATAGACGATGCACACAGCTCCAAGTATGATATTCTGTTATAAAAACCGTCTCAGTTTTTAAATGGAAGTGAAATTTCAGCCCATTGAAGTCACATTCTATCAAATAATGGCAGGGGTGTTTTCTGCTGGTCTTTCCTGTATAATGTTGTAATTTAGAATAAATAGACGAGTCAGTATTCAGGTACAAGTCACATCTGATCTAATTCCAAAAACAGGCAGAAACATAAAGTACTGTGGAATCCACTTAGATTCCACAGTACTTTATGTGGAATCCACTTAAACAATCAAGGACAAATAAACAAATAAAAATAAAAGACAAATAAAAATAAACAAATCACAAGAACTAAACGGACAAACCAGAGTTAAACACAAATACATCATTAACATTATGAACAAACAGTACTGAAACATTAGTACCATACAATAGACAGGAGAAAGGCAAAGGCTGTGTCCCAAATTGCATACCAAGGTGCACCATCCATAGCACTACATCTAGTTCCATAGTAGGTATGCACAACTGAAATTACTCATGAAATTGACCGATTTAGTATTATTATTTTGACAAATTATGCAGGTGAGCTCTCACACACTGAATGCTGGTGCTGCACCCACACCAAACTATCATAACACAGTTCAGCATGACTCATTGCACTTAATAGCCTGTTGCCACTTGCTTATTCAATTAATGTTATACAGTAATCTACTTTTTTAAGTGTAAAATGTCAGCTTTGGTTTGAAAAGTAGGCAAATTAAATTTGGCTGTGAAAGTGGCCCAAAGATGATCAATGCATTACCATGATCAGTGATCAGTGCATCCCTATTTAGTATGTATAGGATGTGTGATCAGATTCAGACTTGATTGTCCAGTTATGTCTTCCCACCCCTGGAAACTGATTACGTAGAAGCTGACAGTAGAACTTTCACACTTGTACAGTAACTCAGACCTCCAAACATGAGTTCTGACATGTATACACACTGTCACCCACACATGCAACCATCCATGCCTATAGACATTCATACATACATACATTTGTAAGTAAAACCAAGTGTTTAAAGTGCGATAAAAAAACGAGATAAAGCGCAGTGAATGAGTAGAATCTGACAGAAGTACAGAAGAAGTGTGTGAAGTAAATAGTGTTTGAGTGCTGTGCATTTATGTAAGGAAAGAAACTTTTCAGGAGCCTGGTTGTTTTAACATTCTGTGGCAGGAGCTGAAACAGGTGATGGCTAAGACACAATGGGTTAGCTGTGATCTTCTCTGCAATCATCCTAATTTTTAACTCACACAGATCAAGTAGGGTGAGTAGAATAACACAAATTAGTGATCAGCCTTCTGGCTCTTATCAGTGAGGCTGATTAATCCCCTCAGCTCACAAATGATTCTTTATTCAATAGTACTGACAGTTTTTATTTTCTCAAATCTAGTCAAGTAATAGTATCTATCGTTTCATTTTTAATGAAGCTTTAGTCTACCATGTCATGAAGAACTTAACTAAAATTGCATTCATTTTGTTGTTTAAAAATAAACAAATGCAGGCAAATCCATCAATCAGTGATCAACAAACCAAGACCAGTGAAATATTGGAAAATGGCAAAGAATTACAGAATTACACTTGGAGAATGGATAGGAATTACATAAAAACTGCCTGCTAAGAACAAACCCAGAGACAAGGTGACACAACAAGGAACAGCTTTGGGAGTAATGAGCTAGAACTAGAATGTTCCAAAGAGATTGAAGAGGGTTCCTGTGATTTTCAGCTAAAGCATCATAAGATCTAACCATTCATTTTGTCTTCATTTACAATGAAACAGAAGAAATGCCTCTTCAATGCAAACTGGTTCCCTTAAAGAGCTGAGGACTCAAAGAGCTGATTTGCTGCAAATGATGCATCACTTAGACCACCTATACTCTTCTGAAGACCTAATACTGTGTTGCAGTTTGTAAATGTCATGTCTAGTGATAGATATTACGGAATTGGTGATGACAGATTACATGAAATAAGGTACTATACTGGTAATTGTTAGTCACAAACCACATAAATAAATCCTCAAAAATATAACATGGTCCTTAAGGTCCAATGATATAACATAAATAAGTTTTAAGAGTAAACTTCATTTCTTTTCCCTGGAAAAGATAACATTTTTGAAACATAACATTTTAAAGCAGTTAAATAAAATAAAAGGCCTGGAGTCAAGGCAGAGCGTATGAAGTTGATGCAGTAAGTACATTTCTGTTGGGTTTTCTTATTGATGGAGCTGAGGTCCCACTTCAGGTCCCTGGTGATTGTAGTTCCCTGAAACTTGAAAGCGCAGCCATCACACTCTTGTCAAGGATGGCAGGGGCTGGCAGGCATAGTTTTGGGGGCAGTCAAGGGCTATAAATACATAAACATGAAACAATGAACAGCTGGGCACAATAATTCCTGGATGAGTCGTAGACCAGACGCAGGTGAGCAAGAAAACAGGGGTGTGGAGCTAAGGTGAAACAGTGGCAGGAAAGAAGTGGGGATGGAACAGGGCAAAGACTGTTCAGTAATCGCTTTCAGTCTATTATGTACATGGGGAACTAAAGTATCGAAGCCCCACATGTCTTTTAAGGGATTAAAATGGGCTGTTTCATAATCAGCCAGTAGTTTAATGGGTGGCTGAAGTATTACACATTCACCACACTGACCTAAGCCCCATTTTAAAGAATTGTAAGCATTCTATGGCTTACATATTTAAACTAAACTGTGCTTACAAACTTATCTCTGGTTAACCAAAAGGATTTCTGGCCATCTCTAACAACCTCAGTAACCTTCATCCATATCCATTATACATATCCATACAATACCCTTACTCATATTCAAGTCAGCAGCATCACACGAGCCTCCAGTGTGGTCTGTTAGCAGCGTTCTGATAAGCTGGGCAAATCCTGTGAGACTAATGTGATCCTGCTGGAGATTCTCACCTCCATTTGCCCTCGTGCTCCAGAGCGAGACACAGCCTTCATAGGATCTTCCCAGCATTTCACTTCCTCGGCTCAGCGGGGCACTCACCAAGCCTTTAAGAGGAGATTTCATCACAAACAGCAACAATCTCATGAATAATTTCCCGTAAAATATCAGAATGAGCTTCATCTTGTTTGCTGTCTAATAAAATGGCTTATTGCGGCTTTGGGTGTGTCTCATTTGAATAGAAATGCTGTATATCTTCTCCTGCTGTATATCTAATCAGGTAGACACTCTGAAAAGCCAGTGCTGGTGGCTTTTCCTGTTTCTGTAACTTAAAAGGTCATTTCTGCAGCAATTTTACAACATAATCTAAAGATAAACTCGCCATAGATAGGGGCTTTGGTAGAATCTACACTATCTACACTGATCTACATTATATCAGTATTGACGTCACAACATTAGACACTCTGAAAAGTATATTTGCATTTGTAAATGTCACGTTAGTTTCATTTCAAGAGAAGGAAAACAGAACAAAACATTACAATCAACAAACAAGCCATGTTAGAGCACACGTAGTCTGAAAGCATGGTGGCATAAACTTTGTTAATGGTATCTCAAATATCATATTAAATATATTTCAATATATATACATGAGATTGAATTTTGTCCAAAATAAGCGTTGCAAGCTCCTTCTAACACTTATCTTTGAGATTTTGAAGGGGGGTGCTTGGCCTGAATACATACTTTCCATCTTTTTATTATGCATAGAAACATCTATAAGGGTAGCAGGTAAAGGTAGCAGTGGTTTCAGCAACCAATAGCCACCGTAGGTCATTACAGGTAGAATTTCTTTGTTGACCTGGTCAAAGAGAAGACAAGTGTTTTTCCTATAATTTTTCAATCGCATGATTTAAAAAAACCCAGTAAGAATATCAAGCGTTGAATCTGAATCATTTCGGGAAGGCTTCCTAATCCTTTGATATTTGGATCAGGTTTTATTGAGTTGTAAATAATCACACATATATGTGTGTATCACATCAGTGACTTACCAGGCTGACAGACTTGAGACTGCTGACAGGGCAGAGTGAGAGAGAGTGAGAGAGGGTAAGTTGGTGCCAGAGTGATGTCAGTGATTGCATTGCTTGGGTTGACAAACAACCCCCTGTCCCATGCTCCTCAGTCGGAGGAGTGTACACTGGGCTGTAAAAGTGTCAGTAGTAGGTTTAATAGTGCCCATGCGGCAGCTAGCTTGTTTCCCCATGTTTAATTGTGGGTCAGCAAGGCTGAAACTGCTCTGTGACCCCATACACAGATTCCTCTGCATGTATTTTTCAGCACAGATGAATTTTTAATGGCACATTAATTATGCTTGACTTTGTGCCGAGGCCAGGGAAGGTGCAATATGGACTATCCATAACTCTCTCTGTCACCCTCCTGCCCAATACTGTAGAGTTATCACCTCCCAAAATACATACAGGAGACAGACTTCTTCACGGGTGTGATTTTTCACCATCAGAACCACTGCCTGATATGTGCCCTGTGCTTCGGGAGGGATAATACTGTATGTGTGCATAACCTTTCTCATTTACATCATTTTGTGCAAATCACTAAATACTAATCGTGAATTACAATTCCGAATTGTAATTTCAAAAGACTAATTATAATGGAAAACTGGATTTATAATTGTCATTTTACTAATTCAGTGTACTTAGTTACACAGTGACAAAGACTAATTATACTAAAGGTATATTTTCTGTTTTAAGTTTGTATTCTGCACTTCGTTTAATTAAACATAACATATATCAGTTACAACAGAATCATCCGTAACCAGTACTGTCAGGTAAATATTTGAAAAACCATTGCCATTTCACTAACGTTAATTTTCTATTATCTGTATGAATAGTTTTGGGTTCATACAGCTCTTTTGTAAAATATTATCTATTTTAAGCCCTATAGAATCTCTTTCATGTCATCAAGCCAATTACATACTTAGACAACAAGTCAACCACATTATTTCTTTGGTGTCTGTATACAGTAAACGTACTGCAAGATTGTTTTGAAATGTAGCTGTTGTTTTTTCAAGATTGTCATATTTTCAAGATTTAACAGAAAGATAATGTATCTATTTGTATCATGAGCTTCACACATAAACATGACAGGAATCTAGATGATGGTTTATAAATAATGGTAACTTTTCATACTAAAATGTGAAAAACAATGCTCTAGGCTTTTTTATGGCCCACATAACTTCCTTTTGTATGGGATAATGTATGAAAAACAAGTAGAATGCTTTAGAATATTAGATAAGCTTTTGTTGTGAGAGCTGACAGTAAGCAGACAGTGAACGCACTCTCAGAAGATGAAGCAAAGCATTTTAACTGCCCATCCTCAGAGGCTGACAGTCAATTTTATGCAACATAAACCTCCAGCAAGCATAAAGCACAGTTTGCATTCTATTATGTCCAAGTAGCGGTACACCGGGTTACACATATGTGCAGAAAATACAGTCTCTGGTTCGTCCAGAGATACAGACCAGTGGTTCACTTGAAGAGGGATGAAAGGTAATTTCTGTAGCAATATTGAAATCAAAACAAATTATAAACCTGCCATCAGGGAGGCCTTTGAATAAGGTTTTTGTGGGTTGCAACTGATCACACATACACACACACCATACACACACACACAATTAAACAGATATGACTCAGCGGAAACACCACTATTGTTCAGTGACATGTCCATTAAAGGTTTTGATTTCAACCTCATTCATACCTTCTAGCAAATCTATGAGGTGCCATCTTATCCCAGCGATATCCTACACTTTCCCACTCATGGACCAGTCTGGTAGAAGACAAATAGATAGTCCACTACAGTCCCTCTGTCCTCTAAAAGTCAAGTGCTGGAATCTAATACCACTGAAATGCGGCCCTGAGAAAAGAAGCATTTCGAGACGATGAAAGCTGATTCTTTAAGTTATGTGCCCAGTCATGGTACATTAATAGCAAATACAGGACTTCTGATCTGATTATGACATTAGATGTTTGAATACTGTGAAAGTCAGCAAAGAAATAAAAACTCACATTGCAATTGTTATTAAATTAAAGAGAGCTTAGAAAATCAGTGCCTTTCTCCTATATGCTGGACAATACACTTTATTTATGGACTACAACAAACTGAAATGAGTACCTGCTCACTTCTATGTAAAGGGGCCATACCCAATTTTTTATTTTTTTTCGTTAGGTCAGTTTATGATCATTCAGAGCATCATTCACTTTTACCGGTCCACTTTTTCAACCTCTCGCTATTGCTTAAACCTTAAATTTAAACTGGCTGTTTTTACTTCTGTCATTAGGACTGATCCACACAAATTACCCCTGTTCAGACTGGCTGCTCTTAACAATGCCTCAATTAATAAACACTCCTTATAACTTTAAGGTGAATGGGTCTAAATATATAGGTGTATGTATGTAAATAAGTGTAACGTTACATATATTTAAACATATACATATTACCTTTATGGAACATAAAAAACGGTATCATTTCTATGAATAGGGAGTGAATGACACATTCTGAAACTTATTTCAGTTTCAAAGCTTGTTACAATGTTTACACGCTACATCAGAATGAAATAATGGGCCCTTTCACTCAAAAACATTTTTTGTAGCTGCTGAGGGAATTCATGACAATTGCATTAAAATGTAAGTGGAGCTGCCCTGTGCAGGGACAGGCCATCTAGAGGCATCACGGTGAAGACAAAAGTGCATCAGTGAGCACACAGTCTCGAGGGGCAGCCACTTTGAGTAGTGGCGGCACTCATGCAAACATACAGACACACACACTAAGGCATAACCAGCTGAGGACTTTATTATGATTTGTGCATCCCACTATGCAGTATATGCTTCACTGGTCTTGAATGAACTGATAGATTAATGGATAGCTATTTAAATGTGAATGCCTATAAGATTGGCAAATGAATCTTGTTTGCATGAGTGTGTGTGTGTGTTTGTGTGTGTGTGTGTGTGTGTGTGTGTGTCTGTGTCTGTGTCTGTGTGTCTGTGTTTGTATGTGTGTGTGTGTGTGTGTGTGTGTGTGTGTATATCATGACAGCCCCATTTCCTGCCACAGGCCCTATAAATCTATAAGACAGGCTATCCAGTGCCCTTCTCATTCTTTCCACATATATCTCCCTATAGAGGCCAATGTCGAAACACGCAGTCAGCAAACAGAGCTTCCTTTCTCCTCTACACTATTAAAAATAAAGGCACCTAGATGGTTCTTCATTTGGTTCCATAAGAAACGATTAATGTCTAGTGAACCTTTGCTTTATATGGAGGCTGTTTAAGCTTTTAAAGGGTCTTTAGGGAACCAAAACTGCTATTTTACGGCATTGCTCCAAAGAACCAAAGTTTTTGGCACCTTCATTTTAGAGTTTAAACACGTTTACCCTTCATCCACGTACACACACACACACACACACACATAATGAGATTCTACGCTGTTTGTGTAAAGGCCTTATTTTACGGTATTAATGTTGTATGCAGCAGTACGGGTGAGGGTGTAACTTTGGGCTGATTCAGTATCACTGTTTCCAATAAGATTCATGTACACTGTCAGATATTCTTTTCATAGCTACTGTGAACAAGGCTCCTCTGGAAGATTCTCTAACGATCCAGCCCATTCCTTTGAACTTGTGTAGAAGAAGGCTATTTTTAATTGGTACTCCCTAAATTTAGACCACAGCATTCGCTGAGAGGAGCAGGAAAAGGGCCATGCATTGTTTTTCAACAACAAACAGGGATTAGCATTATTGATTTGTGACATGGATACTATTTAATCAATGAGAAGTGTCCCAAAGCTGCAGAGAGGCATAAGCAGGTTAAAAACTCCCATTAGAGGAACTGCTTGTCAGTAGCATGAATTGCTGCATCAGCAGGAGTCTGGAATCAGGATTAGTCTGTTGGCGATGCAGCCGGTGTTTATTTCATGTGTCATATTAACTAAGCCAATATGCCAGTTTACTAAGCCTGTAAAGAGCCAGCAACAGTGGGGACTCTAAAGTGGATTTGGGAGGGTATGCTGGATTAGAAAGCATATGCTATTAAATGCGACTATAATACTTTACGTCTTCAAGCTTATAAAATGTATTAAATGTATTAAAGTAATACTCCAATCAAATGTATATGTGCGTCTGCCCCATTTGTATTGTTTGTTAAATTATCACAGTGATTTTGATGCTTTTTTTGCACTTGGTGAACTAAAAGTTTGCTGATTCAATCCTAATATATAATAAAAGCCAGTGGGCACATTCCTATTGGTTTCTATTTTAAACATGTCTGGAGACAATGTTGTTTCTGTTGTTTTCTATGTACAGCCAGCTCGTTTGTCATTATGAGGCACATCTGTATCCAATAGATACCATAGATGGATCCATTATATACATTATATATGAATACAGTACTACAGGTGAAGAATGTTGGAGTAATTCATTTACTATCAATATTATTGCCTGAGTTGTCCGGAGTGCATTTATGTGGGGTCAGTTTGTGTTGTTTCTTTATTGATAAAGATCTTGCAGCCCTCTGGGATACAGCAGTACAGAATTAGAAAGGAAACTGTTGTTTTTGTACCGTTCTCAACAGAGCTGTCGCCATCCGTTAGATTTTTTTAACCCAAAACATAGGCCTGGTTTTGCGTTTGATGGGAAAGTCTGTCCATATTCATTTGAAACTTGATTTCGATCAAAGGACTTGAGAGAAGATACAACATTATCTGACAATGACACATCGTCTGCTAAAACTAATCATCGTGGGTGAATGATTCATTTCTGTAGCTGAAACTCAGATTACCTTTGTTGGCGCAGTGGGAGGCCAGGTTGAAAGAAGCAGTTGGATGTAATTAACGCACTCATTTGGCTTCCTGTAAAGCAGCTCTGGTATTAGAGTCTGCCAACCAGTTCAGGGTTTCCAGGGAGACAGGTGACCTTCATTAGCATATTACTAAAAGGGGAGGGGCACAGAGTGGTTCAGCTAAACTCTCCCCCTCTTGTGGGATTTTCTTCAAACACACTCATACACCCTCTTAGATATACACATTAGCATATTCAAATAAAGACTCTAATAGACAGAGCTGGAAGCGTATCAGATACATTTATGCATGCAGGCACTCTCCCTGTACTGTGCTGCCATGGTCATTTCATCATTTATCATTATACTGCACTACACTGGAGTGAGTGAAGAGTAAGCATTCTGTTGTACTTGTTACACACAGCAATGGAAAATCTCTAATGTAGCCAGTTTATCACAGTCAGTGGCAGTGGTCTTTTCTGTTGGTTATAAAGTGCTGTTGAGTCCAGGCTTCTATTTCTCACTCCTATAGCTCCATAAAATATCAGCATTGCTTTTCATGTAATTTATTATTCATTATTTGTCACTTGTAGGTCACTGAAACAAATTAATCATAAATCTTTTGAAGCACAGACTCATAGTTGTTGATGCAGAACAGAATATTGATGCAGAACTGTCATTTATTGCATAGTTCCCTGTTAAAAATGATCACTGTCAGAACCAAATGTCCTATCTCCAGTTCAGAAACTTTACAGGTGGAAGAAACACTTATACGTTATATAAGTGCTGTATAGAACTCTAACTTACAATAGATGTCAGTTTAATAACTTTAATGATTTACTAATTTTGGAGCATTTCTATTGGTCCTTTCATTTGGAAATTTTAATACATTATAAAGGGCAGTGATGTTTTCAAACTGTTTTTAAAAAAGGAAAATAATGAATGTTTAGCAAATAGTATGGCAAAACAGAAATTTGAATAGTACAGCAAAAATACATTTATTAATTCTTGATTTTGAGGGCATAAGGGATTACACATAAGTTCTCACCCCTAGACCACTACTTAATACAGACACCATACAGTAAAGAAGCACCAGGCAATTGTCAGGTCTTTTAAAGAGGCTTTAGGAGATGAAAGGTCAAGCGTAAAGTTTCAGCGGCAGTGCCTGTCACAGGCTTTCATTCATTATTTACAATGAAACGATCAGCCACAACTGTAATCATCTGTCCAAAGAGGTGCAGGAAATAGAAGTGGAAAAACCAGGGATACTGCAAGAAAAATAACAGCTTAGACAAAGATCAAAACCAAATCAATCCACCGTCACTACAGTCTGCCTCACTCTCCTCCTCTCTGCTGCATTTTTCCACTCCACAGAAAACTTGACAATAAAGATAAAGACCAAATGTAGCAGAGGCCTGGAAACACTTACTAACCATCCATTGTGCCTCGGAGAAGTTGATCCAAGCACTGCACACTCACTAACTCTCCCAAGCCAATATCAGCACTTAACAGCATGACAGCCCGGGGCATGGGACTAGCGGAATGCACCACCATTAAATCTGAATCACTGCAGTGATAGAGGCCTGCACTGCTGCTGTCTGATGATGCAGTCTCCCACACGTATGAGAAACACCACTTTAAGATTAGCCTGCATGTCATCTGTTCGTGTCACTGGATCAACAGGAACGCAAATGCATTATTAATTGGCCAGGCGACACCTAGACAAGGTTTAATTAACAAAGTGCCTGTTAATAGACTCAGTGCCTATCATCTCAAGTGTGATTATCTTACTGTTTTAAATCCATTCATATATTTCCAACCAGAAAGTTATTTGGCAGTAACTGGTGATTTACTGAAAATGTCAACAGCAAGGATAGTTAATAATGATTATAATTTCTTGAGATCGCTTAGGTCATTTTAGTTTCTAATTACTGTATACCGTAAAAATGATTCTCAACTGTTACTGCTACCAAGCATCGTATTCATGTAGAAACAGTGGACTGAAATGTTTATGATTTTTGCTGTATTTTCTTTGTCCTTTTCTTTCATTCTTTCTTTTTTAGTTACTAGTTTTTGCAAGTCTCTCCCTGTATCTCACGTAAACAGGCTTTCACCAGTCTGATGCTGTATCCTTTCTAGCCACCTGCCCTCAACCTCACTGCCTTGCCAAATGTCCTGAGGTGTCTGGCAAGAGCGCTAACCACTCGACTCGACACACAATTAGGTGGATGCCCAATTCGGCCAGTACACCATTCTACATCCGATAGACAGTGACCCCTACTGTCCAGGATGACCCTCTGGGAATGCGGCCAAGTGCAAGGCAACACAGACGGCAAAGGCTCGGATCCAGTCCAAAGCCACTGGGTGCACCTTTTTTTGCCAGGGTGTATGTAAAAGGGGAAGAGAACCCTGAAGTTAATCCTTAGAAGTTGAGAGTTATTACTTTCAATTCAAATGTTATTGTATTCTTGCATATTTAATTGCTTTCTGATATTGGCTTTAATACCAGGAATTTACAAATCAAGATTAAACTTGCAGACACAGAAGGTTTATAATTCATTAAATCAATTGGAAGTTTAGAATTCACACTCATCACTGGAGATAAATGCAACTTCATAACATTTTACAATATGAGTCGACTGTGTATGTGGTGTACGTAGTGAACAGCTTTGTGCCAAATACAGCCTCCAAACTCTAATTTCTACCACTGATTATGGCAGCACTGGCTAAAAGAACCAGTATTCATGCAGCAGATCACATCACTATCCACTCCATGGCATTGACCAACCAGTAATTACCTGAAACCTGTACTCTAGAACAACCCATGGACCTGCTGAATAAAAGATCAACAGGATGAACGAGTGCAGCTAAGAGCCATAGACGTGTGCCACCATCTAGTCATTCAGACATTAGCCAGATCATTATGCACCAAGTGGAATCATTTAATCTGTTCAGCTGTAGTTTGAGCTGTTCTTGAAGACTGGAGTGGGTGATCAGCTCTCACTTCTAATGAAGAGTGGGCCTGAGACAAGAGCTGGGAGTTCAGCTGGACTAGAAAGCACTAATCTCATCAGCATTAAGTTACCCAATCATCAGTAATCGTGGGGCTACGGTTTGCACAAAGAAACGGATTATGTTTGCAGTCGGTCTGTTTGTCAGTAAATAAGTTCTTTTATAAGGCCATTTGTTACCGTTAACCTGCTCATCAAATTTTCTTGAACGTTGAGAGCGAAGTTTTCAGTGAACTGGAATGGTGCAGGATGGGGGATCAGCTCCACTCTACACTATGATGGAGAAGCACAAGGCTCTGCTAACATGGGGTTAGATGTTTGTCTAGAAAAGTATGTGATACAGTCATAGCAATGGTGGCATCACAGCACACTTTGTACATGATTACACAACCTTGGCATTAGCTTCAGCTCAAAGACAGATGGGTTTGTGATAAAAAGCCCCTGTTGCTATCCAGATGGGGGAAACCTCTTCGGCTTCAGACTCAGACAAACACACACAGAGAAACCACTGAGCAAACACATGCGCTGTGCTAATATTCACACAGTGAGCGCAGACCATCTAAGATTACAACGGTCACAATGGTCACCATCACATCAGACATGTAACAAGATAGCATGGACAGGTAGAATGGAATTAATAGCATGGTCAGCTCATAAAGAAAATGAAATATGTTAACAGTGCATTGCAAATTGTTGTTTTTTTTTTACTGAAATCTATCTAGAATGACACAAAATTAATTTTCTTAAATGTACAAATTTTGAACCCAACAGAATTACAATTGATTGTTACTTTTATGTCATTAACTGAATTCCCTAGGAGAGGGTAATATTTCAATGTAAGCACATTGTTGCTGTCTTAGCAAAATGATGTACGTCTGTAACTGTAACTTTACAGACAGACCTTTATTAACTTTGATTCTTATTGATTATTTAACCTTCTTTGCTTAGGGAAATACTAATAGATAATAAAGAAGTCTCTTGGGTTCAGAGTGAGGGCACCCCACTCACGCCCCCTCCAATCCTGTGATACAGATTTCATTTGATTAGTGGGGTTATGAAGAGTTGAAAGGGTAAAAAACAAAGTCCATGTGTGAGTTATATTGATTCACCGACTCCCCGTTCCCCTACACCTACCCAGAGTGGGAATGAACGTCTGTTGCCATAGTAATGGACCATAGATGTTACCAAGAGGATGCTTGCAAAGTCCACAGGGAAAATCAGCTGGAAGGAGTCAGGATGGATTTTTGAATTGATTCCCATGCCCACCGTAGTCACATTCTTTGGAGAATCAGAGAGACAGAGCACAAAACAATTTGCCCTTGGAGTGACCTTGAATACATGGGAAATATCAATAGTAGCTTTCTGGCATGTGGTTTTGGAGAGATGTGTACTGCTCTCATGTTATTATGATTTTAGAGTTTACAGTCATGTTCAGAATGCTGGCAAATTGGGAAAGAGGGCACCATTAACAACAATTCTGTATAAAACATTTTTCCGCTTATGGTGTTTGTGTGGGTATTTTTGTACCAAAAAAACAAAAAAAATAGATACACACAAAGTTTATTTTTACAAGCCTGTTTTATCCCTAATATGCAGATTGGTTGCCATTCAAAAATCAGAACCAACTGAAACACCCTTTATAAATTATGTGTTTATAAATTAGTTGGTTCGTGTGAGAATGAACAATGAAAAACAGTGAACACAAATCAGGTTGTTTTATTTCTTAGGCTCTGTTCACACTGCAGGTTAATCATACTTGTTTCTTAGATGTGGGTTTAAGATTAAGATTTCAAGTTTCAAAAGACCAAATCTGATTTGTATGCTCAAACTCTAGTTGCATTTACTTGCATATTCCCATTGGGTGCCATCTGAACAATGCATGTGTAAGTGCGCTTATTAAAAAGGGCAGGCCAAACTTACCAAACCAGTCACATTTATCAGTCTAGATCTTTTATCTGTTCCTTGTTCATTGTCACAAAACTAATTTATATCAGCAGGGTGCTCACATTTTGTTTCACAACAATATTGTGCTTAATAGCAATGAAAACAACTAGAACATGACCAAAAACGTAACATTAAAGTAGAATGACCTGGATATCAAATGACATTAGCTAACGTTAAGCCAACAGGATGTAATATTTGACCTTTAGCAACAATAAAACTACAAAGGTTCCTTTCGGATGGTAAGGAACCACCACATAATGAAAACAAACTTACTAGTCAAACTGAAATCTCATTTGAATAAAACTAGCACATACAAATGTGGCTCCAATCCATCGAGGGAAAAAGCTGGATTTCATGTGGCTATTTGCCATTCAGAATGCAGAACATCTGTCCTGCTCAAATCAGATATGCTGAAAATGGGATTGGAGCTTCCAGCCTGAACAAGGCCTTATTATGCATGTACTGAAGAGTGAACAGTATGTTTTGTAACAATAAAAATGTTTACATACAACATCAAAGACTGGGCATTTTATTGTAATGATGGAGAGCTAAAAATGAAAGAAAAAATGAACATTTTACAAGGTTTACCTATGACATTGATGAGATGACACCCCTAGTGAAAGGCGAGGTAATGTGGTGAGTTGATTAGGAGAGAAAGAAGAGGCAAAGAATACCTTTCAGGGGTCGAAGTGTGAGTAATGGGAAAAGTAAGAGTGTGAAAGAGAGGAAGAGAGTATGTGTGTGTGGGCCTGAATGTGACAGTAAAGCTTGGAAGATCCTTGTACCTGTGTGTGGTTCGCAACTCCAACATGACACATGCTCCCCAGGGACTTCTAAAAATGACTCGTAAAGAAGTGATGCACAAATTATGAAGTGAAGCACATAAAACTCACACACATCTGTCTCACACTCACATACTGAGTTGTGCTGTCAGTGATTTGTACTGACAGGAGCTGAATCATTTGGTAATGCTGCATTAGGGCACCTCACAATAGGCAGATTTCCCAGAGGTAGGCATCCTGATTAAAGGCAATGGCATATGAAACCTGCTGTCCCACCTCTGAAAATTTCACTGGTGCTGTGACACATGCCTCAGAGAGCACAGAGAGCCACGGGGGACAAGCCAAGACCTCTGGAGAGATGAGAGAGAGAGAGAGAGAGAGAGAGAGAGAGAGAGAGAGATGGTGTCACAGATCTGTCCATGTGTCCATGGAAACATGACAGTGGGTGGACAGTTTTGTTTGGGAATAACCTGTACCCCAGTTTGCTATTACTTGCTATGTGTTTTAGATGCTGCAAAACACTACATTACACTTCATTTGTAATTCATTCACTTACTCACTTGTTCATGCAGTTATTCATTTTGGTGGATTTTGGGAATAGTCAAAAATTAGAACTGGCAAATATAGCCTACCCCCAGTAAAATGTTGTGAAAAGTACTGTTTAACAGTGCTAACAGTTTTCATGATATGGAAATTGGCAATATTTTTCTGCATTTTCACCACAATTCTTTCTAACGGTCCAGGAAAATTTGTGTGGCATTGTGGATAAAAACAGTCATAATTAATTTCTGCATGCTCATTTTCCAGCTTTTCATTGTTAGAGGAAACATGTAAGATTAATATGTGTAAATGATCTTTGCTCTGATTGCCTGCCCTGTTCTGATTGTGCTTCATTCCAAAAGAAAAATCCGAAGTGAAACATTTCTTATAATTTAAGCATGGAGGGGAGTAGTAGGGAGGGAGCTAAATCTTCCATGATTTGGGCACTGTAATCTTTTCATTAAAGCTAATCTTTAGACTTACTTTCCTGGATGTTGTTGGTTAGTCCAAAGCATGGATCGAATCTTCACTAACCATTTTATTACTGCCATATCAAAACCTCAGGGTTTTTGTTTGCTTAAATCAACGGGGAAAATTACATGTGAAAAAGATTTGGGTTTTTATGTAATAGCTAGACTGTAGACTTGCAGGCACTTATTCCCAAACTCACATTTAAGTTCACTGGATTGTGAAAATAATCACTGGCAGAGCTCTCAGCTTGGTTGCACAAGAGCTACTGCTGACCCAAAGGACAACTTCTGTTACTAACTGGCTGACTTTTGTTCTGCTGATCTCATGCAAAAGCATGGCACAATAGCAGTGTTAAACATTCAGTAAGGATATGGACATGTAATGAGAGGTAATCTTTCAAAAATGTGTTGCCACTGTCCAGGATAGCTGGGACTGGCATTTCTGTCACCAGGGCCCAAGAAATACTGTCACAGCGGCTTGTCACTGTGCATGAAAACCACTCATTTATTTTTTTTTCAGTGTATTTGTATGACACACAATGGCAAATATGCTGAAAAACCCTCTCCGAATGGGCAGGGCGAAGTCTCTTACAATTTCATCTTTTCTTGCTAGAATATATGACAACAAAGCTGTCATGGGAGAATCAGGCTTTGCATCTATTACATTATGCGTCACTGTTAAAACATTATGAGCCATTGCTTAATATCCTGTTACCAGAGTCTAGTGCCATTCATTTTATAGGTCCTGTGGAGGCCAAGACACTTCATCTATTACTTTTATAGCGTCTACTACTCACAGCAGCCTGTTTACTCTAATCAACTCTTTCCATCCATTTTTTTTGTTTAATTAGTACTTAGCAAGTAGCAAATGTGCAGATTAAAATAATGTATAAATAATATAAATGCACTAATGATAGTTTACAAAAAAAGCTATCAGATTTTTTATTTGAATATATTTATAAACTTTTTTTTTAATATCTATAAACTGAAGGTCACTGTTACTTATATTGAATTAAACAATACATTAAGTATCACATTATCAGACCATTTATAAAATACCGTCTTAGACTGGTTCCACAGAATGGAGCAGAAATGTGGCCATAGTTCAGATGACCTATAGAAGCTCATTTATTCTATTTTGGCTGAAGGATACATTTATATATACACATTTAAGTCTGTCTATGCCAGACCAGGACAATGACTCTGTGCTGTCTTTACTGATCCTGTATGTTGTGTCTGTTCATTTGTGTAAGTCTGCAACAGGCTCTGTTTGCAAGCATGAGCAACAGTACAGCTGATGTGCACGAAAGAAAGAGAGAGACTTTTCTAGGTCAGCTCAGGAACGCGTTGTATCTGGATCAGTTTCTATTTAAAACTATGCAAAAAAATACATTCATGATATTCATGTTTCTTTAAAGGCCATCCATGGGGCAAAAAAAGACATCATAACTGCATTTGACTGTTTGGCAGGAGATCATGGTTGGTCAAACATAAGAGGTATAGCTCAGAAGTCTTTGAAGCTATGCACTGGTTTCCATGGTTTCTATATTTTCCGGTAATACAGGGCTGTGATACGGGTCATGAATCGGTGTGGTGTCTTGGAAATTAGTGAGCTTAATATAAAACCCACTGTAATGATGTATGTAAACCCAGGAGCATGCAGAAGCTTTGACCCTGCTGGAAGACGAATGTCAGGCTATTAAGCTGTAATGATCCCAGGTCTTGCCAGTGTCCTAGCGTGCTCACCTCCAGGCCACCTCTGCAGTAGCTACTGCACTAGGCCATGTTGACACGCTATTCGACACAGAGCACATGGTTACCATAGGGAGCTGCAGGGAATGCGCTCATGCTAATCAGGCTATTCTTTTTCATGTGGATAACAGGCAACAGCTCAGCTGTAAAGAAATAACTGAATCATCTGAATCATATATATATGTATATATATATATATATATATATATATATATATTAGGGTATTAACAGAAAAGCCGATTAGTCAATGCGTTGAC
>JBBPCX010000114.1:19607012-19617338 GCA_037974365.1 Hydrocynus forskahlii | reverse complement strand
TCTCTCTCTCTCTCTCTCTCTCTCTCTCTCTCTCTCTCTCTCTCTCTCTCTCCCTCTCTCTCTCCCTCTCCCTCTCCCTCCTCCTCCCCAAATTAGCACCCCTTTTTGCCTGTGGGAAAAACGCTGACTCCACCTCTGTAGTTCCCACAAGTGTCGGTAACTGTCTGAGTAGTCAGGTCTAGTAAATTGTAGCAGGTGGCAAATTTCTCCAAAATAGCTTAATGAATACATTCATTTGGTAACAGCTCCAATTTTGTAGAAGGATAGAAACTGCAGTTTAGATGCCCCCCTATATGGCTGTCCTTCTCAGTAGTCTGTCAATCTCTGAAACAAATCTCTGAAGGAATTTTCCTTACCTTTTTACATCTTGTTCTCGAAGAGATAATTATTTATAAAGCAGCTTTTTTTCAATTTACATTGACATGTTTGCGAATGTTTGAAATAGCATTCTTTGTTGTTTGCTCATATGACACACACACACACACACACACACACACACTGCCTGAACAAACAACTATGATCACCTGTATGCACAGCATACAATATATACCGCTAATCTGGGCAAAATTTTAAATAAAAAACTAATTCTAAATAAAAATGAATGACTCCCCAGTTATATATGCTAAGAGGTTAGATGCCCACCTAGATGAAATGAAGCCTGTCTGTGGCTGTCCTTCTCAGCAGTCTGTCAGTCATATCTGCAGTAATCAATCGTTATATGTGTCATCCTCACCATGTGCCCATGTTCTTTTTTTTCAACCTGTTCTTTTCCAAATGTCAAGACTGAATTGTTTTTCGAGTTGGACCAACATCATTTTTAGGCCATCGATGTATTCGTACCTCCTACACACCCAGAAAAATACTGAAAGAGCATTTTGGTTTTGAGCCAACCTGCTTGTTGGCAATTACAAAAAATGACAACAAATCTCTGAAAGAATTTGTCCCTGCCGTTGTAACAGCTAGTTCTCAGAAAGATAATTATTTACGAAGCAGCTTTTTCAATTCTTCATTGGCATGTTCGGGAAAACAGGTCACTTTGAAAAATCATTCTTTGTTGTTTACTGGTATAAGAGGCACACACACACACACACACACACACACTGCCTGGACAAACAACAGTCATTACCTGTATGTACAGCATACAATTTATACCCCTAATCTGGGCAAAATACTGCCACAATTTCAAAAAGAGCCCCAACAATGACTCCCCATTTTTGGATACTGAATAATCATCCTATTCACAGATCTCTACTGTTTCCTTATTGTGCATGAATGTCCCTGTCGTCATATCTGCCTGCAGCTTCCAAGTCCTGCGTAAATGGATCTGTGGGATAAACACACCAATAAGGAGGGCTCAATCTGACCCAAGAGAAGCTTCACGTTCTATTTCTGCCTCTCTAGCAGGACACGGAAAGTCAAATATAGCCACAGTGCTATGGATCTCCATCCTGCAATAATCTCCTGTACATTAATTATTGAGATCAGGAGTGGAGGGATGTACAGTGGTACAGCACTTCTTTCCTAGAATGTAACACTGGGTGACGGTCATTAATTTAAATGGGTGTGTCTTCATGTTGGTACAGTGTACATCTGTATATCATTTCTATAATGACTTTTTTTCAACACCATTTCCAATTAGCATCTGCCCAATAAAAGGTATTAACATGTTTTTGAAGAATGGACCAAGAGAATTGGCCCAGAATGAGTGATTAAGAACACTATTCTCTTTTAATAGAATAAATAGAACATTTTTAATGAGCAAACGTACAAGTAGTGTGTCTTTTACTATTTTTAACCCAATATCAGGCTCATGCTAAGTCACTAGAGCAAACAAAGCTGTGAAAAACAGATGGGAAAGATTACATTTATATTTACAGCATGTGGTAGATCCTCTTATCCAGAGGAACATTCATCTGTGCTTTGTAGTCCACAAGAAAACATGTCATACTAGTAAGGAGAGGCTTAAAATAAAGTTGCAAGGAAACTAAGACTTAACCAGAGAAGAAGTTAGTACTCCACCAGTGACCTGTCAAATCTCACACAAAGTTTAATTTTATCCTGGGTGGAAGTCTTTTCCTTTAAGTTTTTAGGCCGCAGCGCTTAAGCAATGGAAGAAGTCACCGCCCACTGACCTGATCACTGTGAACTTTCTGTACTTGACTCTGTCCACTTACCCCAGTACAGAACTGTTTACCCCTTATGTCACAAGGAATCTAAAGCCATCTTCTCTTTCTAATAGAGTTATCTTGCATTTATAGGCTCACAATCTACATGTACAAAATATGTATAATCACAGTACTGATGCAGCTTGCACACACTGCTTTAACAAAACAGTATGTTTCCCATGGCCCCTCTCTTTTTGAGTCAGAGCAAAAATAAGGTACAATTTATTAGTCTCACAGGATTTAAAACCAACCTGGGAAGCGTAACAGAGCTAAGTAGCTCATCTGTCTGTCTGTCTGTTGGCTGTTCATTCATCTGTTCATCCATTTGTCCATTCGTTTGTACATTCCTTCATCCAGCCATCCATGCCAGCTCTCCATTCGTCCATTTATTCATCCAAGAGGCCATGCCGTTCTGGTGATGCAGATACAGCAGTGAAGAAAATGTTATTTTTTAAACATTTTACTTGGGTTCTCTGGGACTTAGGGAGTAACTAACTGTAGGGGTCTGTATGTGAGAGCACCTTCTAATAATTGAACTATCCATGGTCCTTCCAAATTGTACAGAATGTTAGCAAAAATCCCATGTAACCAAATGAGAAATTGTAGAGCTCTTTGTTAAAAGGCACTGCACAAAGTTGAGTATTCGTTTAAATGATCAGTCAGAAGTAGGCCGGTTAGATTTCATTAGCCATGCAAGCATAAACTTGATTACACAACAAAGAACTGCTATTGATCTATCCTGACAGTGTGACGTGCCGTACAGATTTAAAATTATGTAACCTGAAATGGATAACACTCTAAATCGAGGTGTGTTTTGAACTTTTATAATTAGCTCATATGTGGTTTTTTTTACCAACTTTCTGTAAAGTCTGTCTAACCTAGCAAGATATGCTACAAAAGAATACATCCAAGGGTAGACAATTTGAAGATTATTTTTTGAATCATACGTAAACACACCACAGCACACAGAGTGAACAGCATGAAATTCTTCTCTGCATTTAATTCATTCACCAAGTGAAGCAGCGGGCAGCCTGGAACACAGTGCCCAGGGTGTGTGTGGATGGAATCTTGCTCAAGGGTACCTCAGAGGTGCCACTAGCAGTCCTGGGATTCAAACCAACATAGGGCCAACTCCCTAACCACTACGCCACCAGCTGACCCTGGATATGGTCAGGATGGAGTTTTTTCTGGATCTCCGGCACATGCTTTGCCTGTGTATACCAGAGCTGTTTGTGGTTTCTGTTTGTGGCTTGGTGGTATAGTTACTTACTGCTTACTCATGCTGGGGCCTATTTTAAATCCCCATCTGTTTTACAGAGCTTTGCTCGACTGAGCAGCTAAGAAAGAAGCAGATTTGTTAGAAACAAAAGACGACCTGGTGGACAAACAACAGAACAACAACAGAATGGGCTCATTGAAAAACAAGTCACAGTACAAAGCTTCCAACACTTGAGCTGGAGGCTTCGTGCCTCGTGAGGAGGACAAAACTGTACTTGGCCTGCTTTTTTCAGGGGTGTGAGTTTTCAAGCTATCGTGTAAAATTGTTTCTTCAATGTCCTGCGGGGACGGAGCTATCAGTTAGCTTGGGATTAGGGCCGGAGCCCAACAGTGTGTATGCTCCTTCCTTGAGCTGAGCAGGCTAAATTGCACTAGGGACCATTTTCCCTCCACGGCTACGCTTCAGCGAGTGATTTTCTGAAGAAGAGGTTCATCAGTGTGCACAGCTCAGGGCAGGCTCTGCCTCTGATCAGCTTCAGTTCATGCCCTGTGATTTAAAGCTGTACTCGGCACTTCATGAAGTATTGCGCTTTTACCGTCGTATTGATGGGAAAGGGCAATTGGGAGCAGACAGATGACCATAAAAGGAGAATTTGGAGGTGAAGGAGAGTAAAAATATCAGAGCGAGAAGGGGGAAAGGGGCACAAGACAAGAGGAAGAATTCCCTTCTGACATTTAACTGGCTACAGTGTGCAGGAAAGCAGCTAAAAAGCAAGAATGAAGAGGGATAATGGTTACAGAGAAGGCTGAACTAGGAAAAGAGGAAAGAATACAGATGAGAGAGGGAGGAAGCGTCTTGAGTTTCATAAGTGTACGTAAAGAATGCAGGAAGCGGAAGTCAGGAGGAGACAGCAAGAGAAATAAGTGTGCAGCATAAGTGCCAGACTAGCAGTGGACCAGCGTCCCCCTGTAATCACCACCTGGTGAGCTGTGAGTGGGTTGTCATGGAGACGGCGGGCGGGAGGCAGCACGGTTTGATCTTTTTGCAGCAGTGTGTTCACACGCCCGCATGCCAGCAAGGGAACCCTGTGCTGGCTTGCCAGAGATGGAGCTGGAGCAAGCACAAAGTCTACAGTGAAGAGCCTGGCCCTGAGGGACTGGACTGCCATACCGCTACACACAAAATGAGCCCGGCCAAAAAATAAAAAATAAAATAAAAATACTTCTGTGAAAGCTAAAAATTTAACCATGTACTCTGTCACTCTCATCAATTACAAATATGCCCTGGGGTAATTTTACTAGAAGGTACCAATGGAAAATTCCTACTAATAAGGGTGTAACCTCATATCCAGAATATTCTCATTTTGAAAGCCCCACTGAGCACCAGTCAACCAAGACATGTTAAGCGTCTACTGATTCTAGAGTTTTGTACTGAAGCTACAAGGCTAAAGTAGCTACCTAGTCATAGAAACATGCACTCCACCAATTAGTATTTTTCAAATTAATGCTTAAAACATCTTGCATGGATGTGCATCAAGTTGTCACTGTGTCATGTTGTTAAGTAATCTCAAATAAGCCAGCTGACTTGGTTTTAGGCATTGCATAATATACCATTACAGGGGGTCCTCAGGTTACAACAGTCTCAACATACGACGTTTCGAGTTTATAGTGCTCACTCCCGCTTACACCATTAGCTTCGTACCTACGGTTTACATGGGCGAGCTAGTTTGGTTGCGCACGGTGGAAGAATACGCAGTAACGTGGTATATGAGTGAGGGAGTTTTCCTTTTCCATTTTCTGTGGCTTAGTTGAGTTTTCATGACCCTAACTGTGTTAGGATCGGTAAGTGACTTAGACTAGGTTGTGTTTCAACTAACACTAAAATTTGGGTTACATCACTGTTGAAGGAATGGATCTGTGTCGTAACTTGAGGACCCGCTGTACATGTAATCTTATAACAGTGCCTTCTTTATACCAGTATGCGTATCTGTCTTAGCTGCTTGACTACATTTGAGGAAAAGGGAAAATTGTGTAATATATATTTCTTTTAAAGCTGTTGTTTTGGAGGGACATTGCTGAGAAGCTGATGAAATTCCACCATGCCCTCCTTAATGCGATAAAAGGCCTCATGTTTGTTGTGTCATTCACTTGAGCCGAATGGGGAAGACTGAAGACATATGGCCGTGATCCTCTCTTTTGTTACAGGAATAAGGCCTGTGGGGTGGCATGTCACCACTGGTAACTCACTCCGCATGGTGTGATACGAGCCTTGACGGTCCAGCATCAGGTGACATGTCCTCCTTTACAATATAAACAAGGCTACCTGGCAGCAGTGAGGTGCGGGAAGAACAGAGGAGCATTAGTGGCCATTAATTAGGGTTAGCAGAAACCAGATCACTGTCACTTTGTCGGATCAGCTTGTTTTCGTGTCTGCAAGCTCCAAGGTTGGAAACCACAAACTATCAAGCTACTGGTTTATACAAAGATGTAGTTACCGTTGCTTTTCTGCAGTCTCTTGTTTCTGGGTAGTTGGGTTGATGTCCAAAGATCAGGCATATGGATATAAGTGCAGTGTCAATCAATCATGCATTCTGAATTCAACTCAGTATTATTTCTGATCTGCTGAAGTAATTTTGTAGTTCACCACTGAACAATACAAACAACTACACAACCAAACAAACACAGAAATAAACCATAGCCAGGATGTAGTGTAGACAGGAGGACTAAAGGATTTCATTGTTAAAACCAAATGGAGCTATTGTGTTTAACACTTTGAATATGAATATGATTTAAGGCACTTTAATTTGAATGTACTTTAATTTGGTCATGATGAATATGTTTTAATGCATATCCATTCTAACCAGACTAACAGAAAGATTGATCTGCTAGAATAGCAATATAGCAATAAGCACAAGGGCAAATGTGCTGTTGCTCCAGATAGCTTCAATGAGGAACCAACACAAGAACTAAGGTCTAAGGGAATACTTAAACATTTTCCTCCTTGTTTCTGTCTTTTGTATCATGCCACTGGTTACAATAGGCAATAATTTGAAATCTCTAAAAGCTTCTGTCTATGTTTAGACTATATGACTATAAGAAAAAAGTGACTGGTTGTCCTATTTGCTGCAGGTGTAGTAGACTGAGTAGTCTTGTAAGAGTCAAGATCGAAGCTTTGCTAACTAGTTTCATGAGGAACTAAGCACTTTATCTTATCCAAATTTCTTCATGATTTTTTAATGTTCCTCAGCCATCATGCTACCTCCCCCTCATTCCCCTCTCGTGGTATTATGCATTTCCAGGCCCACCCGGCCGCCCACCACAAACAGCCCCAGCTCACCGCCGGCCCACTCATCCCATCAGTTCTGGCGCGCTCCCCTACAGCCTGCAGTCTCTCTCTTACTCCACCTGGAGAAAAGCTTGCCTGTCTGCTGAGGCCTCTCATGAGCTAACGGGCTAGCAAAGCTTTCGCTTGGGTGGCCTGTAGGCTCCCTCTCCACAGTGCATCCACTTAACCCCAGCCTCGCTGCCTGGATGTTTTCACCACCGCCTGAGTGTGCATATTACTGCCATTCCACTGCAGGATGCTAAGTGGTAATTTCTTGTTCTGATGTTTCTCACTTTGAGGCTTGTACCTTGTGTGTAGTGATGTTATCCTCTGAGGTGAAAGTCATCTATTGGTCTCCTTTTGAAGTGCTGGTTGGGTTTTAACGACCCCGCCCCCATATGAACTGGAGTGTGTTAGCACCAGGGTCATCTGTGTGATAGAGCTATTCATCAAAACAGCAGAGGAAGCAGAAGTACCTCAACCTTGAACTGCTCCCTTATAAAGTTATGTTGAGAGAGTGGAATGACATGACATCCTGCCCCCAACAAAAGCTCCTAAAGTAGGTTTGCAAAGGAGAGCTATTGTAAATCACTTTTACGTTTTCCACATATGCTTTGAGATGCATGGAGCAATGAAAGAATATCTAAAATATGGGTCATTCTTTACCATTGGAGTGAAAAACGGGCAAACAAATACTGATATGTTAATCAAGTGTAAAACATAGTCTATTATATTAAACAACATCAGCAACATTGCAAGACCACTGACCATAACCCCACTGATAAAATGTCTAAAAGATTTTGTTTTTAATATAGTCCGGTTTCAAAGTTATGTTATACACCAATCGGCCATAACATTAAAACCACCAGCCTAATATTGTGAAGCTCCCTCTCATACTGACAAAACAGCTCTGACCTTCCTAGGCATGGACTCCACAAGACCTCTGAAGGTCTGCTGAGGTACCTGAACCAAGACATTAGCAGCAGAACCTTTAGGTAATGTAAGTTGCCAGGTGTGGCCTCAGTGGCTAGGACAAATCTACCCAGCACATCATAAAGATGCTCAATCAGACAGAGATCTGGAGAATTTTGAGGACAAGTCAGCATCTTGAACTCATGATCCTCACAATGATCAGTACTTCTGCACTGTCATGATCCTCACAATGATCCTCACATTGTTCCTGAACAGTATTTGCAGTGTGGCAGGGCACAATTATCCTACTGAAAAATACCTCTGCTGAGTACCCTTCAATGAAAGGGTGTGCTTAATCTGCAACAGCGTTTGGGTAGATGGTACACGTCAAATTAACATCCTTGTGAGTGCCAGGAGCCATGGTTTCCCATCAGAACATTGCCTAGAGCACCATACTCTAGCCTTGTCCCCATGGTGCACCCTGGTGCATCTCTTACCCTGATAAGTCATGCACATGCCCCCAGATTTAAAAGAAAACATGGTTCATCTTGGGTGCTCATGACCATGTTGCTGTTGGTAGGTACTAACCACTGTGTACCAGGAACACCCCACAAAAGCTACTGTTTCAGAGACTCTCTGACCCAGTTATCTATCCATCACTATTTTGCCCTTGTCAAAGTTGCTTGCCTATTTTCTGCTTTCAACACATTTCAAGAACTGACTGTTCACTTGCTGCGTACTATATCCCACCCCTTGACACTGGCCATTGTAACAAGATAATCAATGTTATTCACTTCACCTGTCAGTGGTTTTGTTGTGACTGATCGGCGTATGTAGAAAATAACAAAATATTGCAATCATGTTGTCATTTCAATTTTAAAATCACTCCAGGCTTCATATGTGACAACCTGCCACATGAGACACATGTGTCTGTAATATGTTAGCTAAATTCATTTGAAATATAGAAAAAAGAGATTTTATTAACTGTAGATAGAGCCAGCATTTCTTCCTTGGATATATCAGTACAAGAACTGCAATTTCCTTATATATTTAAAATCAATTTATCATTAGACAGACTTAAATTGAAAAGCAAGCACAAAATATGTCAACATTTGTGAAGTCCCTGTTAATGCTATTTTTAATGCACAACATGATAAAATGACTAAAATAAAAATTCAGTATAAAGAAAATCATACTTTTATTTAGTTTAGGAATAAAACAAAGAATACACAACATTTGCACTTATATCCACAATTATTTTGACAGAATCCTTTGTATTTTGTATAACAACAGAACATATGTTGAGCCAAAACACATTTAAAATAGTAGGCTTCTATTAAAGAGTATTTTGAGTTTTCTTTTCTGTTTTACATTTACAGATCTATCAGATACTAAGTTGATACTGAAGTACTCCTTTAAAATACCACCATATGACCTATAGATCAATAATTCAACATCACTCAACTTGCATTTCATAAACTCATGTTTTGTTTAAAATATTGGCACATATAGTTCCTGTTATACTATCCTTACATGTGACGCAGTATCAGCTACTTGTGTGGCAAAATTCTCTGTGGTTGTAGGACTCAAAGATAATACAACATTGAACTTGTTTCTTTGATACAGGCTACACATGCCTTATTTAAATAACCGGTTACAGAAATGAAAAGATTTCATATATGCATTCATATGGTTTGAATAACTTTGTCCATCCCTAAGAGCCCAGAGTGGTGCTCATCCCCAAACCTCACACTCCGCTGGCTGTACCAGCATCTTATGTTTCCTCACCAGTACAACTTCACAACTTTAGTCCTCATAACTGTACACACAGATGCTCACACACACACACATACACACACACACACAGCTGACATTCCACCGCCAAAACACCTTCACACCTCCAGAGGATTTCCACTGTTTTCACCCACTCATTCATCTCTGACTGCTCCTGTAGAGACACTACAGCACTGCTATCGGGTCATGCTGTCTTGGTGTGTGTGTGTGTGTGTGTGTGTGTGTGTGTGTGTGTGTGTGTGTGTGTTGGCAGCACCTGTCCATTAGCGTAGGACACTCTGTCTCAGTCACCTGGTGTGATTGTTTGCTTATGGTCCCTCAGTCTCTCCGCTGGGGATAGCTGATGGATGAAGGGGTGTCTGGGAGCAGCACCAAGGGGACAAACACAAGAGAGTGGACACACGACTGTTGCATCTGCAGTACAGGCAGTAAACCTTTAAAAGCGTAATTTGATGATGAGATGTAGCTTGCAAGTTACAGGCAAGGCCTAGGGTCTTTTTACCTGGTACAAACTGTGCATGCAATATATGGCAAAAACATAACAATAGAGGGACAACAAATGAAACACTTTGAAAGATTGTATCACATCTAAGTGATATTAGCTTGTTAAATATGTCTGCATAATAATTCTACTTCTGAAAGTTTGACAACAAATTAAATCTACACTATTTTGACCATACTTCAAGACAAGTTTGGTGTTTGATTCTTTAGTTTTACACCAGAGCTAATGTAGATAACAAGCAATGAGAGATAAGCACCAATTAGTGACATGCAAACTGTATGCCGAAATCTCCACACACTTATGGGAAACTGGATCTGTACTGCTCTCTATAAACATGGACAATTTGTACTTGTGCAAGGAAATATATATATATATATATATATTTCCTTGCACAAGTACAAATTGTCCAT
>JBBPCX010000114.1:19573068-19603068 GCA_037974365.1 Hydrocynus forskahlii | reverse complement strand
CAGCTGCTGTACCTGCAGTGTGCTCTTATCTCTGCTCTC
Organism: Hydrocynus forskahlii; assembly: GCA_037974365.1. NCBI lineage: Eukaryota > Metazoa > Chordata > Actinopteri > Characiformes > Alestidae > Hydrocynus > Hydrocynus forskahlii. The sequence continues at coordinate 19,603,029 of JBBPCX010000114.1, read as the reverse complement.
ATGATGGAGAATCGAACCACTGAGAGTGAAAAAAATTTAAGAGATTCAGGGAGGGCAAAAGAGAGAGAGAGGGGGAGAGGGAGCAGGTGAAAAAGAGAGAAGGATAGAAAGGTAGAGAAAGAAAGAATATATATAGAAAATGGAAAAGAGAGAGGAAGCAAAACAAAAAAGGACAGAAAACAGAAAAGGCAGACAAAGACAGAAAGAGACAGAAAAGAGAAGTCAGAAAGAGAGTGAGAGAAATAGTGAGTAAAGAGAGAGTGCAAGAGAGAAAAGAGAGAGAGTAAGAGAGTGTAAGAAAGCGAGAGAGAATACAGAGAGAGAGAGAGAGAAAGTGAGAAAGAGAGAGACAGAGATAGGAGAGAGAGAGAGAGAGAGAGAGAGAGAGGGTAGTGGAGGCAGTAAGACAGATCAGTTATCAGTTCCGCTGAGTGCTCGCCCAGCCTTTTCTCTCCCGGGTCCTCTCTCTCTGAGTAAATAACTAAGCTAAGTGGGGCACAGGGGGGTGCTGGGGGGCATGGGGGGTTGCTGGTAAGGGGTCTCTGGTGCTTAGCTCTGAAATGATGTCTCGAAATCGAGGGCTGTCCAAGAACATTCAGCTGTGACAGGACGCTCCACGGGGGCATTCGGCCAAGCGACCATTCGGGACCTGAGTTTAATACAGTGGTCCGAGCCCCTCACCCACGATTACAGCGAGGCTACACTTACAGCGACCATCACTTATATCAAAATTACAGTGAATTATGTTTATTATTATTACAGGTATTGTTAAAACCCTCCACAGAAAACACTCTTAAATGCACGTTTTAGTGTTTTTTATTCATTTTCTGTTTTTAACATTTTGAAAAAAAAAAAGTATGGCGCATAAAAAGTACCATAACTTTTTGCATGGGTCACATTTTATGATAAATTCAGTAAATAAACAGTAATTGTGCATGAGTGTGATTTCTGTAGATGATATGCATCAGCGGTCCCACTACTGTTCATCATAAGTTTTATTTTTTTGGCACCACTTCTCCTCCGAGGCCGTTACACATATTGGCACTGTTTCCACTCTGACACATGCATTTTTACCCCTGCCAAGTGTGGTTGTATACAGCTTTTCAGTCGGATGATCAGGGGATGAGTTTTGGTCATTTACCCGTTGACTTTTATTGTGGAATGCTTGGCCCTTGCTGTTAAACTGCTTTTATACACAACTAAATCTACCTCTTACCCACTCACTGTCTATGATAAAGCCCTACTTTATTCTTTTTTGCACGATTAACTTGTGTCGTAGATTGATGTTGTATCACAGTCTACTGCACTAGTTTGCCATAATTCACATTTAGTGTCTCATCTGCACTTTATGTCTTTTCTTGTGGTGTCAAAAGTCACACTGTTTTGTTGTAGAAAAACATAATTTTACCCTTCTGTGTACTTTGTATTTGCTCATCTCCCACACTTCCATTTGGCTCTCTTAACGAAATTAAACATTAGGCCAATCAGAATTCAACTCCAGTGCATCTTAATGATATTTGGTAGCTAGTTCATAAGTGCATATAGAAGCTATTTACCCGGCTTCACACAAATCAGCCATAAGGTGGTCCTGGAGGAATGTTGTGGTCCTGGAGTTATGCTGTGGTCCAGGATGAATACTGTGGTATTGGATGAATACAATCCTGGAGGAATGTTGCGGTTCTGGAGGAATATTGTTTGGTGTCACTGTGTAGACGGTTGAAGTAGCAATAAGCACTTTTTGAATAATTTTACAAACATGAAACTCTGAAAAGCTTTTAGATGGCCCCAAACATTTTGGATTTCCATTTACAGTCGGAAGATGGCGCTACAACATGTTCGCCTCTGGTCCTCTGACATTGTGTCTTTAAATACCTACAAAACATTTACAGAATTCAAATAGCCCTCTTTTGCCTGTTGGAGCTCAGATCATTCAAACTCTCTCTACTTACAGTTCACTCCTCCTGCTTGGACCCTGTATTACATGCAGTGTAGGACAGCTAGATTGAATAACTCTTGCATGCAATTGTATGCTCAGTCACCGCTTGGTAAGAACACGTCAGAGTCTATGAATAGCAAAGCACCTTTCGGACAATGTGTCAACAACCGTTTTGATACAATGTATAAAATTGAATGGCGAGCTTCTAGGAGGCGCATGACCCTATTTGTGAAGTAGTGCTACCCAGTGAATTCCTAACGAATGAACATCAATTCAAAAGTAGAGCCGGCATCTTATCATGTAAACCTAAAACTATGTTTAAACTTCACATAATGCAACACATTGCATCACTACCGCATTCCTGATGAAATGACAAAAACAGCAAAAAAAAGGTAAAAGATGTTGGTAAAACGCCTCCACAGCGGCTGCTGTTCTTATTCAGCACCACCAACGAACTGTTAAGGCTGCTGTAGATAACTCAGCTCTCAAGGTCACTGTTAAAGCACAATGGCATGTACAGACCTGTGGACCATTAACATGAAGGATGCCTGCCTCTGAAACCTCCCTCACAAAACTGAATTCCATGAAGTGGTTATGGTTGTGCTGCCTAACGCCTGAGACGTTGTTCTATCAGAATTTTGAGAAGCTTTTGCTCCTAAAACTAAACCCATCCTTGGTACAGGCATGCATGCATGAGGCAAAGTTGTCCCCAAAGAAAAGTGATTTAGGCTAGATTGTCCACTATTTCAAGATACAAGATTCTTTATTTGTCACATGCATAGTTATACAACATGCAGTGAAATGTATCCTGAACCGCTCATTTTATGACTGGGCATAAAATACAAATTTAGAAAAAAATCTAATAATAAAAAGTCAAACAACTTAAACAAGGAACCGCAATAGGAAAGCTAAATTAGAGTCTCTTTAAAGTTTTTAAATTATAAATGTAGCAACCATCTGGCAGATTTACATATGCACAATGTGCAATTGGGATGTTAAAGTGCATTGTGCCATATTAGCATTGCAATGTAAACAGAGTAAGGACCTGTGTAGCAGCATAGCAGCACGTACAGTATAGCAGCATGTAAATAATAAATAATGAAGGCAAATAAGAAATATGACAATGAATATGATATGACACCCTGAGGTGCTGTATCAGTCCCTTAAGGTAATGCTATAAGGTTAAGGGGTATGTTCTGGTTTTGGAGTCGAATGGCCTGAGAATAGAAGCTCCTCTTGAGTCTCTCTGTTTTGGCCATGATAGTACGGAACCTTCATCCTGATTGCAGAAGTTGAAACAGTCCGTTACTGGGATGGCATGAGTCCTTTAACCATTGGGGTGGGACGAGTCCTATTTACCATCATCGAGATTGACATAAACACATGAGAAACACGGAGTTTCGATAGTGAAAAAAACAGCTGTATTTCTGGTTGAAGATGTCTGGTTCCATGCACTTCCACTGTAAATAAATCTTTCGGTTAACAAGCACTGAATTATAGAGGGATTCAACAGAGGTGAATCCACCTAGACGTTAATGACATAAATTCCCAGAAATGAATTTTAAGCAGCTTGTTTTTAATACTTTATGGTTGTGATGTCAATGCCATGAGCTGCTTGTTTACCCTTTGGCAGTTCAGCCCCACCCATTCATGCTGAAGCGATATAGAGTGATGTTAATGGGGCCAGCCAGTCAGAGCAGAGTCTTTTTTGGTACATGAAGTTACACAAACATCTTAAGTGGACCTCAGGTGGTAATCTTGTGTTGTTTCCATTTTGTTCTTTGTGTTGCACCAAAGTCCTGGAGAGACACTGCGGTCCTGGATGAACACTGTAGCCTTGGAGAAATACTGTGGTACTGGAGAAATGTGGTGGTCCTGGATGGACATTGTGGTCCTGGTGGAACCCAGTGGTCCTGGAAGGACATTGCCCTGAAGGAACATTGTGGTCCTGAAGGAACGCTCTGTTCCCAGAGAAACATTGGATGTATGTTGTTTTGTTTCACAGTGCATATGGTTATGTAGATAGTTGAATTAAGCAACTGCTTGACATTATGAAAACTGTGGAATAAATGTACAAAAATAAACAACAGAAAAGCTTTTGGACGTCCCCAAACTTTTGGCTGGTTGTGATTTTGTTTACACATGGAGGCTCAGTGTTGCTGCTCACCTCCGTCCACAACTGGAGATATTCACACCGCTGACAAACGTGCGAAATCACTCCTGGCAGCTCCGAGTGAGACTAATGAAAAGCGTGGGAGGAAATAACTTCTCCAATTGATTATGCAAAGGAGGGGGACCTCAGAATTCAGGCTCTATTAAGCGTTCTAGTCTTTTTCTATATGCTGAAAAAAAAATGCAATGAATGTTTTACTTTTATTTTGGACGCAGACGTTCGTGTGGGGATTCAGATCAGACGACTTTTTGCTCATGGCAGCTTGAAAACCTTCTACTTTAAAAAGGTGCAGTTTCACTAAACCAAAGCACCAGAATTAATGAGCAGGAACATCACATGATCAGTACCTTTAAAGGGCAACACGTGTGATATTTTCTCACATGGAATAGAAGACAACAGTTATAAATGGATGGATGGATGGATGAATGTATTTGGGAGTGGATGGATATATGGATGGATGAATCAGTGGATGGGTGGATGGACTGATGTGTTAATGAGTGGGTGGATGGGTGAATAAGTGGATAGATGGTGGACGGACAGATAATTAAAGGGCCATTCATGCTGAAGATATAAAGAGTATTTCCAATCAGAACAGAGCACATTTACAAACAGTACTGTGCAAAATTCTTGGGACACCCCTCATTTCTTTACATTTAGCTTTGAACCACTTTGTTTGTGCAAAATACTATTTTTTGCCTGTAAAAAAGGTGTGCCTGCAGATACAAGGTGCCAAGATAAAGATGTTCAAACCACTCAGCATTCAGCACCACCAGTATACTGATCACTGGCTGGTCATCTGGAATCATCTGTTCAGTAAATTAGTAGAGCTGGAGAACTGTGTGTGTGTGTGTGTGTGTGTGTGTGTGTGTGTGTGAATCAATGTCTGCTGGAAGGTGGATAGAGATAGAGAATAAGTGAGAGAGAGAGAGGGAGGGAGAGAGAAAGAGAAAACAGGGTGAGAGAGAGAACAGAGAGGGAGAGAGAGAAAGAACAGAGAGAGAGAAGACAACAAGTGAAAAGAGAGAGAATAGAAAGAGAGAGAGAGAGCACAGAAAGAATATTGAGAGAGAGAATGAAAGAGTGTGGGGATGGAGGAGGGTAGTTCTGCTGCAGTGTGGGTGTTTTATGGTTATGATGGAGCTCTAAGAACCTTCAGAACGCTGCGCTGACAGACCAGGGTGACGCAGAACTTTTTTCTGACAGTCTGACTGTCAAAACAATAATTTCTTCCAGATGTTTTCCTGCTTTTATATTCAGACTGAAAGATTGTTTTTTTAAAAGTAGTTGACCTCCTCTTTAAATAAATCACACCATGATTTATGACTGTTTTACACGTCAAACAACTGATGAGCAACAAAGAGAAGCAGCACTTCAAACACACAGAATATCAAATGCAAGGGTTACCAGGGCAACGGTAACCGGGAGTAAAACACATAAAAACCTGAGGGATGGATGGATGATGGATAGATGAATGGTAGAGTGATGAATAGGTTGATGGATACATGGACTCATGGATTAATGCATGGATGGATTGATGAATGCATGGATGGATGGATGGATGGACAGATGGGCAAATGGACAAATGGATGGGCAAATGGACAAATGGATGGACAGACATACGGATGGATGGATGGACAGATGGATGGATGGAGTGGAGGAGGGAGCTCTGCAGGGTTTCAGTGTTGGTGTTTTTGCTGGAATAGTGTTTTTGTTGTAGCGTTTGGTTGTAGCATTTTATTGGAGTGTTTTGTTGGAGTGTTTTTGTCAAAGAGTTTTTGTCAGAGTGTTTTTGTCAGAGGATTTTTGTTGGAATATTTTTGGTGGGGTGTTTTTGTGACATGTTTTTGAAGGAATGGACAGAATGTTTTTGTCAGAGTGTTTTTGTCAGAATGTTTTTGGTGGAGTGTTTTTGTCTGAGTGTTTTTGTCTGAGTGTTTTTGTCTGAGTGTTTTTGGTGGAGTGTTTTTGTCAGAACGTTTTTGGTGGAGTTTTTTTGTCTGAGTGTTTTTGTCAGAACGTTTTTGGTGGAGTTTTTTTGTCAGAACATTTTTGGTGGAGTGTTTTTGTCTGAGTGTTTTTGTCAGAACGTTTCTGGTGGAGTGTTTTTGAAGGGATTTCTTGGGGAAAGCTGGAAGGCCTGTCACTTTCCTTTCAGAAATGACGCCCAGGAACGACAGGAACGAGAGAATCAGAACGGATCCTGAGGATAACAGGAAGATGAAGGGAGCGGGAGGAGAGGGATTAGTGACAACGAGAGGAAAGAAAAAAGAAAAAAAGCTGCTGCTGTGCTTTCTGATGTGTGAATACCTGCAGTACACAGGCTTCTCTTTCCTCAGTCTCTTAAACAGCCGGATTATTAAACACTGAATTATCTTTATACTTAATAATCAGTAAACATTCATTTATTTATTTACTACTACTGATTAGTATCCACTATGAATTATTCACTATCTACAATGAACTATTCAGTATCTACTGTAAATTATTCAGAATTCACTATAATTGTTTGAGTAACCAATATTAATTATTCAGTGTCTACTGTGAATCATTCAAAATAAAAGCAAGGACATTTTTCCTTAAAAATTCCAAACTTTTGAACATTGAAGTCTGTCTGAAGATGACAGAGGTGTTATTGAAATAGCTGAAGATGTAAGATAAGAGATAAGATAAGATAATCATTTATTAGCCCCACAGGTGCAAAATTTGCAGGAGCATGTGTGAGATGCTCAGAGCTGGTGAACAGAGTTGAGGTGTGGCATCATCCGGTTTCTGGATGTTTTATATGTTTTTAAAAAATCAGGCTTCCGCAGCTCTTCAGCTCCGCAGAAAGTTTTGGGAGGTAATTCACAGGTTCACTTTGTCCCTTCAGAGATGGAGCGGCTGATTGCCTCAATACAAATGGATGTTCTCTGGCTCAGAGGGAAATGGGGAAAGATAATAGCAGAGTGTCGATAAGCAGGGTGGTACAGAAAAAATGAAAAATACAATTTCCCAGAACACAGAGTTCTGCTTCCCTTTTCACTTTCAGACTTTCGTGGGTTGGATTTTTTTTGGTCATTTTTTGTGAGGTAGAGACCATGAAGGCAAGGACACATGCATTCCTCACGCAGTACTCCTACAGCCATCCTTGTCATGGCAGGAGGCTTCCAGTCTGGCTTTAGGAACGTCAAGGAATAATGTGGAAATTAATGATATTTTCTAGAAACAAAAATGAAAGAAAATTAGCTAACCATTAGTTTTTACATCTATAACCTTCCAAATCTGTATGGATCAGCATTGTGCAGTGTTCAGTGATGTCATGTGCAGTGATCAGTGTAGTGTATAGTGTGCAGTGTTGGAGTGTGCAATGTGCAGTATGCAGTGGTTTAATGTGCAGTATTCTTGGTGCAGTGTGTAGTGTGCAGTGGTGTAGTGTGTAGTGTTCAGTGTGCAGTGGTGTAGTGCTTAGTGTGCAGTGGTGTAGTGGTGTAGTGTTTAGTGTGCAGTGGTGTAGTATGTAGTGTTCAGTGGTGTAGTGTGTAGTGTTTAGTGTGTAGTTTGCAGTGTGCAATGGTGTAGTGTGTAGTGTTTGGTGGTGTAGTGTGTTGTGTTCAGTGTGTAGTTTGCAGTGTGCAGTGGTGTAGTGTGTAGTGTTTGGTGGTGTAGCGTGTTGTGTTCAGTGTGTAGTTTGCAGTGTGCAGTGGTGTAGTGTTGTACTGTTCAGTGTGTAGTGTTCAGTGTGCAGTGGTGTAGTGTGTAGTGTTCAGTGTTCAGTGGTGTAGTGTGTAGTTTTCAGTGGTCTTGTGTATAGTGTTCAGTGTGTCGTGTTCAGTGGTGTAGTGTGTAGTGTGTGTGTGTAAGGCACAGGGTGTGTGTGAAGCGTCAGTGCAGTAGTACTGGGGTAGTAGTGCTAGTAGTAGTGCTTGTAGTCAGTGCATGCTGCACGCTACGTCTGCTTGCCATTCTCTGCTTTCAGCTTCTGCCACCAGCTAGCCCACTCTGCAAGGGCAAAAAGAGGAGCCGAGTGTGTAAGTCTCCTCCTGCTGGTACATAGCCTCTCCACTGCCAAGACTCCTACAGTGCCTCCTTGCGGCCACACTGGGCCCCTGTGGCCCCAGGCTAAACTGTATGTAGTGTTCAGTGGTGCAGTATGTAGTGTTCAGTGGTGTAGTGTATAGTGTTCAGTGGTGTAGTGTGTAGTGTTCAGTGGTGTAGTGTGTAGTGTTCAGTGGTTTTGTGTTCTGTGGTGTAGTGTTCAGTGGTGCTGTGTTCAGTGTGTAGTGTTCAGTTGTGTAGTGTATAGTGTTCAGTGGTGTAGTGTTCAGTGTATAGTGTTCAGTGGTGTTGTGTTCAGTGTGTAGTGTTCAGGGGTGCAGTGTGTAGTGTTCAGTGGTGTAGTGTGTAGGGTTCAGTGCTGTAGTGTATAGTGTTCAGTGGTGTTGTGTTCAGTGTGTAGTGTTCAGTGTGTAGTGTTCAGTGGTGCAGTGTGTAGTGTAGTGTATTGTGTTCAGTGGTGATGTGTTCACTGTGTAGTGTTCAGTTGTGTAGTGTATAGTGTTCAGTGGTGTAGTGTTCAGCGTATAGTGTTCAGTGGTGTAGTGTTCAGTGTGTAGTGTTCAGTTGTGTAGTGTATAGTGTTCAGTGGTGTAGTGTTCAGCGTATAGTGTTCAGTGGTGTAGTGTTCAGTGTGTAGTGTTCAGTGGTGTCGTGTGTAGTGTCCAGAGGCATTTGGATAGATACACTGCGCAGTCTAGGAAATCCCATCCCCAACATTTATGCATAATTTAATGCATTATTATACATTACAGATTACATATTACATATTGTATATTATATGTTATAATAGCTTCAGTTTGCTGTGGTAGCTTTAGTTTGCTGTGGTGGTTTGGTTTAGTTTTTAACAATCCTCACTAAATAGCCTCTTAATGAGTTCACCATGGCCTGTAGGTGGATCCACTGAGCAGTGCCCCCCTGACCCCCGGGACCAGGCATGACCCTCTGCGACATTTTTCTCAGTGATGTAAATCCTCGCTTTGTTGAGCTCTCGTGTTCGAGCTGTTACTTAGTGACGCTAATTTCCACATTTAATGCCGATTTATTTCTGGGTCGCAGTAGCCATCAAATTCCCAAATAATGGAGCGAGAAAAGAAAGGAGGAGGGGAAGAACGAGTGGAGCTTTTTGCTCGGTGTCTTTTAGTGCTGGCAAAGTCCCATCAAGAGAACATTAATGGAAAAAACAAAACAGCTGGAGCTGAAATGTCACCAGCTCCAGCCGGCGGACCCAGTTGGGCGTCTCGGGCGCTTTTAAAGCTTAGTTGAGCAGACAGACAGACCGGGATAATGCCAGGCTTCGAGGAGAGAGGGACGCTCTAATGGAGTGCAGGGAGGGAGACGAGGGAGAAGAACAGAGGAGAGGAAGAGAAGCACAATCCTCGCCTCTTTTTCCCCTCCGTGTAACACATCGCTGACTCAGCCTATCAGCACACTACGAGGCGGATTCCCTCCGCTGCCTGCGGGGAGAGATGAGTGTCTGCACTCGTTCGTGCTTGAGAGAGAGAGAGAGAGAGAGAGAGAGAGAGAGAGAGAATGAAGTGATAGTCATGGATCTCCATGAATCTCACTCTCTAATAACTGATTATTTATGCAGCAACTGGAGTACGAGAGAAAATGTTTACTTCCCTGCCCACTTTATTGTAAAACCCTAACCTGTTGCTACAGTTAGAGACTGCGGTCCATCTGTTGGTGCTCAGTGTGTGGTCACTCCCCTAGACCTTCATCAGAGTCAGTTTCTGTGTGAAAACATACCAACAGTGCCTTACACCCAGTGGGTGGTGGTGGCCTAGTGGGTAGAATAATTGCCTCTGAATCAAGAGGTCATGGGTTTGAATCCTACCTTCAGTATACCACCACTGGGTTCCCTGTTGCTCTCATACCAGCACCACAAACCCCAAGGTGGGTGTTTCTAAGAAAGTAGCCAGTGAGTGAAAGCACAAGGTGGGTGTTTCTAATAAAGTGGCCAGTGAGTGGAAGAACAAGGTGGGTGTTTCTAATAAAGTGGCCAGTGAGTGTATACTTCTTCTGTTGTGAGGTTGAACAAGCTTCAGAGAACACCAGTAAAATCCTATTTGTTCAAAAGAGGTGATGTAAATATGGAAATGTGTATTGTGTAATTGACACAGTTGCTCTACTGCTTAAATTTCATTATTATTAAAAATAGCTGGCAAATAAAGCTTTTTCCCTAAAGTTTTATCATTAATTTACCGCACCATAGTAACCAAGTAATATCAACCAAGGAACAACCATAGATACCACATCAGTTGGCTAACAACCTTAGCAACCACCTGCAATGTCATGGTAACTGCCTAGCAGCACCCTTATAACCACTTTCCGCACCATAGCAACTACTGAGCAACACTCTAGCAGCCATCACAGATACCACGACACCCAATTTTTCTAGTGCAAATGTATCTGTGGTCTGAAATTTATTCCGTTTATTTCGAGATTTATTCAGACATTGTCATGATGGAGGGGTCATCTACAATGACAGATGTTCATTAGAACTTTTTGGTTCCTTTTCTTCATAAGTGGGCTTAGCGTTTGGACAGAAGGCTCCTCTCTTCAGAAGGCTCCTCTCCTTCTGTCACAGAAGCAGCTCTCTCTTCTGTTCCGGGCCTCTTTGTTGTTATTCTGTCTCTCTGACGGCAGTGAGGATTAAACAGAGACTCGTTTTTGATTTAGGCCGCCTGGACACGGTCAAGCTGTTTTACAGCGCGACTCGCCATCTATCCACCTCCCTTATTGTCAGGTTATTGCTTTAACAACAGTAAAGGAGGGGGCGGCTATTTGTAGAAGCTGTAAAAGCTGTCATACGAAGGGCTCTGATAAACAACTTTGTGCGTGAACAATCTGAACAGATTAGACCAACGGGACGAATAAATATAAGTCCCTAATAAAACAGCTGATTGTGTTTGTGGAGTTTATTGCAGCTATTATTGTTCGTGATCGAACGCACTTTTATAACCGTCCATATTCAACACACTTGGTGCTTAAAAGAGAAGTCCACCGGTTGTCTAAAATTTCTGCATAATATAGGTGTAAACAGGTCAAAAGTGTTCACATTGGTGGTTGTGAATCTGCTGCCTGATGCCTGAGATGTCTACCATAATAAATATGACATTTTTTCAGACAATTTTAGGGCGCAGTTTATTTTTTTGCCTACGTTTGGGAAATAATACATAAAATATTGGTGTGTTGGGGTCTTATTGCACCGAGTGTTAGTTTAAATATAGCTTATAGCGTCAGTGAAAACATAGATAAAATCAAGGATAGCTAAAAACGGGTGGAAAAAATGCAACGAAGCAGAAATAAAAGCTCGTTTCAAAACTGCCGGCATTTTCTCAAACCAACATACTTTAGTCTCCTTAAGGATAAACACATTTATCACAAACAGAAGTAATTTTAAAGCTTCAGATTGGCTAACTGAGCTGGCTAACAGCTTGGTGGGTAACTAACATCAGGGTAACTAACATCTGATGTGGACCAGTTTGGCCAGTAGGCATACAGCAGGAAGTCCAGAGTGTCTGGAATGTTGCTCTGGATGTGGGCCCACACCACTCTCTCAAAACACTTTGCGATGAGTGGAGAGAGCGCTACTGGTCTTTAGTCGTCCAGGCAAGTGGCTGGGGACAATGGTTGTGGTCATGAAGCCGGTGGGAATGGTGCTCTGGCTGAGGGAAAGGTTGAAGACGCAGGTGAGAACATCAGCCAGCTCATTGGCACATGCTTTAAGGGTCCGCCCAGGGATGCTGACTGGTCCTGCTGCCTTGTGGGGGTTGATCTTCCTTAGTGTCTTTTGTACCTGGTCTATTGAAACTGTTGGGCGGGGGGTGTTGGGGGTCGGTTGGTCTTGGGGATCTGGAAGGTCTCGGAGGTCTGGGAGGTCTTGGAGGTCTGGGTGTTTGCATACCTCCTCTCTGTGCTGCAGCTGGGGGTCTCAAAGCGGGTGCAGAACGTGTTGAGATCATCCAGCAGGCTGCCTGCAGAGCTGATGGTGCTGGTGGTGGCCCTTTACCCTGTGATGTGCTGCAGGCCTTGCCACATGCATCCGGAGTCAGCACAAGAATAGAAGCCATCCAGCTTCTCTCTGTACTGCCTCTTGGCCACTGTGATGGCTTTCCTCAGTCCGTACTTCGCAGTCTTGTACTCAATTTCTTTGCTTGATCTGAATGCAATAGAACTTTCTGACCTGTGTGGTGGGCACGATATTGTCAATACAAGTAAGATGTAAATGTAAACAGTAACATGTCTTTCTTTTCATTACTAACCCGTGCTTTAATGTCTTAAAGATTGTTTATTGGCAGACATTCACATTAAAACCAGAGTTAGAGCTGTGATGCTGCATTCAGTGCTGCTGCGTTTCTGCCAGCCATCTTGTTGCCTGTAGCTCAGAAAATTATTTACACTCAGAAGATTAACATGTTATTTGACTTTGCCCTATGAGTGCTGGAATAGTCTCCGGCACCCGCCAACCCTGTTTAGGATGTTCAGAGAATGGATGGATGTCATTTGATGTGTATGGGCGGAGGGGTCTCTGCATACAGCTATGTGTATTTACTGAATTGTCTTTAACTATTAAAGCAAAACAACTGTAGTTATTCTGGATTAGCCACTGTCACTGCAGTCTGACGGAAAACAGTAAAACATACTTTATTATGTGTACACTAATTTATACAGGCATTTAGAAAGTCTAATGATGATCAAATAAAGTGTATAAGCAGTTTTTTTATAGTGTGTGTGTGTGTGTGTTCTGTAAATCAGCCACATTTAGAGGAGATGAATTCCATCCAGAGTGTTCTTGCCTCTTGCTTTTTTTTGGAGTGACAGAAGGTTTTTGTGGGTGGGAATGAATGTGTGTGTGTGTGTGTGTGGTTAAAAGAGTGTGTGTATTGCCAAGCAGCTCAGATACACAGATTTTTGCTAGCCTTCACACAGCAGAAGTTCCTGGTCTGAGTGTGTGTTCGACCCTCTTTGTCTGCCGGGTTCCGGGCGAAGTGTTTCTCGTGTTTCTCGGCAGCCTCGGCCGAGCGAATTCAAGCTGACCCATTAACCCCTGTCCAAATTGGCCGATCAAAACTTTCTCAAGCCTGAAATTGTTGTAATTAGAAGCAAAAACATAACAGCTCTCTGTGCGTAATTAATTTTCTCAGGCAGTTTTAACGCTGTGGCACCGCTCGGCTGCTGACAGCTCCCACCGAAACACCGCCCGAATTCTTTTAATAACATCCACATTTGTTCCGCTGCAGAAAACTCACTCTTAGCCGACGAAGCGATCTCACACGAAGGTGATAAGTCTTGTTTTTTTTCTCCCTGGTGAGACGATGAGTGTTAAAGGCTCAGTGAGTGTGAGATTATTCTGTTCAAGAACAATTCCTTCCATCAGACTCACAAATCTAAACTTATCTGAGGTCATTTTGGGACCAAAGAGTCCCTGATTTGGTTGTTCTGATGATCGGTTCAGTAGTTCTGATATTAAATCAAGCCTTTTATGCTCGTTTTAGGCTACCTCCTCCTCTCATACCATACACTTTAAAGTAGCCACCTAGCAACAGCCTAGCAACCATCTAGAACATGACAGCAACCATCTAGCAACACCCACACGACCACCAGAGATACCACAGTAATCACATAGCAACACTCGCAACACCTCAGTAACCTCCAAACAACACCTTAGCAATCATGTGCAATGTCACAGTAACCTTCTAGCATCACCCTAGCAACCACCTGAGATACCACAGCAGATGGCTAGCAACACCTTAGAAACCACCTTTAATTTCACAGAAACCTCACAGCAACACCCTAGCAACCACCTGAATAACCATTGCTTTCACCCCGTTGGCTATCATCCACAGAATCATCCCCAGCTCGCTTTCAGAAGATCTTCTCAGGTTTGTCTGAGTTGCTACGATGATGATTTGGTCCAAAATAAATCCATCTTTGAAGGCCTGAAGATTTTCGATCTGTTTATTAAAAAGTCTTGAGCCTGTCTTATTTTTGGCACATAAAAATACACGAAGACTAATAATAATAATACATTATTATTATTATTATTATTATTATTTTGACTAGATATAGGGGTTCCCACTCAGCATTCAGTGGTACAAATAAAGTGATCACCAGCCTGATCATCTGGAATCATCTGCACCCATTTCTTCACCGGTTCAGGCCTTAAGTTAGATGTGCTTTGTTCTACATGAATGATTCATACGTAGGTCACTGTGGCTTAACAAACAAAAACATTCCTCTGAAACTGGTCAGGTTCAAGGACTGGACTGGAAATGAGAGTCTTTGAAAGTCCTTCAGGAAGCCTGGAGAACTGTTCCTCAAGAGCACATTAAAATACAAGAAAGTCTGGATCTTTGAAATATGAAAATATGAGGAGGCTCATCTCTGTTGCACAGGACTACATTTACTGGATTATGTTGGTAAATATATCTAAAAAGTGAATTTCAGTCCCACTGGTGGGAGGACTGCAAAGAGAAAAAGAGGACTTAAGACATCAGACTGATCAGATTTTGTGTTCACTCCTGCATTTTTATATAGAATATATAACATAATCCTAATATTTAAGTGACTAGGTCTTATTTCCTTTTTTATTTACCTTCTGTTACCGAGGTGACATGTTGTTTACTCTGCCTCTGACGTGACTGAGGTCCAGACGAGGCTCTGACTCATCAGACGCTCCTGATCTGAGCAAAGTCAATTTCAAGCGGATTATTTTTGTAGCGGGGCGTCTGCTTTTTCTTGTTTTGTCTGTCTAATTGTTTGTTTGAAACATTGTCTTAATGAAATTCCCCTGTTGGCCCGTGACCCCGCCCCCCTTCGCGGCTGCCAGACCCCCCAGCCTGTTTCCAGATGGGTCATTTCCTGATTTGGTGTTTAGCATTCAACTCGGCGCTCCCCCTCCCCCATGCTCCACATTTCCATATTTCCCATCTCACTCCTCAGAAAAAGCCCTTCATCTGCGCTGCTGAACAAATCCCTGCTTTCTGTCACTTCCCGCTCTCAATGTAAATATTAATTTCATGCCTTTCAATTTCAATATGCGAGCCGTTTTCTCCGGTCCAGCCCGTGTGATTTCACCCGGATGGGTTTCGGATGTTTACTGGAGGAGGTCGTTAGAATGCCCTGCACGAAAAATGCTGTGGCTAATTTACAGTCAACTAAATGCATCTGTTCTGGAGCGCTGGGGCTGAACAACAACAGCCACTTTGTCAATCATCATCAGTAAACCGGGACCCCAAATCACTCCACCAATCACTGGCCACTTTATCAGAAGCCCCTCCCCTCCGGCCCCACCCTGCTCACTGGCCACTTTATCAGAAACCCCTCTGGCCCACAGCCACCTTAACGGAAACCCGCTACCCACAGCCCCACCTTAATCTGTGGGCCACTTTATCGGAAACCCCTTCCATGTGGTCCCACCCTACTCACCGACCACTTTATCGGAAACCTGCAGCCCCATCTTTATCAAGAGATCACAGAGAACTCTTTAACACCAAGCAAGGTGTCAGCAAGTTGAAGCGCAAGGTGGTGTTGCTAATAAAGTGACAAGTGATATGTTTATTCATGATATATATCATAATTTCCCTGAATTATTCTGAATCTGTAAATTAAACAGGTCAGAAATGGCTATTATGTTCAGCGTCGTAATAGTCCTTTAGAAGCCGTTTGATGAATAGAGCAGAACTGAAGGACACATCGTGCTCTGACCTGTTGGACAGTTTTCTTGCTCTATAGCTGAATATGTCAAACAGTCCTTTCAGAATTGCGCCTTGAGATTTATGGTCGTTGAACAACATGCAGGAAATGAAGGCGTGATAAAAACGTAATGCAAAATTTGACTTGTCGCCTGCGACGACCACACTGGCTTCATAATTGGCATTAAGATGAAAATTACCAAGCTGTATCCATGGCAATGCCATCAAACAGTTCAGCAACTGCCTTGTTTATTTATTTATTTATTTATTTATGAGGTGTGAATTTGAGCCTATTAATCACTGATTGCAACTGATACAGTGTTGTGGTGAAATTTATGTTTTAATTTCCTTTTGGGGGAAATTAATGTGAATCGAGACCCAGTACAAGTGTGACATGACAAAATAAGGAACAAAAAACTTCTGCAACCGAAGAATACAATTCCTTAATCAGTTTGACAGTTTGATGAGAAATGAGGTTGGATCCACTGCAAAATCCATGATTAATAAATAAACAAAAGAAACAAAACACAAACACACAAACAAGCTTTTAAATAATAAACACACAAAGAAACAGAGCACACAGCACAGGCAGAGATCCCACAAACACCACCTGAAACACATAGAAAACTACATAGAACAACATCTGGTGGGAGGAGGGGCTTAACACAGGTGAGACTCTAAGTGAAGACAGGTGGGGTATGAGGGGCGTAAACAATAACACAACCAAACACGGGGACAAGACGTTACCTGACGAAACGACTCCACGTGTTGTCATCATGTAAATTCCACATTTTGTTCATTGTGTCCCTTACTTATAATCAGGGCTTGATTGATACCAATACTGACAGCACACCCTCAGTTATGTACTAATTATGATACCTATACTGATACTGATACCACACCCTCAAGTATCTGCCAATACCGATACTGATACCACACCCTCGCGTATCTGCCAATACTGATACCACACCCTCGCGTATCTGCCAATACTGATACCACACCCTCGAGTATCTGCCAATACTGATACCACACCCTCGAGTATCTGCCAATACTGATACCACACCCTTGATACCACACCCTCGAGTATCTGCCGATACTGATACCTCACCCTCGAGTATCTGCTGTTACGGATATTGATACCACACCCCCGAGTGCCTGCTGTTACTGATACCATACCCCTGAGTGTCTGCTGATACTGATACCACATCCTTGAGTATCTGCCAGTACTGATGCTGATACCAATACCTGTACCTGTATGAATACTGATACTGAAAATGATGCCAATACCAATAGCAATATTGATACTGGTATTGATAGCTTTACTAACCCTGATAGTGCACGCTCAAGGATCTGCTCAAGTATCCAGTGTCTGGCAAAATCAATTTCAGTCTTTTTTCCTCTTTAACAACTAATTGCTGGGTTTGATGTTCCACAGGACCTGGAGACTCACAGTCAATACACAGTTTACAGAATTTAATAATCTGTGGAAAATCTGTACTTGTTGGAAACTTCACTTGCTGCATTGTCCAATTTACGAGAAACACCTTCCTTGTGTTTCTAAACAGAGATAAAATGTCCTGTTCATGTCCTGTTCAAAGTGTCCTGTGGTTCCAGTGTGCCCAGTACATCCAGTGTGTCCAGTGATTCCAGTATGTCCAGTGTTTCCAGTGTGTCCATTATGTCCAGTGTAAATGTATTTATGCTCGCTGTTTGCACTCCTAACTGTAGTTTCCTGCTCATATGTTGTTGACATACAGCTACAGTCATATTCTGTCATTTTATATAAAATCAATAACAGGTAAAATACTTTTATTCATGAAAGAGAAATGAAGCCTCTTCAGGGTTTTGTTTACAGTTTTGCCCCTGACATGCTTGTGCATGGCTATTGACTAATGCAAACACTTTGCAAGGGTTTCAGGGGTCTGGCCTTGCTGTGTGAAAAAAGAAGAACATATGACAAACGATCAGATTACAAAACATTTCAGTTTACTGTGAAAATCTTCAGGAAAAATCATGGCATTTTATAATACAGTAAGGTAAAAAAGTGCAAAATACTTGGTTCAAAAATACTTTTTTCCTGACTGTTAAACTTTCTTATCCTTGGCTTACTGAGCAGATTAAATAAAAGAGATTGGAACAGATGTTTTACTGTGACAAGCTGCAAAGTGTCTAAAGATACAAGCTCCCTAGATGAAGGAGTTCCAACCACTCAGCATTCAGCACCACCAGTATACTGATCACCGCCTGATCATCTGGAATCATCTGCACCTGGTTCTTCACTGGTTCAGGCCTTAAGCTAGATGTCCTTTGTTATGCTTGAATGATTCACACGTAGATCACTGTGTGTCTTAACAAACAAAAAACCATTCCTCTGAAACTGGTCAGGTTCAGGGACTGGACTGAAAATGAGAGTCTTTGGAAGTCCTTCAGGAAGCCTGGAGATCTGTTCCTTAAAACTAAATAATACAATAGTGCCATGTGGAACTGTGATGCAGTAAAGTGTAAACTCACCGTTGTTCTAAATTAGAATAAGTAATAAGTTATACAGAGCTGAATTAGAGTCCTGCTGCTCAGTGTTCAGGCTGCATCAGGTTTTGGTTTGAGTACACAAATCTATTGGCTTCATTTTAATCATGTTCGGTAACTATGCAGCATCTTATGGATGAGGCAAATTCATCTGTAAATATTTATGCACATAAAAGAGGAAATGAATATCCTGGATGAAAGCATATTCAATGGTAAATTTGTAACAGGCTGAAGGATGTGTGACTGTCTCCGACTGGAGCTAACTCACAGGGGTTTCCAATATAGTGTCCGGCGAGTGTGAGCCCTCCGCTGTGAAAGTCCTGAGACTGAGTCAGCGCCGGAACACCAGAGGAACTGCTGTTTTTTTCATTCATTCTTTCGTTTGATCAGACCCGCGCATGCATTTATTCTCTCCAAAAAACAACTCTTCATTCTCTTGCCGCCCAGCCTGCCTCGCCCTGGGCGCCTCAATATAAAACTTTACATTCTCCTGATCTGCCCTCCCCCTCCTCACAACACTGTATTGAATTGTCAGATTTAACTTTTTTTTTGTTTGTTCTCACTCTGGCAGAATCTAAGCTGAGCAGTAGCTCAAGGCCAGCGGCTGCCCTTTATTTTTCTATCAGAAGTTTCAGGCTCTGTGCAGCCAGCATCATTATGTTTTTCAAAGTTTCTTGTCTAGCTGCATCACTTCAACCTGGAGAATCGATCATCAATCAATCATTTGATTCAGAAGACAAAAGGAAAGTTCTGCTGCTTCACATCCTTCTTTTGTTTAATTCGTAGTTGGACTGGGGCGATCCTTAGATCAGACCCTGCTCACGGCTTCTTTCTGAACAGAAACAGCAGCAGGTCATCACACGAGGGCTTTTTTCATTCATGTTTTAATATATCTTTCTTACTAATTTGCAGTACTGTGCACAAGTCTTGATCAAACATTTCTTTATATTTCACTTTGAATTACCTTGTCAGTGCCAAAATATTATTTTCTGCCAATCCAGCTGTCTTATCTTTAGCATATTGAGTAGATTAAATGAAAGAAATATTAAATGAAAGGGCTTAGAGCTTTGAGAACTAGCCTTAATTGTCATCATGTGTGATGGAAGAAACATCAGCGCAAGAAAACAAGAAGGGGTGCGTATGAGTGTGTCGAACAAGGATGTGCGTGTGAGAGTGTGGGTGTGGGTGGAAAGGGGTGTGTGTGAGAGTGTGGTGGGTTGAAGGGGTGTATATGAGTGTGGGGTGGGTGGAAGGGGTGTGTGTGAGAGTGTTGTGGGTGGATGAAAGGGGTGTGTATGAGTGTGGGGTGTGTGGAAGGTGTGTGTATGAGTGTGTTGGTGGGTTGAAGGGGTGTGTGTGAGTGTGGGGGTGGGTTGAAGGGATGTGTATTAGTGTGAGGGTGCGTGGAAGGGGTGTATGTGAGTGTGGTGGGTGGAAGGGGTGTGTGTGAATGTGTGTGTATGTGTGTGTGTGTGTGTGTGTGTGTTTATTGCTTCACTTGGTTTCATACTGATTAGAATAGGTGCTTAAAACCATCCAAGTGTGTTATTGTTGATTAAAAACACTACACTTTTCGTTGGTATCCAAACAAGCATGTTATGTGTGATAAGAAAAGAAGCCATGTTTAAAAACTATGCGGCCACACCAAAATAATGAAAGAGGGGAAAACGTGCTGAAAAAGTCACGCAGTGAATTTGTCTGATTCACGTGTGAATCATTTCTGAATCAATAAATTATGTTACATCGTCAGAAGCTTGTCTTTCCATTTACCTGGTTTTGGCATTAATTGTGTTGATGAATTTTATTCATGTGGAAATGAAACATCAAGTAGATTCAGTGCATTACTTTTTTCAGTGTAGGCTACGATTCGTTCAGAAGACGCCAACTGATGCATAAGTAACAGGATTAGATCCTTCCATCTGTGATCCTTTAAAAACTAAACAGCTTGTGCCGAACGGGGAGAGAGAGAGATAGAGAGAGAGATAGAGAGAGAGAGAGAGAGAATTCCCCTCTCTCCTGCTGAGTGTGAAGGTGAGATGAGGAGAGAGGAACACGCTCGCATACACTCTCACCCACAGAGGAAAACACACCCACACAGTAACAGTGGCCCAGGGACACCAGCCTCCTCAGAGGAAACTTCCTGTCCAAGTCGGCTTTATATAGTAGTGCAATCCTATTATATTTATCCTTCATCGTCCTTTGCCCCAGGTAGCAATGATGTTTCCACTCATTTATTACTCCTTTCATCCACTCTCACTCTCTCTCATCTCTCACTTTCTCTCTCTCTCTCTCTCTCTCGCTCTGTATCTCTCTCTCTCTTTCCTTCCCTCTCTCCCCTCATTCCATGTACACTCTGTCTTGGCGAGGGCTCTCAGTCTTTATTCACGCACTCGTAGCTTTCCTCACCTCCTGTGGAGACTGCAGTGAATTCATTTCTTTATCAGTGCTCGTCATCCCTCTCACTGTTTCCAGGCTACAGATGTTTGCTTCCTCCTTTCACCATGGTTTCTGATCTGTCCCCTTGCTAGGGACCAGTCGGTTACTGGTTTTTGTGATATACTTGGTTGGGGGTGGTGATATATTATTGCTATCATGATGCAAATCTCAACAGGCTTTTCTAGGTATATAAATATTATCATCAGTACTCCTAGAACAGTGAACTGCATTCGTCATAAAATTGTCATGAAACAACAGTGTACAGCTGTAGAAATGTCACAATATTATAGCTGGCTGAATGTCAGCCACTAATGTATTTGTTTCTTTCCTAAATTAACTAAATATTATGAGACAAAGTATCATATATTGTGCATTATGAAAAAAAGTTAAAGTATTGTGATGTTACATTTGTGCCATGTCGCCCATCATTTCACTGGGGTATAAAACCTAATAGTCATACCATTTCTGATGGTATCATTTTAATATCATAGTTTAACCATATAAAATCAAACTATGTTATAAATTATTTGCCTCTGCTGCAGTAACAGCATTTTGGGAAAAGACCCCTGCTCTTTTGAGAAAGCTTTACACTAGATTTTGCAGCATTGTTGTGAGAATTTGACTGCATTCAGCCAAAAAAATATTTAGTGAGGTCAGACACTGATGTTGGATGTGTAGTTCATGAACACCACTCCAATAGTTCTGGAGTTCCATCTCTCCAGAGAACGCAGTTCCACAGATCCACAAATCTACATACGCCTATACTTGACTTCAGGTATGGAGATTTGAGGCTCATGTGTGACTCTTCCAGAATGTCCTGTTGTATTACCAAGGTTTTCCTGTGGAGATTACACAAGCTGTGTGTGTGTGTCCAATTGAACACCTGTGTCACCAGTGAGGGCACCTTGTAGTGGTTTAATTCAGTAATTAGAAGGGGTGTCTGGATACATCGAGAGTTGTATATTTCAGTCATACCTTGATTGTAGTCCCATTCCTATTCTTTGTACTGACAGTATAGAGATTAGAGGTCATAGCTTTATTGTTCACTCAAAGCCATATGCATAACAAAGTTCCATACGACACACATAAACACACACACACACACACACACACACATACACACACACACAGTGGTAACACTCTACGGTGATCAATAAAGCTTGCCGTACCACACACACACACACACACACACACAAAAACACACCTGCATACATAAGCAGACAAAAGCAGGGACTTATTTGCGTAGTATTCCCTCCACCACACTGCATTTGATAAAACACATTTCAGTCCAGCAGCACCGTGCTAAACCTGATAAGAGAGGCTCATTATTCACCTCAGCACACAACAGATACACACACACACACACACACACACACACACACACAGGCCCTGCGCTCTCTGAGCTGCCCCACAGTGCTTGATAGAACCTGGATAAGCAGGGCCTGGGACAGCTTTCTCCTCTCCTCTCTTTCACTCTCAACAACACTAACCTTGAGAGAGAAGAGTAAGATGAGGAGATGAAGAGAAAAAGAGGAAAGAAGTGGCCTCCCCCTGTGCCCTCAGGTCCTTCATGTACCCATAAGCAACATCTCCTTCCTTCTCTCTGTCTATCTGTCACATACACAAATGCACTCACATACATACACACACACACACACACACACACACACACACACACACATACACACCTGCAGAGTGCAACAGAAGCCCCATGAGAAGATAAAATATTCAGTTAGCCTCAGAGGGGCTGAGAGAGGGGCCTGGAACTGGTCTAATTACTGAGACAGCACAGAAAAGAGTGTGTGCATGTGTTTGCACTGGTTCTGTGTGTGTGTGTGTGTGTGTGTGTATGTGTGGAATACACTGAGGCTGATTTTACATGGTACATCCCCTGGTTTGTTCTCCAGATGAAACCCAGTGACTACAAAAAAGTGCATGTGTGCGTGCACATACTCACATAGCTTTGTTTTTACACTTTGCCTGGATGTGGGGTCATACAGTACCAGTCAATAGTTTGAAGACACAATCTAAGAAAAGGCTATTTTTCATGTTTCACTGCTTTAAGAGGTGCAATCTGGAATCTATATACACTGGTCAGCCATAACATTAAAACCACCCACTTAATATTGCCTAAGTCTCCCTTGTGCTGCCAAAACAGCTGTGGCTTGTTGAGGCATGGACTCCATAAGACCTCTCAAGTTGGCACTAAGATGTTAGGAGCCGATTGTTTAAGTCCTGTAAGTTGTGAAGTTTGGCTTCCGTCTTAAACAATGTTTACATTGTGACAGCGCGCATTTTCTGCTGAAGCGGCACACATGGCCACACACATGATGTAAATTATCTGACCAGGCCACTCTATTTCATTGCTCCATGGTCCAGTTCCGATGTTCACATTTCATTGTAGGCACTTTAGGTGGTGGACATGGATCAGCATGGGCATTCTGACTGGCCTGCCACTACACAGCCCCATACACAGCAAGCTGTAATGCGCTGTGTATTCTGACATCTTTCTATCATAACCACCACTAACTTTTTCAGATATTTGTGCTACAGTAGATTGGTACAGTTGGACTGAACAAAAAATCAATGTTATTCACTTCACCTGACAGTGGCTTTAATGTTGTAACCAATGGGTGTATATTGACACTGTCAAAACAAACTTTGTATTATTTTTAAATATAATTTTGATTTTCAATAAAATAATAAGTCATTAATATAAATAATATCATCAACTGGTAACAAATATTATTACATCTTTATGCGGATTGTATTCCACAGTCTCTATTTATTTGTCAAGAAAAAAATGATTGGATAACGTTCTATTTTGCACAGTGTTCTATTTTACATATAATGTTCTATTTTACATATAATGTTCTATTTTACATATAAAATGTTAATATTACATTAATATGTTAATTCAGCAAATAGTAATCATGCATTTATAATGCAGAAGTGTCTTCTTCTTACTGTTTCCTGACAAAGTGAGGACAAATACAAAAAGTGACACCCCCCCCCACACACACACACACACACACTCAACATTTTCTCTGAACACACATTGCAAATTCCCAGTTATTCCTGGGTTGCTCTATGTACTTTGCCCCTGTGACCTTGACCTTGGTGGTATTCCCTCTAGTCTGCTTTTAGTTCTGCTCAGCTAAATCACACATAAAAATTCTACTTGATAACACAAATATGTAGATGTGTGTGTGATGATAAGACCTGTCTCTGTTTCTCACTCTCCTGTGTGGACTTTGCATATCTCATTGGCCACGACTGCTATGTGTCGCATCTGTGTGTCATGCCACATTAGTCATGATTTTATCATAGTGAGCCTGCTCCAGCCCCCACACACATGAGACAAGAACTCCTTTTCATGTGATACAGAACAAATGACATTAGATGAATGCCATTGGGATCTCCAGATAAGCCCTTTTTCAGCTGCGATGGCTTGATTGAAACAGAGGGAGGCTGTAGTTTGAACAAAACAGTTTTTCTGTATTTTTTTTAAATTGTCAAAATCTTTTGTTAGGGCCATTGTCTGCTGAGAGAGATGAATACAATGACAATCCAAACAGTAGGCGATTTAAAGGGGGGTGAGGTGTGATTGCTATCCCATTTGTTAGCATAATGACAACCTCCCCCCCACCCTCTTATAAATCTGCCTGACTGAGGTAAATGTGAAAAGCCCTTAAGCTGTCAAGCTGACCCAGTGATCAATAAATGTAAATCAGCGCATGCCCATGCAGTAGTATCCCCGTCCTCCCCACACAAAAACATTTTTACATCTTCACCCTCCATCCCCTTCCCATTGGTCAACAGTATTTCTACATTATCATCCAAAGCATGTTAAAATCATCCTGTTAAAAGATGTCAAATTGTCTCCGAAATACAAGTATCTGTATTATTTTGGTAGGCATGTATACCTAGAGGCAGGAAGAGGTTTTGAACAAAGATGCACCAATGATTTTTTTAACAATTCTGATCACTTTACAGCCAAACTGGTTGGTGGCTGATTTTTCTGGGTGATTTTTGCTAACCATTTTTTTGTTGCAGTATAAATAACATTTTAACAAACTTTACATTACCACACTGGCTTCTTAAGTTTTACCTGAGACATATGTTTCCCGTTTAAATAACATGAATCAAATGAAGCTCTATATGGAAAAAAAAAGAGTTAAACAACCAGAATATGTTTTGTAATAAGATAATGATGGACTGTTGTTTCTTTTTACTTAGTTAAGTGGTTCTTGCCATAATGTGGAGTAGAACCGTAGTTGACCAACCATCACAACTGGTGATCCCAAACACATTAAGAAGGCATCTGATTGAAAAAATGCCAAGAGTGTGCAAAGCTGTCATCAGAGCAATAGATGATGCTTTCAGTATTAATCTACAATGTAGCTAATCAAAGTATAACAAAGGAAAAAAAAATATAAACAAAGGAAATCGTTGAATGAGAAGGTGTGTCCAACTTTTGACTGGTACTGTATATGTTCCAATTGTTTTATGAGCTTAACTGCAAATGTGTTATTTGACTAAATACTTGCTTGTATATTTCTTGACATGTAATGATTAACCCAGACAGCAAACAATATGTGCTATAAATAGTCCTATTTATCTATCCGACTACAGTATGCACCCACAATACACCTGAATTTAACGCTTGATTTTTTAAAAACTACAGAAAAGCCCCACCAACTTTGCAAGCAAATTGCACACTTATGAGGCATGGATTCTAAACGGCCATTGAAATAAGCTTGAGACAAAACTGAAAATGGAAATTCAATGGTGAAGAGAGAGCAGTGCTGATAAATGAAATGCTTTCATACTGAAGCATTCTCCAAATATGTAATTCTAAGAAAACAGATTTTATGAAATGTAACACAGACTGTGCACTTAAATGGTGGCTGTTTCAGGCATATTCTGTACTAGGTCTTTTCACATATCTGATGCTTAATAGTGTTAGTCAAATTATAAACATTCTTTCTGCACGTTGAGGCTCATGCAAATATACACCTGGTTTAAAAAGGCGAATGAAAATTGCCGAGAGCTGCTCATACTTTACTAATTCAAGCGGAATTTCACTCATTCAAGTAGAGTTTTCTGTTTAACCAAGCATACAGCCCATAAACCAGGCAATTTTGCACCTGAACTGATTTTCTACATGGACAGAACCCGGGGCAGAATCTGTCCAATGTGCACCTGAAACTGTGACAAAAGGCTTGATACAACAGGGGTCACTATCTATTCGCCATCATGTTGGGGAGCACAGAGGAAGTATAGACTGAACCTCAGCTTATAGCCTTTGCTGCTCTTTCAGGTTCTCTCTGTTGGGGGTTTAAAAAAGTATTCCAGTGTTAAAAGAATACTGCCTCTCCTATCCAGCATTAGAACAAGGATTAGATGAGACAACTCTAGAAACGTGGCTGTTGAGCTATGTTGGTTGAACGTGCTTGAGGGGTGGGGGAGTGGGAGTTTTGGAGGGCCATTGTGAGTTGAGGTGCACGTTCCAGGACATATTAAAACCACAGCATTTCAGACGTTTCAGGTTTCAGACATAAGATAAAATGGTCTCATTTGACGTCAGATGAAACAGTCTTGGACAAAAGGCTGCAAGCTAAGCACTGCATTCTATTATTTACCTCAAAGATGCTTTATTGGACAATCATCACCTAGCCCTTAACTCATCCAGTTTTCAATTAAATCCTGTTTTATAAAATGCCGCCCCCCTAAGCTGTCTCCCCCAAGGCTCGCCAAGCTAAGCTGGCTTTCACTACAAAGAACAGAGAGTAGCGAGACCGACAAATGAGAGGGAGCATGAGAGAGAAAAACAAGTATGAGACCAACTAGGGAAGAATAAAAAAAGAGGAACACAGGCAGTGTGTCTGAGACAGTGTGTGTCTCAGCTCGTCTCGGAGGAGACAGCGCCTGTCAACAATCACAGCCTCCTGCTGTCACCACAAACACCAACAAGTGGCATCTCCCCTATCCAATCACTCCCCTATCCATGTCCACAGCATTTTCGTCAGTCAAACACACACGCTGGGCGCCGTGCCATAGCTCGTTGCCAAGGAAACACCATATCAGAAAGTGCAAGCTTTGGGTTTCTCTTAGAAGAGCTCACTTCTGCCTGCTTTGTCCTGCTCATGGTTTTGTAGCCATTTTCCTTTTTCGTTTTTAAAAAGGTTTTTATCTGCCGTGTCTTCCCTGCACCATGTAATTGTACACTAGTACTATGAGATTTTTGCCAAATCAACACAACACACAATGAAAAGTGTATGTCTAACAAACATACTTTGGAACACTTTTATGAAACACTGAATGTCATCTTAATTTCAGTATGTCAGTGAACCTTATACTGCTGGGCTAATGTATTCTACATTCTCTAATTTGGCTAAATGGCCACAGCTCTATACAAAACGCAGAAGGAGAATTAGCTCAATAAGTGGGTCATGAATAAGTAATATGTCCTAAGCATCAGCTTCACAAAAAGACTCTTATTATTAACTCCAGTCTCCTTTAGGTAACTCAATGCTGATTCTAAAGGAAATTTCATATCACCACCGGAGCAGGAGGTAAAAGATCTTAAAATACTGAAGAGCACACTTGGATGTGTTGCTTCTCTGCGACCGTGCCAGGCTGCAAACAGAGTTGGCAGATTTTATAACTACCTCAGAATCAGGGGGAATAAATTCCATGACGCATAACCATTTTTTATTTTCACATGCAGCGCTATATTTGAGACTCTACCCCCTGAAACTGCATTCAGTTTTCTTGTACAGACGTAGCTTGGCTCTATTATTTTCATAGTTTATCTTCTGAAATTCTAACTAGTTCTGGTTTTAATTGTGTTCCCACAGGTTCTGGCGATCATCTCAATCCTGTTCATTGTGCTCTCCACAATTGCCCTATCTCTAAACACTCTCCCAGAGCTCCAGGACATAGATGAGTTTGGACAAGCAACTGACAACCCTCAGCTGGCCCATGTAGAAGCTGTCTGTATTGCATGGTTTACCATGGAATACCTTCTTCGGTTTCTCTCCTCACCCAATAAGTGGAAGTTCTTCAAAGGCCCACTCAACATCATAGACCTGCTAGCCATCCTTCCATACTATGTCACCATCTTCCTGACTGAGTCAAACAAGAGCGTGCTGCAGTTCCAAAATGTGCGGCGAGTGGTGCAGATCTTTCGGATTATGCGGATTTTGCGAATCCTTAAATTAGCCCGTCACTCCACTGGACTACAGTCACTGGGATTCACGTTACGGCGCAGTTACAACGAACTGGGCCTACTAATCCTCTTCTTGGCCATGGGCATCATGATTTTCTCCAGCTTAGTCTTCTTTGCAGAAAAAGATGAGGAAGACACAAAATTCAAGAGCATCCCAGCCTCCTTCTGGTGGGCAACCATTACCATGACTACTGTCGGCTATGGAGACATTTACCCAAAGACTTTATTAGGAAAGATTGTTGGTGGTCTCTGTTGCATTGCAGGAGTACTTGTCATTGCCCTACCTATTCCTATCATTGTAAACAACTTCTCTGAATTCTATAAGGAGCAGAAGAGACAAGAGAAAGCAGTTAAGAGACGTGAGGCTCTGGAGAGGGCCAAAAGAAATGGCAGTATAGTGTCTATGAACATAAAAGATGCTTTTGTTCGAAATGCAGAGCTTATGGATGTGGTAGTGACAGAGAAGCCTGAAGAAAACATGGCGAATAAAGAGAAAGTGCAAGACAACTGTCACACATCACCTACCCGCTGGAAATGGACACCCAAACGCACTGTCTCAGAGACCAGTTCCAATAAGTCTTTCACTGGAAAGGAGCCAGGCTCTCCAGTTAGAGCCACGAGCCCATCCAGCCCACAACATCTAAATGTCCAGAAGCTGGAAGAAATGTACAGCAAGATGGGTAAGACCCAGTCCCAGCCCAACCTGAACAGTAAGGAGCGAGGTTCATCGTCTAAATCAGGTAAGAGGAAGGATGAAATGGAAATGAGAAGCATTCCTGCCGACCGAGTACCCACCACAGCTGAAGGAGTGATGGATATGAGAAGCATGTCAAGCATTGACAGCTTCATCAGTTGTGCTACAGACTTTCTAGAGAGCTCAAGATTCTCACACAGTCCCATCTCAACCCAACCGAGCAGAGTCAGCGCCAATCCAGGACTCGAGACAACCCTGGAGCATGAGTCTATGAAAAACCCAATTGGTCCACCCAAGCCTGGACGAGCCATGTTCTCTGACAGCCCACGAGGTCTTCGAATTAACAACCCCCCAAAGACAAGATCCCTCAAGGTCAACTTCTTCTCAGGAGAAACCACAGGGCCTAGCACAGGCTCAACCCAGGCCGGAGGCATTGCTGCTCTTTCAGACAGTTCTGCCGTTTCTGATCACTCCATAATGAGCCCAGACGTGTCTGTCTATACCACTGCCAGCAGCAAGACACCACCCAAGACCCCTGAGACACTGGTGCCCACTGTTTTCACATTTCATGATGCGTCGATCAGCAAGTACATTGATGCAGATACAGATGATGATGACCACCTTCATGATGGACCAGGTTCTAGTCCGTCAGATCGTCTGTTAGGTAACACCAGCCCCAAACTCAGCAACAGCTCACACCAACGAGGAGCTAACCACCTAGAGCTATCTCAGAGGATGCTGGGACAAAACAGTCTGTTCTCCTTGGAAGGACGGTCAGGGGGTGGACAAGAGAACCATGTGATTTCAGGAGACAGAGGGCGCTCTAAAACAATAAATGAAACTAAATAAAACGGGGAATGTAGCCTGCAGCAACTGGAATTATGAATGGTGGAAGGGGTACTACGGAACATGTTACATGATGGCAACTTAACCTGATTATGGCAACTTACACTATTTCAAATCTGAGCAAATCACATGCATTATAAGAGCTGCACTTCCTTGGATTTAGAATACTCTTTAGATACTTTAGGAGAAACTTTTTCATCAGTTTGCTGTTCAAGCCAGCAAGGACTGTTGGAATGACAACAGACTATAAAGAACATCTGGTGAAGACAGAACTTAAGGATGACTGATAATGACATAATAATGATTGACATTTTCCAAACCCAACCCCAACCGTTCCCACTTTTTAAAATTAGGAACAAACAGAAGCCATTCTGTGCCCCC
>JBBPCX010000114.1:19541251-19554696 GCA_037974365.1 Hydrocynus forskahlii | reverse complement strand
TGTGTGTGTCTGTGTGTGTCTGTGTGTCTGTGTGTGTCTGTGTGTGTCTGTGTGTGTCTGTGTGTGTGTGTGTGTGTCTGTGTGTGTGTGTGTCTGTGTCTGTGTGTGTGTCTGTGTCTGTGTGTGTGTCTGTGTCTGTGTGTGTGTCTGTGTGTGTGTGTCTGTGTGTGTGTGCGCGCATTCGTATTCTGTAGCACGTTATTATAGCACAGACCACATTCAGTGTCCAAACACGAGTGACCAATAGACTTGCAATGCAAATTAGGACTGTACATACACAGCACACAAACTCCTTCTGTTCTTTGACATGACTGATCAGGTAATTTGTCTGGCAGCCGCCTCTTCATTTTTATGTTGAAGCATGTCCCTGAGCTCTCACTCTGTTAGTTATTTTTGTAGCCATGTTTGGAGGCAGTCAGTCGTATGCAGTAATGTCCTCAAGGGGATTTATGAGCAGTAATGCTCCAGTGGTCATTTCAGAGGCTGGAGATGTTAGAATGTCTTCTATGTGTTTGTTATTCATAACGTACAAGTGTTCTTGGGATATTTAAAGTAATTGCTTGGCATATCTGCCTATGCCGGTTTAGTGCAGATTTAGTGCTGTATATTGCTTATGACACATGGTCTGTGAGTTTCTGTTAGCCAATGAGGTCTAAATTTTGAAAGAGAAAATAGTTTCACCTAGGGGTGGGTGATATATCCACTGTGCTCAGTGTATCACACCATTTTACATGACATGCAGTAAATGATCATCATGATCATGAGTACAAAATGTCATGTAAAGTCGCCCGACACGAGACTCTTTCTTTTGCCATGGTATTTCATTTCTATCACTCTCCCATCACTCTTTCATGAAAACCTGTAATAGAAATATGTCAGCGTAATAGAACTAATAGAAATTGATCAGTATGAACAAGAATCATACTGGTGTGATTGTATTCATCAAATAGTTAAATTAAGAATGTATGAAGCGCTTTAGAGATTTAAACATATCGAGAGATATAGCCATTATAGATTTGCAGTAGAACAGTGCAATATTATTAAAAGGCCAAATCACCCTGCCCTGATTCCAGTCTTCTCTTGTGGTCAAAGTCTCCAACATAAGTACATGTTGGCATTTCATTAGCCTTAACGCTACAGCACCCAAGACATCTGTGTTTCTTAGCAACTTGTCCACTTGTGCAAGCTTTTGTTTACTCTTTGATGGTCACGGTATGGTGTAGATGTAGTTTCTCAATGTTTTATTTGCCATGGTGATCGACTGTTTTTGATCAAACCTAAGCCAGGTTTATAACGCCCTCATGTGAAAAAGGTCCTAGAATGTCCTGTCTGTCGGGAAGTTGGTTGCTGTGGTAACGAGGTGGAGCCCTGTTAAGAACGTACATTTCTGTCCGTGTGACAGGTGTTGGCTCGTATTTCCGCAATTATACCCTTCATACACGTTTACCCAGCCCCTTACACACACACACACACACACACACACACACATATGTATGCACACTCACCCTCACATACTGGAGGTTAGAGAACACCTGTCGCTTCCCCCCATGGAGCTCATTGTCTCTTTCAGCACAGCCAGGTCATTAAGAGAGGTGTTAGCATGGCAGCTTTCTCTGCATTTTTCCTCAGTCGTCTTCATTTATACACTCATTTGTATTTTTTTTTTTTTTTCTTTTTCCTATTTCTTGTTGGCCTTCATGACCCCTACTACCCACATTCTCACTCTCTCAAACTGCTCAGTCAAGCCATTGCTGACACTGGGGAAACAGTAAAGTCTACAGAGGGCCTTTCACATCACATGTCAAATGTCAAAGCAGTATCAAACTGACATCTGTTACCACAGACACGCGTCTGTTCATTTGGTTTTTTTTTAACACAATTCCTTTTCTCAAATTCTCCACCATAGTCGATTATTGCTTTCATTCTTCACAGATTCTGTAATTGCATGCTTGACAGTGTTGTGTGACGTTTTCTAGGTGGGTGTAATCGGTCATGTTGTCAGGTGATTAGTCTGGGGCCCTGAAAAGTGACACCACAGTGAGAATGAGGGGTAGGGTGAAACCGGGTGAGGGCCAAAGTCAAGTATGGAGTAAAGAGCATGGGGGAGGAGGATGACTGAGGTGAGGTATGGTTTCCGCTTACTGTAATATAGTGCATGAATTCCTGTGCTCCATTTCTGGCACAAGTGTGAAAGCTATTTAGTATTTTCATATATGTAGAAGCTGAGATTGGAGCGTGGAATATCACTCATCTTTTTAACGTCTAGACAGACAAAGTTTGTGTATGAAGTCATCTGCTGATGTTTAATGTGTGAGCTCACTGAATGCCTTTTTCTCACAAAGGGCTGTAAACTTTAGATTTACAGGTTAAGTGGGGCTGTTTTTAAAGTGGCATGCTATCTATATCAACAGTTTGCTCATGCTCAGAATAACCTGTTTAATTTAGGTAGAACTTGGAGCTTAAAACTTTGGATCTGCATGAACATGAACTTTTTGAGTTGTTGATCTTAATGTAGAGTCATGCAGAATTGGCTGTAAATTAGTTCTTCACATATGGTGTTTTATTGGTTAACAGTGTGTTAAATTTAAAAATCCGAATTGTGAATTGGTCATTCTAGAAATGTACTAATGTAAATGTTTCACTGCTTTCTCATTGTGCAGAGCTCTAGAATAAAGTTAAATAACCACCACCAGCTAGTTGGTACTCTGTGAAAGAAACCAGCATGTAAATGTGTGACATGGTAATTGCTTAGTGACTGAGGTATGTGTGCTCACACACTGACGGCCTTGAATGTGTATCAGCTATGCTTGCCCCCCTTAGATGTTAAACAAAGCTGCTAGTGCTTTTTTTTTCAGGCCATAACTCTCAAGAAAACTGAGCAAGGCGCGTATCCAGCATAGTCCAAAGACCACACCACCACACTTTCTTCCGTGTATCTACGATTTTATTGTTTTTGCTATTCCATCTTATCCCATACAGTGCTCTGCTAACCACTACTCTCCCTCCTATGCTCTGTTGGTCACCCAGTTGATGGAGTGTCCTTGGGCGAAGAAGATTCTCGGGGTCCCCGGCTTCACTGGGGCCTAATTTGGAGGTCCACAGACCCTTAAGGTGCCAGCCATGGCTTGAGAGTGCAGTGCTGTGTGCTGTGACAGTGTGTTTGAATAAAGGTTGTGCTGATTCAGACCTTCATCCTTTGTGACTTACGCATGGTTTTTGGTTTGCAGTGCTGACTGAAGTGACTTACTTTTTGACATGTGTCGGGGGGGTGGGGGATGGGAGGTGGGGTTGGGGTGTTAGTGGATGTTTTGCACATGTCCTCCACCCACATACCCTTTCCTGTGCTGAACTGGTGTATGTACAGTGTGTCTTATGTGAGCAGTTTTATATTCCCTCATTTCTCCTTAGTCTCATTTCTTAGTGTTTATGTGAATCCTTTTAAAGTGAAGTTAAACTTCACATAATGTACATTCTGCTTAGAACCATATGTTAGAGCCATTGGAGGAATTTTTAACATGTGCACTTTGATTTTGTCCTCTCGTCTCTTTGGTAGAATCCAATTATAATACTCTCAATGTTTGCCATATATTTATAGACTAATATGGGAGGTAGTCTTTAGAATGAACTGAGACATGTTTTTCAGTTCCTGCTGCCTGAACAGTTCCCTGGTGACATCGCTTGTCATCTCTCTTGGGGGGACTTTGTTTGTTTCCAGCTGCTACATATTGAGATCGTAGACTCCTCCCCTAACTGTGCCCATTCTGTGGGGGAAGTGAAGTAATGGGGTGTGTGGCTTGTTCTTCTGTATCCCCCACCCCTCACAAGTACACATGGGCATATACACATTTTTGAGTCTTGAGTAAAGGACTCATGGGGGTATAGTCAGACTCTAGTTAATTATAACACTCCTGTGTGAGTGTATGTGCACTTGTGAGGGGAGGATAAATGAAGCTAGTCTCAGTCTTGGCTGTTCAGTATCATGTAAGGCTAAAGGCTCACCAGTGTAGTATTCTTATATTTTGAAAGGCATTTAATACAAACATGCTAGTACTGGTGACTAGCATGGGCTTGCAGTGTTTTGAGCTCACTGTCGGTGAGTGTAATGCATGCATGTGTGAAGTTAATGAGTGTGAGACTCCTAGCCTTCACTGAACGAGTGAAAAGTAACAGCTGTTAAAACACTTGTGGGTGTTGAGGGTGAAAAAAGCTGCCAGAAACGTCTGTTTCTTGCCTTGCTTGCTGAGCGCCCGGTCCAGCCTGTAGCTCTTCAGGCCGTCAAGTTTACACAGTACACACGTTGCCGTTAGGAGTGGTGATGCCGGAGGGAGGGGGGTCTTTCCCCTTCAACCTGCACAACAAGCTTCTATTCTTGTTTTTCCAACCTACCATGTAAGGCTTGGGTTGAATGTTTGTTTATAGCCCTAATCCCCAAGTGTTGATTCTTTTGTCTTATTGCTTCAGTAAGAACAACTAGATGAGTCATAATGATGTAAGCATAATAATGATGCTGGTTTCATTTATAAAGCATGGCTCCAATTCCCTCACATTGGATAAAGAAAAATACAGCAATAAAACACAAATGGAGATGTAAAAAATTGAGCAATACACCATGATGTAGCAATTCAACTGTGAATGTTAAGTTGTAATTTATTGTAACTGTATTCAATAAAAGAATGAACTTTCTTCCTCTTTCTGGCCAGTTTCAAGTGTACAAATTGGGTAAAAAAGCCTTGGTGTATTGTTTTTGTCTGTATTTAATTATTTATACTCAAGTTTCTTAATCCTGCTCATAATAACATGGAGCAGGAAATGGTTGAAACTATGGAACTGCAACACAGGAGGGTTCTGTTAATTAAAGGTTCCATAATCAGTTATCAAAATAAGACCCCCAGTAATACACATTGCTAATGGGGATAGGAAATGGCTGCTAATTTCTCATTTAATCCAAGCCTGAAGAACACTGGAGTGTCATGTGTTTTGAAGTGTATGGACATGTTTCAAGTCTATATCGTGCTTATTCTTGTCTCTCTGTCTACAGACTGGTCCCGCAGTATGTCTACCCCCAGGCCTTTGTCCAGCCCAGCCTTGTGCTCCCCTCTCAGGTGGCATCCTCTGTCAGCTCTCCCTACCTGGACTACAGCACAGCCTATGCCCATTACGCCTCAGCAGCCTTCGAGCACTATCCCTATGCCTCTTCTCCTGGCTTTGTGGGATACGGCTACACCGCCACCACACCCACTGGGGGTCCCACAGCAGCCACCCCAGCCCAGACCCTGGCTAATGCAGCCACCACCACCCCTGCCTTCATCCAGTACCCTCCACAGCAGCACCTGCAGCCTGAGCGGATGCAGTGAACGATCAAGCCACGTCTGGACCTAACATTCCACGTGGGTCCTGAGAAACATGAGGATAGGCTATTGCACTGTCACAACAGGATTTTTGCTTCAGGCATGGAGCCTGGAAAACGGCAAAACTGTGCAGTGGCTTCTAAGGGCTTCCAGAAGCACTGATGCCATTTTTTTCCCCCCCTTTCAATTTCCTTCAGAATTATTAATATTATTGTTATTATTCATGTTGCCATAAGCTTTATTATATTAGTGTTTCTCTTTGTTA
This sequence comes from Hydrocynus forskahlii, assembly GCA_037974365.1. Taxonomy (NCBI): domain Eukaryota; kingdom Metazoa; phylum Chordata; class Actinopteri; order Characiformes; family Alestidae; genus Hydrocynus; species Hydrocynus forskahlii. Next base: position 19,549,083 of record JBBPCX010000114.1, on the reverse strand, counting down.
GTATCTGTGTTTAATGTGCTCACGTTGTTCAGATCAATCAAAGTAAGGTGCCTGCTTCTGGAGTAGTGGGTATGTAGTGGGAAAGGGAGTAAGACTGTATAAAGTGAACACTCTTGGTGATTCTCTAGAAGGTTTAATGGGGTATTGCTGCTTAAGATGCATAGTGGGAGGATTTTAGAAGATAGGAAGTCTGAGCTTACAAATGGATGAGAGAAAACAAGTTCGGGGAAAAGAGAGGCTACCCACCAATATACATCTTTAGACAGAACATTCTTCCTCAGAGACTGACGAAGACAAAATGGAGAAATTCAAGCCGCCTCTTGAAGATACTCAAAAGCTCCTAGGACTACCTTTTTTATATGTATATAATCGTGAGGCCTTAAGACTAGAATGTCCCATTAGATCATTTTAACGTTTGTATACAGGGATAACTGTGAACAAGCTACAAATTGCTTCCAAACAAAAGATCCAGTCTACAGACATGTTATGTCAGGACTTGGTTTATGGTATTTTAGAGTAAGGGTGCTAATTGAAGATCAGCTCTTTAATCATGTTTCAGTCCATGTTGATGTGACTAATGCCATAAAGCAAAACTGATCTGAAAATAGGCATTGTGGTCAGGAGATGCCTTGCATGTAAGCCCTGGTGGAGAAAATCGCTATATGATGCAGTAGGCGCAAGAGGGAGCAAGCATTGGAATTTAGCAGGTATGGTAGCGGACACTGATACCTATGGTACATCAGTTTTGTATAACTGTTAAAACTAAAATGATGGAATGTCTTCCTTTTAAATGGACATACATTATGTATAGCATTTTCAAAATGTTGCCACAATTAAGTGCATTTTGCAGTATTTATGTTGATATTTATGTGATCTGTGGTACTATTGCTTTGTTTTACAAACTGGTGTCCCAGAAAGTCCAGTGGGGGTAACACAATGTTTCAGGCCTCTGGTCACTAGAAGCGAATGTGTAAATAATTGATTTTTCTTTTTTTTTTTTTTTTTTCCTCACCCCTTTTAAAACTATTTGAATAATGTCCTCATAGGCTATTAATCCACATGCTCACTTTTTTTTTTGTTTTGTTTTTTTTTTAATGGTGGTTTAGGGGAAGTACACTATTGAGACGCAGCTTACACCTGCTGGCAAATGATGAATAATGCTCTATGAAGCGTTTTTATGTCACATCATTTCAATATCTACAATGAAAGCCATACCAAGGAAAATCTTGGGATAAAATAAAGACTTTATAATAAAGAGGTGTAATCATGTTTTTTAATTCTGTTGTCCTTGCACTGGCCTGAGAAATGTACTTCTCTAAAATTGGCCCTCCTTGTGAGTAGGCATTGGCGAATATGCTTACAAAGGGTGCTTCAATGTGTAGGAGAAAAAATAAAAATAAGGGGGAAAAAATGACGGGAAACTCAGAAAAGTTACTCCTCATTTAGTCATATTTTGCTTCCAAAGAGCCAGACTTTCTAACCCTTATGTTATAAAACAGTGAATAAACAGGTGCAGATGATTCCAGATGATCAGACGGTGATCAGTATACTGGTGGTGCTGAATACTGAGTGGTTGAAACACCTTTATTTAGGCGCCTTGCATCTTTGGGCTGATTTTTAGCCTGTTGTAAAACATTTGTTACGATTTCTTTAATCTTAATATGCCAAAGATAAGACTGTTTGACAACTATAAAGTAGTAAGTTTGCACCAACAAGGTAATTAAAATATAAAGTAAGGAGTGACTCAAGACTTTACTGTAACTTCTTTTTGTTGGTTTTTGTACTCAGAACTGAAGTGTCAAGTTTAGAAAGGAAGCACACCCTCAGCCTCTTCTTCCTTAGATGACTTGGAGAGATAAGAATTTTTCATTCCTGATGGTGAGTAATGTAACAAAAATGAAGCTAAACTAATTTTGTGTAACCAGACTGCTTGCATTGTAAGCAGTATTTCAGAAACAGAATCGGAAAACTTTCCTGATCCTGGGGGAAACTTCCTTCGCATAAATATCCAGTGCATATGCAGTACATGAACACTGCATGGACTTTTAACAGTATTTAATGCTGATTAATCAAACCGACTGACACAAACGCTAGAAAGTGCCAGGTTTGGCTGTGACTGCAGTTGCCATGCATATGACTTCCCCATATCAGCTTGCTCTAAGTGCTTGTGACATTTGGTTAGGGTCACAATGAAGGGGGCCCGCTGGTTATCAGCCTTTAACACAAGCACGTGCTGTTCCCTACCAGGACTCAAGCACTGTTACTAGGGAGCCCTGCCGTTGCCAGACACTAAGAGGGCGGGGCCGGGGTGGCCTGTATAAACAGCAGATGAATATTTTCATAGTCATTGTGATTTGCCAGTCATGGCTAGAACACCAAGAAACATTTACACACTCCAGATCAGACTACTTGCCAAAGTTCAAAGCAACTTCTGACCAGCCCAGACACTCCTTATGGTTTACTATATGGATAATAGCATTAGACAGTTGTCTATTTGCCTATTGACTTCCGACGTGACTTTAAATTAGTTGAACTGCCGCTTTGACTTCACTGTAAATGCACTTCTAAAGTTTTCTAGCTAATCTTGATGTGGTTGAGTAGTACAAAGTAGATAAATGAGAAAGCGGCAATGTTTGTGGAGCTGCTCTGATGTAATGGAGTCACTGTGCTAGCTTAAATAAACAGTGGCTCGCTCAGCATGCATGCTGGATGTGCTCTCTGCAAGTTTGTGTGGCTGTGGAATGAACATGCTGATCTCTTTTGTCACTGAGTCGAATCTGATTCTTAACAGAGTTCAGAGTCAGTGAGTAAGATGTTTTTTCCCGCATGCATCTGCTCAGTAGAACAACGTTAAGCAGCACTGCCATGCTTATTGTGTTCTTTTGTTCGTAGTGCTCTTTTTGTATTACCAAGCGCATTTATAGTGCATATGGTTTCTGACACAGTATGATATACTGCCAGCCATAAAAAAGTACTGGCAAACTTCAAGATAACTGCCACTGCTGTGTGTAGCTATGCATCCATTTTTTATAGAAAATGGTATGATACACAGTGACAGAAACTGTACTAATTGAAGCAAGCGATTTAGGTGCGTAGATTATATGATGCTAATTGCTGGTCACAAGCTTTTAATACTTGTTCAGTGAGAAACAAAAGAAGTAGACTTTGAACACCTAGAGCACAATCAATTTCACTGTGTGTTTAGCTATCACTTTAACCCTCCATCTTACTGGAAGTGGTTCATTTTATTGCATTCTCTTTTGTTTAATTTCTGCACAAGGATACTTCTTATATCCTTCCCTCCCTCGCCTCACGTTTCTCTCGTCACAGATTTTCAGCAGAATGCAAGTGAGGAGAGAAGTGAGTCTCTGCTGGATAAATGGGGTCAAGCTCACTCAGAAGAGAGTTTTATGCTGAGTCAATGACATATGCAACAATGCCATTTTACCCATGTCTTCTGAGGTCAAGTTGAAATATTTCTCAGCCTATCAAACTTTTGCAGTTTTCTGTTAAGCCACACACCCTGTTATCTGAAGGTCATTAAACAAAAGGGTGCTTCAATGCGTAAGAGGTTTCAGCTTCATTTTATCTCATCTGCAACCTGGATTTTTGAAAGTTTCACAGGGCTTAACACTGGCCCCTGATGCACTGATGTGTGTCTATGTTGCTTGGGGGCTGTAAACAAATTGCCTGCTTACACAGCATTCTTTACATCAAGTGCCTCATTTCTTATGAACCAATTAAAATTTGCTCTGATGTACCTTCTTTTAGACACATTATAATTTACTATGATTTACCTTAAACCTCTGTGGTCACTGCAGATCAGATGCTGTTGTGAAGTCTTTTCACTGGAGTTAGTCAGATCTGGCTAATGTCTAGGGACACTCTCAGCATGGTGTCATGTCAGATAGCATAGCCGCTATATTTAGTGAACCACTTAAAGATGGTGGCACCAGTCCGCTGTCCCACTGTGTTTCATTGTCTCTGACTGCTATCTGAGTTGGCTGTCTGACTGAGATAAAGAGCACAGGTCTTGCACAGACGCGGTATCTGTGGCTTAAATGAAACCATTACACATGCACACACAGTCATTCTCTCATGTGTCATACTCTATAAACTCTTTCCCTTCACATTAGGATATTATTAGTTTACTCTGTATCTCAGTATCTTAATAGTATGAGTTTCTATATGTGTGTATGTGTGTGTGTGTGTGGAGGGATCTGATGCGGTTGTTAATCATAGTGATTACCTTCTCTACTCTCAAAAGTGTCAAATGTTTCTTTGGAACAATGCATCAAAGAACCCCTTTTGGTTCTCTAAAGAGACTCCATATAATATGAGTCTTACCAATGTACATCCATGTCAAAAACCTTTAAGAATCTTTATTTTAAGAGTGTACTGTATAAAACATGGTGCCATATGCTATTAAATGAGACCCTTCATCCCAAACCTCCATTTATCTCCATTACAAAGATACTAGAACTGTCTGTCACTCATATACACACACTATTCAGTAAGCACATGTTTATGCAGGTTTCATAAGGGGGTTTCTTGATACTATGACAAATACTGCTTATCTGTGGTTAGCATGTGTTTTACAGCAGGCAGGGCCCCTTGCTGAGTCCCCGGGGCAACCCACCCTGAGCCTCTCCCAGAGATGAGCTTCGAGGTGCTTTCACACACTTACATAGTCCTTAAATTTTTGTCCTTCCCAGGTTACACTGTGTGATGGGACTCATAGTATAACCTGGAAAGGCATTAAAATACACAAAATGTTAAATGGACACCCAGAGAGGTCATTTATGCTAAAATAAAAACAAAAAAAACCCCTATTTTTTGTAGTTTTTTTTGTGTGTGGATTTCATGGTGAATGTGCCACACTGTATGGTCCAAAATAACTTGGATTAAATTTTGTTCCATTTACTCATGTTGAAATGATGTATGTACTATCAAACATGAAATTGGTGTACATTTTATGGCATGGCAGGTTTGTAAAGAAAGAAAAGTGAAAGTGCACTTCCTGGAAATGAGTGACCCCCACTCAGTTTAGCAAACCACATGCAGCTTGCACTGCAGCTTTGACTATACCTATCTCAGTCATAAATATGAGTATAGAGAATGTATGTAGGGGTGGGTAATGATAACTTGATAAGCTACTTCATGATATACTTTTCTGAGTGTCACCAATCCAACAACCAGTGTAAAGTGTCTGAACAGACTGCATAGTACCAAGCAACAGCTTTTATGTTGGGCCACTCTGCTATTATCAAAAATTTTAACCATGAAGGAGCCATAGCACATCTGTAATATTGTACTATATGTATATATTTATACATATCTTTAGAGAGTACAGGGTCAAAAAGGTCGGCCATTTTTTTTTTACAGTTGTGAAGTCTTGTTGAATGCTGAAGCATAGCAAAGTACAGCATTTAGAAAGTAATAATTAACTTATTTCAGTTATAAGTCGTAGAAATACTACACGAAACATGAGCTGACATCAGCTGAAACCAGCTGATTTAAGGTATAATATTTTTCCAGTTTTGTTTATACCAAGTATTTTCATTTCAGTTCAGCCATTCCATTAAATCCAGTATTTAAAACCTAAGAGCCAAACCTGAAAATCATTTTAAAAAAAGAGAGAAGGCTTTTTTCATTTTAATGGAATTAAAGTTTTAGCCTGAATTTTTTAACAGGCCCCTTGGTGAGTTGACATGGAATAAACCATAGCCTTTTATAAATGTATGAATGTAGGTTTTCATTCAACATGTCAACAAAACCTCAGAAAAAGAGATATCATATCATTTTGTAATAACATCTTTAGGTGTCTTGATATTATATTTTACTTTTAGGTGTACGTGTGTGTGTGTGTGTGTGTGTGTGTGTGTGTGTGTGTGTGTGTGTGTGTGTATAGAGCATGCTCTACATCTATCCAGCATGTGCTGTTGTATGGACGACACCAACTGTATGTGCCATTCACTACTGCACACACCTGCCGTGACCAGTCAAACCTCATAATGCTCACAAAGGAGCAGTTGTCTGCTTAAGCTGTTACCCCCCACCCCCCACCACAATCCACCCACCCACACACACACACACACACAATCACACAGGGGAGAAAAGAGAAAAGTGGAAAAGTGCTTTATATGACCTTGAAGCCCCATGAAAGGACTTGTGTTTGATGTGTTTCAGTCTAAGTGGGCCTATTTATATAGTAATGGGCCTAAATGTTCTATATATTTGTATGTGTGTGTGCATGTGTGAGCCCTGTGTGAGTGACGGTCTGAAGTGTGAGCACAAGGCAAAGCAACAGGTGTAGAGAGGGTGAGAACTACTCCAGAGTGCTTAGCGTTGTCACTGCGGCCGTTCAAAAACAGCTGCGTCAAGGACCTCCTGTCAGTCCATATCATCTGGAAATGTCCTAAAGAACAGTTGCTGTACAGGACAGGCTTTGACATTTATTGGGTCACTGAGGCGGAGAATGTTAGAGCTGTGGTTGTGTGTGTGTGTGTGTGTGTGTGTGTGTGTGTGTGTGTGTGTGTATGTGTGTCGGGGGGGGGGGGCACAAAAGGAAAAAAACGCTACCTCTTTTTCTTTAAATGACAACATTTGTTCTTAACACAGATTTGACGCTGGCAATTTGTCCTTATTTCAGTTGGTCTGTGTTAAAATTTTATGACGGACATGATGTGAGAGCATTTGACCTCATGTGCATGCATAAATGTGTTCAGCCAAGCCGCCAGCCCATGTGTTTCCTATCATAGCAGCATTATTTAGCTACGGTACAATATAGTAGGAAATACCCTACAAAGATAAGAATGCAGACTTGAATGTGTGTGTGTGTGTGTGTATGTGTGTGTGTGTGTTTAGATAGAGAGCAGACAGAGCTACACTGCCATAAAACTACTAAACTAGAGCTGTGTTCATTGAGTCATGACATTTTAAACCAACCTGGATCACAAGGTCATGTTATATGTATGAGACCATCCATCGTTTTTGCTTTCCTTTTTGTCTATGTTTCATGCCTTCACTTCTTCCCTGCCTAAGAGAATATAGTCCAGAAATATCCCCATTATTCACATTATATACTCAGCAACACTTCCCAATAAGTAGTTTCAGCTGTTTTCTGAAAACACACAGACGATTGTGGCAGTTTTTTTCCCAAGTGTCAATGAGCAAGGACAACACAACTGAGCTGTACTATCATTTAAAGCCCAAACATGGCTAAGTTTTCTAAACAAAAAGAACAAAAGAACCCCCTGAAGGAAGCCATGTTGCTGTATTACTGTAAATCCACTCCGAGCAGCCAAACTCATCTCCTTTTTATGCCGCGAGAACTTCATAGCGTTCTTTATCTCCCTCCATCCCCCTGTCTTTCTCTCACTCTCTCTCTCTTTCACTCTCTCCCTCGCCACACTCTTTGTTGTTTTCTGACTTTTCTTTTGATTCTGCACTAATTTAGTGTTCCTGTTCCTTTTAATGTTATTTGCTTCACTGGATTCTCAGGAAACCCACCTTTTTTGTTCTTAAAAAAAGCAGAGAAAAATATAAAGCATGCTGAAACAGACTGTGTCTGTGTGCATTTCCCTTTCTGACAAGGAGCAGAGAATCTGGTTGCTCCACTTACATACACACACACACACACACACAAATACACACACCAATTCCACTACAGTGCTTTATAAGGACAGAGAGAAAAAAGCCTGACCGGCACTAAATTTAGAACACTTCTGTCATGCCTTTTCTTTCTCGCTCTCCCTGATTCTCTCTCTCTCTCTCTCTCTCTCTCTCTCTCTCTCTCTCTCTCTCTCTCTCTCTCTCTCTCTCTCTCTCTT
>JBBPCX010000114.1:19501400-19541151 GCA_037974365.1 Hydrocynus forskahlii | reverse complement strand
CTCTCTCTCTCTCTCTCTCTCTCTCTCTCTCTCTCTCTCTCTCTCTCTCTCTCTCTCTCTCTCTCTCTCTTTTCCTCTGCTTTCTTTTTCTTTTTCCTTACCTCTGTCTCTCTCTCTTTCTCTCTCTTTCTCTCTCTACATACACTCTATCCTTCTTCCTCACTCTCTTTCTCTCTCACACACACACACTCCCTGTGGGTGGCAGTGGCGAGAACACATAACTGATGATAATGATACAGATGATAATAAGCAGGCTAGTAGACATTCTCACTGAGTTCCTTTGGGCTACAGACACTCACAGCATTAGAGCATCTCTAGACCCACAAGCATTATCTCTATACAAGCAGATGTGCAGGAAACTGAGGTCTGTCCTGGAACTTTTGGAGAGATGTGATCCCCTAGACTGTTGACACTGTTGACCACTGTCATGTTTGCACATCATCAAATCATCAAATCAGTTACATAATCCCTAACATATCCATCTGAGGGTCTGTGAGCATATGTGTGCAAATAAGAGGTGGAGAGCAACAGTTTGAGTCTCTATTGACATGCATTATTGGCCCAGGCTTCTTATCTTATCTTATCTCTCTCTCCATTGCCTTGACATGTACCATAGACAGCAGATATACTGCAAAGTAAACTAATGGTTTAAAGAGATGACACAATCTCTGAGCTTGAGAAATCTTTAAGTTTTTTTAGCTTGGCCTCATTACCCTGGTGACACTAACAAACTGCATTTGTGTGTTGGAAACAGAGGCTGGTCAACTTCTTCTCTGTCTTGGCGCACACACACACATACGCATGCGCGCACACACACACACTGATATGACTGTACCAGATTGGGATGGGAAGGAGGTATTTGAAAACTGATAACTGTACTTATAAGCAAATATGTGATACCGAAATGCATATACAAAAAAGAGAAACATGGAATTGTCATCGTGCTTTAGACAAAACTAAAACATACGTTTGTAATTTAGACCTTGTAAACTGAGAGCTTCCACTATCTCAAATGTCTCGATTAGTGGTATTTGTTCCAGCTGCTATCGAAACATGACTAGAGTTGGGTATTTACACAATAAAGCAACAATTTGTTACCATGATAAATAAATGTACCAAAATGTGAATTATTTCTCAAACACACAGACACAGACACAACACAGACACACACACACACACACACACACACGTCACCTTTGTCTCATTACCATGGACAATACAATGCTCTCCATCATTTCCATTCAACATGCTAAAAAGGCTAAGAAAAAACATCTATTTTTGAGAAAACAGTTTTTTATTAAAGATTTTTGTTTTAAATCTACTTACCTCAATGCATGTTAGATCTTTGGTTTTATTGTGCTAAAGGTACCAACAATTCTAGGACACTGTACACATTATTTTTCACAATTTGACTGTCAACAGTGTGAAAACGAGACACAAGCACACATTTATACTCACTCACAGTCACACATAAACTGCATTGTTGGAAAAATTATTGCAACTCCATGCTCCCCACCTGGAGTAAGAATAGGAGGCTAAAGAAATGTCCCGTCCTGTTGAAAAAGAGAAAGTGGTATTTGCATGCCCTGTCAAATTAACTGGGAAGCAGAGAAAAAAACCCTCCAACTGCCAGTCAAATGACATGCAAATTGCATTCAAATGTCAGGTAATGATGAGCAGGTTAAGAGGTGTGGCATGCATTGGCCTGCCTCTGGGTGGACGATTCATTATTCATATGAGTCAAAACAAGGAGTGCAGCATGAGCTCTGTCTGAGAGAGAAGATTATGAATGTGTCACCTGGAATCCCCTGAGCCGGGGGACAGCAAAAGTGGACAGGAAACCAAGCCAGAAAACACTGGCATTTTCTGTAGGCCCTGTTGTCCACGAATGTGTCTGTGTGTTTGTCTGTTTACATGTGCGGTTACGCACACACACCCATACACAGTGTCAGTTTATGGCCCAGTACAATCCAGCTCTGGTAATGACAACCTATGACATCACAATTGTCGAAACATTCTGTTGTAGACAATAGAGCTCTGTGATTAAGACACATGAGGGCGTGGCCTTTCTTGCACAGAGAGCTCTCTCTCTCTCCCTATCTCTCTCTCTCCTTCCCTCCCTCTCTGGAATGCAGTGATGGAGGTGGAGTAGGAGGAAAGCTGGAGAAACAGAGATGTTTCTTTCAAGCCCTCAGACAAAGGTCTAACACACAGCCTTATCGCAATATCCATACACATCTGTTTCATATTATACATAAAACATACCCATAAACACATATGGATCCACCTACATACTTACATACATTATGATACATACGTCGATTATGATACAGAAGTATTCATACACACACACATAGGGTACTGTAAATCCACACACTACACTGGTAGTACACCACCACCCACGTCGCTGACCACTGATTAGCAACTTCGCCGCCACTCATTACTAACTGCCCACCAGCAGGGCCATTGAGACAGAGAGGGCTTCTACTTAACATGAAGTGCAGAGCTCTTCAGCTCATCAAGTTTTCTCTTGTAAAGGTCCCAGAAAGCACCCATTAAGGTTTACTGACTATGACTGTAGAATAGGCAACCGCACACATGCACGCACACACACACACACACACACACTAAAGAATAAAACTATGCCTAGCTCCCAGCAACAGTGAGCATGGTGACCCCTGCAATTTTTTTATTGACATGATGAGCGTCTCTGTTGAAACACCTGTGCAATAAAGCAAGCCTAAGTGTGCAGGGAGGACAGCATCATCAGCGACAGAATCAAAGAAAAAGCTTTGAGTCAATAGAAACCTGAGCTATACTTCGTTTTTATTTCAGAAAAACAAGCAATACCCAGGCATGCCTCTAAACCACCTAATCACTTGTTCTGGTTTTAAACTAATTACAGTATGTAGTTATAATTACATACGGTTCAGAAGTGAAGGTTTTTTTGCACAATAAAAAGAAATGCTTAAAACTGCAGTTTTTAGACATGCCCTCAGAGAGATCGGAACACAATGAGCAGGGGGGTGAGAGAGAGAGGGGGAGTTAAGATTGAAGATTGTTCGTTGTCTGTCTCACTCCTCTCTCTCTCACATTCACTGATATTCTCACAATGTCACTTTCGCTCTTTCTCATCTTATCATTCACCATCCTGACACCCCAGTCCTTTAGTTCTCCTTCTCTCGTATTTCAAAACTTTACAACCCTGCCACTTCCATCCTGCTGTTCCACTTGTGGGCTGTTGAACTGAAGGTTAAGCTCCTCTTCATCTTCACTCTAATTTTTGCAAACAAACAAGACCAGTGTGAAACAACACCAGTGTGAAAACCCCAGTTTTCCTTTGTACTTTGGTAGAGAACACTATCCTTCATATACATGGTGCATCAGGCTATTACAGTGTCCCCTAGGAATGGCCCTAAATGTCTGAGTTAATACAAGTCCTAATATGGAATGATAAGACTTGGCTTAGATTTGAGTACCATGGCTCACTCATCCATACCAGAGGAATTCTCTTGGAAAGTAGCAGTGACAAATTAACCTATCTTGGAGACATCCTCTCTTTTCTCATAAACCTGTTTATAAATTATGCTGTGCCCAAATCATGTAGGATTTTGGCAGTGAACCAGGAAACTCTCAGATAGTATTTTGTACACATTCTTATCCAAATATCACATTCATTAAGTTGAAAATGGGTCATTTTTGAGTTTCATCAAAAACATTTAGTTAAATATGACTCATTCCTGTTTGGTGAATTCTACATGGGTGATTATTTTTCTAATAATAATGCCTTTTATCAATGAAAACCAAATTAATAGCATTATGAGAGTGTAACAGTTGATGAGAGTGTAACAGTGTAATATAAATGAGAGCGTAACAGTTCTACCCCAACACTGCAGTCTGTTTGTAAGAATGAGTGCCGCGCGCCATCTTGTGGCGACAGATGTGTTTATGTTGTGTGGATGATGGAGAGTCAAGTTGGGACGAGAAGTTTTCTGACTGAATACATTTTCAAACTGGTTATAGGATCGTATAGCTTAAATTGAATGCTTTTTTTTTTTTTACTGAAACTCGACAAAAATGACGAGTTTTCAAGTTGATTAAGCTGATAATTGGATTGGAAAACGTACAAAATGTGTACTCCCTGAAAGTATTTTGGTTCACAGCTAAAATTCGACACAAATCCTGACAAAGTTCGGCAAAGCATGACAAAAGTACAATTTTAGGAAGGAACAAGAATGTGAGATAAAGCTGACCAAAAAAAACGGGTTTTGTTACTGTTTAAAATGGACCCTGTCACATATCACAGTCGCACGGACCGTTGTCATGGAGACCGATGAAAAGAGTCCTCAGGAGTGCACTGCGCAGGTGCAGCACGCCTGGCTGCGTGAAGGATATGATCATGAGGGCGTCTTGATAGCACAGAAACCTCAAGTACCTGCAGGTTAAATTAATTTTCTTTTCGTTTGTAGGGCCACTGCATCAGACGCCGAGGACACCGGAGGGAGAACGGCCAGGTAAAAAGGTAGTAGCACCGACCTTCAACAGACAGTGTAGTGATTAGGTCACCACTGCAGTTCAGTGCATTTCACAACAGTCGTTTTTCGTTTCCCTCGTATTTTTAGTATTTTTTTCCCCAAATACTTTGAGGCGAAACTAGATTGTTATGCCTGCTTTGACACGTCACCATTTTGTGAATAAAGATAAATATGAACACAGGTTTAAAATGGCTTTTTATTATACTTCCAATCACCACTCAGACACACTAGATCCCTTTTAACCCTGCCTTCCCACTTCCCCCTTTGTCTTGGCCTAGATTTGTCATTATCTCGGATTACCATATTATCTCTCCTTATCCATGTTACAGGTCATTCATTACCTGGTGCTCAGAGGTGAAACTGGACCGTCAACAATAAGATGGAGAGGTGATGAACAATCAGTGGGACACGTGACATATGACAGAGGTTCCTAGATTCTGGTGCTCTGTGGTCCATTAAGGATCAGAGACTGCATGGAATTTCTAAAGCTCAGCAGGCCTGGCCAGCCTGGCCAAAAGGAGGAAGGGGACACGGGAACAGAGAAATGTCCAGTGTCCTGCTCTGACAGTGGTGAGTAAAGGAAACCGTATGCAGACTGTCATTTTATCACCTTTTTTCGGGGGCCTTTGGTCATCACGCACACTGGTGTTGAATAAATGATGAGACTCACACGTCAAAATAACAGTGGGCTGAAGGTGTGAGGTCTACAGGATTAAGGCATTAAAGCTGCATGAGACTGTCGTCTTGATCTTGAGCTGAAGCTGTCAGTGTTGGGACTTGGGTTACTAGATTAACTGGGGACTGGAAAATTAATGTTTCCCATCTAATTCCCATTGTCTACAGTTTTCTTCAGGCTGTAACTGTATACAACACATATTATTTTGACTTTAAAATACCCTACCTAGACTTGCTATTAAAATCCATAAAGCAATTACTGATTGTGGGCTCATGGACATATTTCATGATGCTGAATACATTATAAGTCTACTGTGACAGAAGGTAATTCATTTTTGTGATGTTCCTCTTGCTCAAGACAAAAGTGCAGGGATGGAAAGAGCAGCAAAGCATTTTTTTCTGACAACATAGTCTGCAAGAAATGTCAAATATTGTCAAAGAATCATTTTTGCGGAGAGTAAAGATCTGTTATAAACAGTATGGACCCAAAAAGAACTCTATTGTTGGCAGGTCAAGAGGGAAGGGTAAGGCGCAGTATCCTCAACCTCCCTGCCATCAATCCAGAGCGGCTACGCATGGCCAAGGCTCAGGCCGAAAAGGCTGTTAAGGTGAAGAGCTCAAGTAACACAGTGAGCACACTTTGTGATGTCTACTTTAGTTTAGATTCAATCACGGATATCTCTTTCACTCTGTTTGCTTCTCAGATGCGCAAAATATTCTCTATCCAGGGTCCATACCCTGTGGTGCGGGCAGCATTGAGAGCCAGAGGGTGGGTTGAACGCCGTCTGCCACGTCCGAACCAGCATTTGCTTCGAGGGCGTAGTGAGGAGGATGATGAATGTAACGATGGAGACGAAAGTGGTGATGATGATGGGGATGATGACGGTAAGAATAACGTTTACAAAATGAGGCAATTTAAAAACAAAGTAGCTAAAATCAGCCTTTTGGATTGTACTGGTATGAACAAACAGCATGAATTAATGAATGAATGAATAGTCATAGTTAAACGCTTGTGTAATATCTTTCCTGACAGAGGAACTAGAGAAAGAAGATGACCCAGATGATGTCTATAACCTAATGGTGAGGCAGTAGATATGTGAGTGAATCTGTGTTTGTTCAACCATTTTTTACTTATTTGAGTAAACATTACTAGTGTCATAACATAACCTTTTTTTTTCTCGTAGTCTCGAATGGTCAGAAATGAGATGACATATTTGTACTGGACAACACGGAGAAATTTCATAGACAACCGCAGTCTTAGAAAGGAGCAGATTACCAATCACTTCGCAAAGTCTGGAACCTTCACTACCAAGGTTTGGCCACTTAAGTTTGTCTTGAAGTATTTATTGATTTGGTTGGTCTTTTAGTCTAACCTCTCCCTCTTCACCTCAGTTCAGTTGATTACTATAACACTTTTTATGTTATTGTCATATAGCAGCATAAATATGAGTAGTTCAGAATTCTGAATAGTTTCAATTATTGATCAATATGATTGTAATTAAACTGTCCCCTTCTCCCTCCTTTAGGTGGGGTTGTGTGTGAACTTGAGGAATCTGCGTTGGTTTGATGCTGCTGATCCAGACACATTCTTTCCACGGTGCTACAGGCTTGGGGCTGAGGATGAGAAGCATGCCTTCATTGGTGAGGTTTCTGCTTTCCCACTCCAGTTGTAGTTCTTTAACATAATCCTCTCTTTAGAGCTTTGTTTATCATCGATATAATATGCTGGAGTTTGTGACTGTTGTAGACCCTTTTATTTACCACCATTCCCATAGTCGCGATATACATCCCGCTCTGTGCTAAGACTAACAATGCGCTGCCCGAATTTTACAGAACCAGCAGCCACCTCCAAAACTCACACCCAGGCGGACTGTTTATAGTCAACCGAGATTTTAGTCATGCAAATCGGTTCTCTCTAAATTCCATCAGTATGTGGACTTTGCATTGAAGAGGGTGAACGTGCTGGACTGTGTTTTCACGAACATCGTTGATGTGTACTACACTGAGCCCCAGCCCCACCTCGGCTACTCAGACCACATTTCAGGAACGCTGATCCCAGCATACAATCCACTTGTCAGATGTGCCTAGCCTGTTCTAAAGCAGACTAAAACCTGGCTCCCAGGAGCCATCTCTGCTCTTCAGGACTGCTGTTTAGGGAGGCTGCATCCTACGGTGGCCGACATGACAATAAAGCTTCTTGACTTGACTATGTGGTCACCATGTGCCTTGTTTGCTTGGCTGCTTTTTGCAGAGGACTTTAGAAGAACAGCCTGTACGAGCCTTCTTCAGTGTATAGTAAAGAGAAATCACAGAGGAACAGACGAGAGTGGAATTACATCATTTTCTGGCCATATACTTTCAAGTAAGAAATGACATTAGTGCAGTAGTTTTAGAAACATGTTGGACAGCCAGAACACTGTTCATTGTGCTTATCATTGCAAATTCGCACAAGAGAAATCTATATAACAATTATATTTATAGATGCTTGTGAATCAGTTAATTCACTGATGTAGCGTTAATGTGTTTTTATTTAAAACCACTGATCAGAAGCTGGCACATGGCTTGTTCCTCCCTACAGATCAGAAAAAAGGATGTAAGCGGCAAGCCCTGTCAGTGGTACCTTCCAGAATGATTGACAGTGCTTTACAGGTGTGCCAAGACTATCTGGACAGTTTTGAACACAATGACATAGACATTGCATTGGACTCAATGCCTTCACTAACTGAACAACAGTGGTCAGAGTTCATGCACAACTATTATCTGGCTGTCCAGTAAGCTCCTCAGTTTTTTTCATTTGGCATTGTTACTGTGGTGTTGCATGAGTGCCCTTTATTAGTGTATTTAAGTCATATATTACCATTGTCAAGTTCATTAGACAGTAATACATATGCTAGAGGATTGCCTACATTAATGAAATAACCATTTCTATGGATTAGCATGTGTTATGTACTGTATTTGTCCTTGTCCATGTGTCTCAGTGATAGAGCTGAAATAGAAAACAGTGTTCATTATGTGGACACCTGCCGAACTATGCTATGTAAGCTTCGAGGGGTCACTCCACAGCTGGACATTGATGGCATCCACAATATCTGGATCATCAAACCTGGAGCCAAATCTCGTGGTAGAGGTAAGGCACAGTATTCTGTCTAGTGCAGCATATAGTACAGTTATTACCAATATCCATATACCATATGCTTATAACTGACCATCCTGAACAAGTTATGTTCTGTTTATTAAGAAGTACCTTAAAACACAAGAAAAAGAGTATTGTCTTTATGGCGTTGTAAAAAATAACGAGCTGTAAATAATATCCTTTTTCAGGCATCATGTGCATTAAGCGACTGGACGAAATCCTGAAGCTAGTAGACAGTGATCCCACCCTGATTAAGGACAATAAATGGGTTGTGCAGAAGTATATAGAACGACCCTTTCTAATACATGGAACTAAATTTGACCTGCGGCAGTGGTTTCTGGTGACAGACTGGAACCCTCTCACTGTGTGGTTCTATAAGAAGTGCTACCTTCGCTTCTCCACTCAGCGTTATACAGTGGACACACTGGACAGGTACAAGCTCAAAATGGTGTGTATTCTTGATTAGATGCTCAAGTATTAACTTGGGAATTTGACTACAAATATTTATTTCATTTATCATCATTAAAAATGATGAGATAGGTTGGTTTTAATAGAAAAATAATGTTCAACATAATTTTAATATTATCAACTGTAATAAATGGCACTGGTGTTTTGTCGTAAATTATCCTACTATGCCATGAGTACCACTTCGAAGTTGTTTACCAAAGTTAGGGTCTTCCTGGCTTTAAATGAAAAGAAGTTGATACCACCATAATGTACATACCATAAAAGGGTGCGTGTGCATATATATGGGTGTGCATATATTTAACAACACTCTTTGTGGCAGAAATCACAGCCAACAAACATTTCTTGTAGTTTTTGTCTACATCACTGTTCTACGAACTTTGTGCTTCATGTCCAAATAGAACACAGCACTGACAATCCCATATTCTAGGTCTAAATATATAGGTCCAAATGTGTGTATGACTGGTTCAGAAGATGTCATGGAAAAGCAAGTAAAATGCCAAAAGATATAAGTGAGATTGAAAATCTGTTGAGTGTATAAATCTGCTGGAATTTGTAACAACACAGCATCATTATATTTTCTTTCTTTCTTTATATTCCAGTTCAGTGCATTTGTGCAACAACTCCGTTCAGAAGCACTTCAGGCCTTCTCAGCAGCGCCACCCAGAGGTTCCTGAGGACAATATGTGGTCCTGTGACCAATTTCGCTCTTTCCTGTCTAGCCAGGACAAGGAGGCCCAGTGGGCAAGTGTGGTTGTTCCAGAGATGAAGAAGGCTATAATTCATGCTCTGCAGACTGCTCAGGACCTAGTGGAGACTAAGCGGGGGAGTTTTGAGCTGTATGGGGCTGACTTTATGCTGGGAGAGGACTTGCGACCATGGCTGATTGAGATCAATGTCAGCCCCACCATGGCTCCATCTACTGCAGTGACAACCAGACTATGTGCAGCTGTGCAGGAAGACACCCTGCGTGTGGTTTTGGACCGCAGAACAGATCGTGGGGCCCACACCGGAGGATTTCAGCTTATATATAAGCAGGTGTGTGACCGTTAGGGGTGTAAGTACCTGGTCTCACAAATATTCAGCTGCATTCAATACATTATCTCAGCTTTCACCACACTTGGGTTATATTTGATTTTTTTGTTATGATTCAGAATTACTTTCGCAAAGCAGGGAACGAATACATGCCACATTTCACATTTCCCCAGTTTTTATGTTAGAAAGTAGGCAGATAAATGTATTATGGCCAAATAATTCGTGTATATTTTACTACATACTATTATAATATATGCCAGCAAGTTGAATCAGCACTTGTACATAGATGTCTTTATTAATCCCAACTGTCTATAGCATTATATGGCTGAACTGAGACACCGTTTGCTTACCTGGAATGTTTTTGCTTGTTCTTCCACTCTGTAGGCAGCAGTTGAAGTGCCACAATATGTAGGCATCAACCTTCTTATTGAAGGCTCCCATATCAAAAGGCCCCGCCCTCATCCTCATAAAACTTCCAATCTGGTTGAATCCCACTTCATCCACTCTGAAACTATTGCTTCCAAACACCGCTCCACAGGCAAAGAAAATGAGACTTCAGCTGAGAAATCCAAACCTCCACCTAAACGCTGCATGAAGACAGTAGTTCAGCAGTTAACCTTAAGAGACATAAAACCTGCATCTGGACGCACTGGTCAGCCTGGAGAGCCCTGGAAGCTTCAGCGCTCCAACATTGGACCAGAAGTGGCCCAGTTGTCACCGCGAATGCCAATCTGCTCTCTTGAAGCATCCCCAAGGAAGCCTTTGCATTGTGGGCTTGCAACTGTCAGGCCAAGATCTGGGCGAACTCAAGCAGCTAAGAAGCGCCACCATGGCCCTGTGCTTTCTCTAGGTCTCATTAGCTTTCAGGAGCCAGAGCCCAGTCACCTAGCGTCTAGCTCCATGGTTCCATATTCTGGTGTTCGCTTTCAGAGTTTTTCACGCCACCACAACCACAGAACTATCCAAGCCAGTTACACTGGAAGGTTGGCTCACAAGATCTGAGTGTCAAGCTTAGAAGACTGGGGACATGCAGCCTGCTTATCCCAAGCTCTGGTTCTGCAAATTGATATCACTGCTGGACCTCATATTAAAGCAGTATTTATTGAATTTGAGTCTTTGTTCCTGTGTAGAATTTACTGTGGTGTGAGACGTATTATTAATAAGGCACTATTGATTATATTGGTAATCAAGCAGTTCATTTGTTTTGTTTAACAATAAGTGTTCTAAAACAGTCTTGTGGGTATCTCACTTTATTGGGGCTTACTGGTCACTGATTTAAACAGATTTTATAATTAACTACCAAACATTTACAAGTTGATCTATTTTATAGATGAATGCCGTGTTCAAATCAACATAGAACCGTGGGCCAAGGGCCAAAGGAAAATGTCATTAAGCATTGTAATTATAAATAGCGAAAAGACATTTTAAAAAAATAAGAATTCCTTGAAATAAAGAACAGGGATATGAAACAAAATGCCTAAAACTAATTATATGAATTTACTAGTCATCAAAGAGCATTACACTACAAAACTTCCATGTCCTACCCTTTTAAGCCATGTAGCTAAACAAATCCCCAGTCAGCTACATTTTCAAAAGACTGTCCATTTCTACTGAAGCAAGATATATTAAGTGATAACCATTATGGACACAAAGGGAAATAATGGCTCTAGTTTTCACTGCTGAAAGACAGCTGAGTGTATCCACACATGTTTGGTCAGTACATCTGAGGAACTGGGAATAAAGTGGAATAAGTCTAGCAAATTGGTTTAACTGATTCATGTTGGCATTGTCCTTATAAACATACAAAATTACTATTGTTGTTTTTCTTTGACTTGTACACATACAGAACAGAGCATTCGCTCATGTTTTTTAATAATAAAAGACTGGTCATGTTGCAAATCGTATAAATACATATACATTTCATGTAAACATTAAAAATTTTAAATGACTAATTTAATAACAGAAGTGGGATATAAGTTCTGTGTTCCGTGTATTTGTGAGAAGAACTAACTATTCTGTCTCAAAGCTTTAGTATTTTTCTTTAAACCAAAGAAACTCCAGTGCTGTAGGTTAACTCAGTCAGTAGCTGAGCAGTGCTTTGACTCCATACCTTTTTATTTATTATTGTCTATCGGTAGCACTATTTCCTTGTTACACTTAAAGCCTTATTTTTTTAATTCACTCTTTTCTGGCATCTTGACTATTTGCTCTATATGGACGAAAGTACTTGATTGCCTGACCATTACACCAAGAGGGGCTTAAACAACATTGCATCCAAATACATAGAGTTTAGCATAGAGTTGGTCCCCCTTTTACAGGTACAGCAGCCTCTACGCTTTGGAAGGCTTTCCACTAGATTTTTGGAGTGTTTCTGTGGAAATTTGTGTCAATGCATTCTGTAGAGCATTTATGAGGTCAGGCACTGATGTTGGATGAGAAGGCTTGGCTCGCAATTTCCGTTCTAGTTCATCCCAAAGGTCTTGGATTGGGTTGAGGTCAGGGCTCTGTTCGGGCCAGTCAAGTTCTTCCACACTGAACTAATCCAACCATGTCTTAATGGAGCATGCTTTGTGCACTGGGGCACAGTCATGCCAGAGTAAAAAAGGGCCTTCCCCAACTGTGTCCCCAAAGTTAGAATCATGATGTTGTCCGAAATGTCTTGGTGTGCTGAAGCATTAAGATTGTCCTGCACTGGAAGAAAGATCCCTGGCCCAAACCCTGTAAAACAGGTGTGTCCTAATACTTTTGTCCATATAGTGCAGATCCTTGTAGTGTTTACGTCAGACGAGAGTGCGCATGCGTGTTACTTCTCTCTGTTTGCCAGGGAAGATGGCAGCGTCCGTGTGCCGAGTTGGTGGAGCCGTGGGTCGAGCCTTTGCCAGAGCTCGGGGCGTGAGTAAACGTACCTCTCGACTACCTCAAGTCTTTCTTAATGTGTCTGCAAACACCTCGAGGTTCAATCTCGTTGTTCAGTTTCTTCTGAAGGCGTTTGTCATTCGCATGACTTCCGAGTTTTAGCATGTAGGCTAGTTAGCTGAGTAGCTAACGTGAGCGCTCCTCTTCTCATCTAAAGCTGCAAAGTCCACAAACCCAGAGCTGGTTTCAGACGCAGCTTGCGTGCAACGCCGTAGATGTGTATCAGAGTAATGTTTCTGTTTTTAATACAGTAACAGTCACGCATTATTTAATTAAAAAGAAGTAGCTTGAAGCTTACAAGGTCATTTAGGGCTGCTTATGTTAGCTAGTGCACAGAAGACATCTGAATTGACCTAACGTCAAGTCAAGTAGGTTTTATTGTCATTTCGACCATATACACACACTACACGGTGAAACGAAACAACGTGCCTTCAGGACCATGGTACAACACGAGAACAGAACAGAAAACCACAAGTGCAGACAAGACCTAAGGGAGTGCAGGAAAAACAGCAAGAGCAACAATACAACTGGACAAGACAATATTTAGTACAATAGACAATACCTACAATTTGGTTGAGTACAGTTTCTCAAGTCAAAGTGAACCTTATTGTTATGTACAAACATACAGAGACGAAATGGTGAATATCAGGTTCCACAGTGTACACATGCAAGTAGCGAATAAAATAAGAGTAAGGTTTGACCAAACCTGTCCTGAGTCTGTGGACAGTTCTGTACTCTGTAAATAATATGTGTAATAAAATTGTTTGGAAAAAATGTGCAATGTAGTAGAGACTTGAGCAAACAGTATTAACAATCTGACAGTTTCCATGCATTTTGCCATGAATTCATATGTGTAAACAGGAAGATGTGCTCCATAAGATGATGGACACGCTCTTGCTGACCGTAGATAAAATGTCAGCAGCAGTCGTGCCATCGTGATGACTTGGTCAGTTTAGTTCTGACTTCAAAGAACTCTGGTAAAATCAGATTATTATTATTATTTTTTTTACCAGTCGTTTCCTAACACTGAAGTATTGTTGCATCTGTACAAGTGAGAGGTTCTTTCTGGAAGCCCAGAGAGATGGATAGTATTCAAGTTTTTCTCTATTTGCATGTGTGTGTGTCCCTGTCGCCTTAGCCTGCTCTGCTCTCTCTGAGACGTGGCCAGGCAACTGTAACATACGCCCAAAGCCTGCTGGGTGCTCCAGAGACCCAGCTCACTGCCCTGGATAATGGACTGAGAATCGCCTCTGAGGAGACTGGCCATGCTACATGCACTGTGAGCAAACACTGTTATTTATCATGCTAATGTTCAGTAAACTAAACATCATGGATTATTAAATGTGATATTTAGATCTGAACGATTATTGCAATTTCACAGCAGCAACAAAAAGCACAGTGTAAAAAAAAAAAAGATACAAAATCAAACTTTACCAGACCCTTGCAAGAGAGATGATTGTGACATATTTTAAGATATTTTAAGTGATACACCAGTTTATTACATATTTTAATACATCTTTTCACCTTCTAGGTTGGCCTGTGGATTGGCGTGGGTAGCCGATATGAGTCTGAGAAGAACAATGGTGCAGGGTTCTTTTTGGAGCACTTGGCTTTCAAGGTACAATCTCATATCTCATTAGCTATTTGTTTGCTATCTTTCACATTGTTTTGATCCTGTTCTTTTATTTCTTCATATCAGGGCACAAAGAAACACCCTCAGTCTGCTCTTGAGCAGGCAGTGGAGTCGATGGGAGCTCATCTAAGTTCATACACTTCTCGTGAGCACACTGCATATTATATGAAGACCCTTGCTAAGGACTTACCAAAAGGTGTGACCAGAATTTTAAAACTGCATTTGTATTGGTTTACATATGTATATTGCAGTGTGTGAACTGTAATTAGACTCTGATGCCTAGCTTGTGCTCGCACTGTGTCGTTTGCATGTGATTTCATACGGGCATGAAATTACACTGCAGTTACATGGGCATGTATACATTATGACATTTTTCACTTTTACAAAAGTTGAATATGTCATATGTTAAAGTGACCTGCTTAAACTATGTGTGAATAACTTTTGGTCTTAGTGGTTGTTAATTATCTTGTTGGAGACATCAGATTAAGAAGTATACACATAATTTGTAAGTTTTGGGTTAAAACATTGGCAGTGTTATAATAAGATTTAATTTTGAGGAAGGAAGTACTAAATTTAATGGTCTATATTTTCATGGACTGTTCAATTGAATAATCCTTTCCTATTTAGTGGTACTGTCAAACTGTTTGTGTTAATCTAACTGAAATGATTTACTTTGCAGCGGTGGAGCTGTTGTCAGAGGTGGTGCAGAGCTCTGCTCTGAGTGAGGCTGAGATCGAGCAGCAGAGAGGAGTAATACTCAGAGAGCTGGACGAGGTAGAGGGCAGTCTGCAGGATGTATGTCTGGACCTCCTCCACGCCACTGCCTATCAGGGCACGCCTCTGGGACAGAGTGTATTTGGACCATCTCAGAATGCCAGGTACACACATTTCCGCCTTTAAAATGCAGCAGATGTTTTTGATTTAGTAAGTTATGTGACCCTGGTTTTAACTTTGTCCCTACTCTTAAGGACTCTGACTCGCCAGGATCTGGTGGATTATATCAACAGCCACTATAAGGCTCCTCGTATGGTCCTGGCTGCTGCTGGAGGTACTCTCTATCACTCTTTCATATGTCCAAAAGTTTGTAGATGCTCATTCCTCAAAATATGTTAAGAAATCAAAGGTATTAATAGTATGGAAGTAAATTAGTGACAAAAGTATTTGAATTTAAAAAAACATTTAATTGTTGGAATTGAATAAAAACGTGCATGTCAGTTTATGTAGTGAAGTTTGTGTTGAATTTATTTCAGTTGTAGTTGCAGCATTTAAGATCAATATAGAAATATTCAGCCTTTCAAATTCATCAAAAAAAATTCATTTAATTATTCAACTGGTTATTCAGCGCCTTCATTTCGACTTATCTATTTCAAGTTGGTTATTTCACTTGGAGAAATTCAGTCATCTGGGACCTACAGGAAAAGAAGTGCAAAGCGCAATCCGCAAACACGTTATTTCAGCCCTTGAGGATTGCGCTCTGCACAGTACGTCTTTTCCTGTAGGTCCTGGATATCAGACTGAATTTCCAACTGAATTTGTCCAAGTGAAATAGCCCACTTGAAATGGCAAAGTTGAAATTAAGGCACTGAGTAATAACAATTGGATAATTAGTATTAGTATGTTTTTTTTGTTTTTTGTTGCTTAATTTGAAAGGCTGAACGTTTCTAAATTGAATCTGAAAAGCTGTAATTACTACTGAAATAAATCAAGCATGTTTTCAATCAATTGCAAAAATTCAACTTGTTTTTTAAAAATTCTAATACTTTTGTCACTCCATATAATTGTGAATTTTCCTTTGCTATATTATCTGCTTTTACTGGGAAGGCTTTACAAAAGATTTTGGAATGGTGCTGTGAGCATTTGATTGTATTCAGTCACAAAAACATCAGTGAAATAAGTAGGAACTTTGAATGATTAGGTCTGAATCACACTAAAACATCCTAAAGCCATTTGATGGTGTTCCACCACTCCAGAGAATGTGGTCCCACTGATACAAAGCCAAATAATGGAAAGGATATTTTTGTATATGGCATAAGTGTTTCTTTTACCAAAGACGTACTGCATGGTAACTCCTCAGATGTGTTGAGCTGTAAGTGATTGATTATTGGATCTGCCTTGGTGAAGGTGTGAACCATGAGGAGCTGGTGGGACTAGCCAAACAGCACTTCAGTGGTGTTTCGTTTGAGTATCAGGATGACGCTGTGCCCATGCTGTCCCCGTGCCGCTTCACTGGCAGTGAGGTGAGGATGTGTGAGACGCTAACTTTTGCTAAATGCAAAAAAATAAACTCTCTCGTACTTTGTGTTTGAATCTAAATACTTTTTTGTTTACTTATGTCCTTGTACCTGCTTCCTTTAGATCCGAATGCGTGATGATTCCATGCCCCTGGCACACATCGCTATTGCAGTAGAGGGAGCAGGAGCTGCTAGTTCTGATATTGTACCTCTTATGGTTGCTAATTCCATCATTGGCAGCTACGACATCACATTTGGAGGTGGCAAGGTAAGTTTTATTGTTTTTGTTTTCGTAATATAATTACATTTGTAATTAGGATGTGTAATGTGCTAGAGCACAAGCCATGTGGTCCTAGATGTGTATTGTACTTGACTAAAAAGCTTTGTGTACATGTATATTTAGCATCTCAGCAGTGCCTTCGCTTGTCGGGCAGCAGAGCTGAAACTGTGCCACAGTTTCCAGGCTTTCCACTCCACCTACAGTGACACTGGACTGATGGGCATCTATTTTGTCACAGACAAACATAACATTGAAGACACAATGCACTGGGCTCAGAATGCCTGGTCAGTAAACACAGTTTGGAATGATTTATTTATTTTTTTGTTTTTGTTTTACTGTTTTTAAGTGCATGTGATTTTGGTTGAGAGTAGTGTATGTATGTATGTATGTATGTATGTATGTATGTATGTATGTATGTATGTATTTATGTATTTATGTATTTATTTATTTATTTATTTATTTTTAAACAGAGGTCGCTTTAGGTGTGGGATTGTCTGTTAAGTTTTTTTTTTAAACAAAAAACCTAAAATATTCATTGTACAATTTCAGTGAGTCACAATATTAATTACAAATTATTTCCTTTACTTTGGACTTCAGGATTAATTTATGCACTACAGTGACTGAGAGTGATGTGTCCAGAGCTAAGAATGCATTGAAAGCCAGTTTGGTTGGACAGCTTAATGGTAAGAGAGAGACAGACACATAATTAGAAACATTGGTTATGGTCAAACATCGGTTTACATTTGAAGTTTCGTCTCTCTCGTATGCATTCCCACACCCCTGTCTCCTTTCCTTTTTAGGTACCACGTTGATCTGTGATGACATTGGAAGGCACATTCTCAACTATGGCCGTCGCATACCGTTGGCTGAGTGGGATGCCAGGATTGAAGTGAGCTACTCTTTCTTGATAAAGACCTAAAATATTCTCCTAGTGATCTGCCATATTGCAAAAATTCACACATTTTGTTCATTAGCAGTTCATAACCTGTTTCATAAAACTGTTGTTAAGTACTTGACCCTGATAAAATTTACTTATTAATGAATGTAATCCTATGTTATGAATATGTCTCTTTTTTTAGGCTGTGACCCCCAAGGTTGTGCGTGATGTTTGCTCCAAATACATCTATGACAAATGCCCTGCTGTGGCTGCTGTTGGTGAGTTCATTAACTCTCTAGTTACATAGTAATAGTTAGCCACCTGAGAAGCTTTGAGAACAGGACAGAAGTGTAGTAATGCTGATCTGGCATCTCCTCCTGTCAAGTTTAAGGATAGGCATTTTTTTTCAAATGTGATGTTTTAGTTGGTAAGGCATTATTCAAAGATATTCGAATATTTGGGACTGGGACGTTTCATGACACTTGAATACAGGCCCTGGTAAGATTGTAAGCTTGAGAATTATTTGCACCCTGTAATTCAGACCCTAATATCACACTGCTTTTATAAAGCTGGGCTTAGTCTTAAGACACTGTGTGATTGTATGGTTTTTTTTTTTTTGGTCTGTATTTTCTTCAGGTCCAGTTGAGCAGCTTCCTGACTACAACAGAATGCGCAGTGCCATGTACTGGCTTCGGTTTTAAGTGCTCAATAAGATTCATCTGATGTCAACACTTCTCCCCCCTACTACTATCTCTCATGTCTCTCCTTTCACATTCTGCTCTCCTCTTGGAAACTGTACTTCTTACTTAAACACATTTGTCCTCTTCCACACACACTTCACTAAATGTGGAACCTACATCCACTCTGTTCCCTCAGTAGTTTGGTTCTGTCTTAGTACAGTTCTTGAGTGTTATAGGAACAGACACTGAGGTTTATGACTTTGTTGGATGAGTGACTTCCTCATGGTAAAGATTTATAAACAACAGTAATAACTGCAGGCTTGTGTGTGGTATTTGCATATTTTTCATACAGAAACCATTTTACCATTAAAGCAGTAGAGTGGAGGGGAGATATTATTGAATACATTCAGATGAAAAGATTGATGGAAGCATGGCAGAGTCCAGTGTGCGTACCACAGAGCATAAGTATTTATGAATTGCTGTCATGTTTTGTTTCTGTCCTATTGTACATAGCGGAAGCCCTCATTCCAATAAAATACTGTTCTGATTAACAAATGCCTTGCCATTTCACCAAATAGCTTGACTTATTAAAATGAATGCAATATCACAGCAATGAATGTTTTAAATCAGAATGAGGTACAAATGGAATAGTCCAATATTGACAGTAGAAATAAAGGCTTTGCAGTTGCAGTGGTATATTTGCTCCACCAGGGGGATATTCTCTTGTTTTTAAGCTTGCAAAATAAGCAGGCAGATTTGTGGGTGGCCAGTGACCTCCATCCTCAAAAGCAGATGGCTTGTAGAATTGAGATCAAGTAAAGTAACTGAATGTGAAAAATCAGTACATTTCTGTATAACCTGAGCATAAATTCCAGATCAACCTTTAAGTGGTGTTTACTAATATCAGTGATGCACCCTTGTATGCCACTGAAGTGTAAGAAATGGAGTAATCCTGCAGTGTGTTTCAAGCTGTTCCTGAACAATGAGATGCAGTCCCTGGGGAAAAAAATCACCACACTTGTCCACTCAGTTTTTCGCTTTTTAACGTAATAGCAAAGAAATAGAAATTTCATGCATCAAATATTTTTCAAAGGCTGGAATAATGAAATCCTGATAAATTGCTGATTTAAACTGAGCCATTTAAACTATATAAGCTATAGTATCAGGAACATGGGCACTTTTTTAAGTTTTGGAAGACTGAACATCTGAAATGTGATACAGTTTTAGGTGATGCTTTTTGGACACATTGTCCTCTTTTTTTCTTGTGATGCAGATGCACAAACTTGACCAATGAAGAAAGGGGTAGCGGGTGGCCTGATTAGCACTCTGATGCATTCTGGATGTTATAATACATCAACTGCATTATTGATGTTAAACAGCCTTCTCTGATTGGTTAGCTGATTATCCCTCCTGAATGACTAGATGATTAGAAAAATCCTGATGTGCTTTGATTGCAGGGAGTACATGGAAAACTATATGAAAAGGTCTAGAGCTGATAATATTTGTGGCGTTTGCCTCTGGGCTCTTTCGCTGTTTCCTCTCAACATGAGGACTGAAGAAATGTCAGTTCAAATAGACAATCATGAGGCTGCAAATTTCATTTACCAGACAGTAAAGCAAAACAAAGGTTAAGCAGCAAGAACACAAAAGGTAAGCATGGTGATAACGGATGACTACTGTCTAAAGAATCCCTTCATTTTTTTTTTAATTTATGGATTGACTAAATTATGAATTAACTTTTCTACTAAAAATGACATAAAACAGCATGTAAGATTGAAAAACAGGGAAATTAATATTAACCTGTTCTAGAGTGAAGGACAGGAAATGCAGAGAAAAATAACGGGCTGTCAAACATGATGACGTGTGAAAATGGCTGTTTTGCAGACCTGGCGGAACATCATCAGAAAAGACACCCAATAGTCATAGCTATGGGTAACCAAATACAATGTGTTCCGTTACTCATAGATGTCTTTGTACTTAATTACTGGGACTGAGAGTAAGACTTGTTCAGTGGTGACTCATACCAAGACAGGGTGACTTGATTTCAGCACTGTAAGGGCTGTTATCGTCTCTGTCGGAATGATCTTATCCTAAATGTTGCAGACTGAATAGGTAGCTATTTGTAAATGTGTCTTCATGACACAAAAAAACAAATTCAAAACGGGCTGTTTTTACCGTTTTCATACACTGTATAGACTGTATGGATTGATATAGTACATTTTGAATATTTTTTCAGAACTGTGTATACAAGTTGATTGCAGTGCGTAGTGTGACTGCTGCAGAAGTTGAAAGAATGAGTAATGAGGTCTTTTGTGTTTTAGTTATCATGTGGCGTAAGTGAACGCTGATGTTTATGGTAACAATAGTTTGCCATATATTGTATTTTGTTAAAATCAGAATTTTGTAAATGTATTTTTGGACAAATAATTGAGACAAAATAAGTTTTAAAAGATAGACCAAACCACGTCAGAGGAATAGAGCAAAACAGTTGTTGTGACATCTCGTGACTGATTTGTCTGGTACTGGGTAAATAGCAGCTAAGCCATTATGAATAAGCTTACAAAAGTTCATTAAGATTGGCCAGTCACTTAGGCATGTATTGGCTTCTGAATTTTGACTGACTATTTTGTTAAGTGAGCCAAGTGGAACTGTAGGAGTAAATGTAGCCTACTACAAACATATCAAATGTTAAAATGTAGTTCATGTTTTTTTTAAACGTGTCAATTGCAGTGTCTGCGTGGACGAAATTTCACAAAATGCGGTGTGTGGCCAAATACTGTGGTAGTGAAGATATTGGCTAGTGAAGTGCTAGAGTTTTGCATCAACCTTATTCGCTAATTGGAACTAATTCAAAAAGGATTTAAATTAGCTAGATGTGCCCCAGAGGGACCAGCCCGCAATACAATTTTTTGGCAAAATGTCACACTATTGCCCAAAAAGTGGTTTGTGACCCCCATCTCATGCCCAGCTAGGGATACAAACCTCTTTTTCAACATGAGGGGATAAAAGCACACCAAGTTTCAATTGGATTGGTGAAGTCTAAGTACATACTGTCAACAGAAATCAACTATAATCATCCTTGCTATTGATGTTTTTCAAATGTGTTATCAACAGTGTCAATGTGACTATACGCACAAAATTACAGAAAAAAAAAAAACACATTCCAGATCCAAAAATCTAAATAGTACAAGCTTGCAGTTCAGCAGTCACTGACATCAGATTGAATGATAATTCAATTAAATGTAACAAAACATTAATATCACACCTTTAAAGTACACAGTGCTAATGGGACAGCTCACAGTGCTCAACGTAATTAGGAGATAGACAGTGACAAGTGTTAGGAGGCCAAAAAAAAAGAGAATTATTCTACATGCCGAAAATAGGAGATCTTCTTGGTCCCCTTTAAACTGTTATACAGCGGAGGTGGGTCGTTAATTAGCCCCTCCTGCCTTCAGCGGGAGTCAATTAAGTTTATTTAACTGATGTGGCAGCATTCGTCTCTGGAAGACGTGGCAAAAGCTGGTGGAATGATGAATCATTGAGCTTTTGATCCCAGCATTAGGTCCTGATGTAGCTTACGTCACTACCTCATCATTATTTTTCGGCAGAGCTGACTGCCCTTCCGGCCACAGACCATCATCACGGTCTTTGATGATTTATCAGTTCACAAGTTCAGAAGTAAATCCCCAAAAAGAGATAATTAGGGTTGAAGAGAGACCACAGAAGGGTACATTTGACTTCTGCATAAACACTATCATCGTTTCCTGTGCGGACTACTTATAATCTTAATATCATACATATATGTATAATACATAGAAGGTGTGATCTATGTTTAAGAAAGAGGTATTGTTGTCAGCAAGCAAGTGCAGAGAAATTCTGAGAAAAAAAAACAGTGCAAGCCGGCTGGGGAGACTTGCTGTTGTAGAACATTTCTAAATAAAGACACGATTATTAAAATAAGAGCCTGTGGTGACTGACAGCAGGCTATTACAGCAAACATATCACACCATTGGTAAAAAAAAAAAAAAAACAGTTCTAGTCTAAGACAAATTACATCATGCCTATTTGCCATTCTGAGTGTATTGAACTAAGACTTTATAATGATGTTCGTTGAGACACAGCTGGTGTGCAAGATTTTGTTTTGGCTGTCACTGGCAGTAGAAAGCCATTTACTTCATAATGAAAGGAAAGGGAAACAAATTTAACAGTGGTCTACATGACTGATAGTACAACCAGCAACAATTATAACACAAACTAGTCTCCAATGAGTCAAAATGTTGAATGGAATGAGGAGAAGCCAAATTTTCTGCCAGCATGTCAATTGTAACATTCATATATAATTGCCTAAATAGGACAAGAATGCCAAAAATCGTGTTTTTCTGCTTTTGAATAAAAAAACAAACTCATCCATGACAATGCATTAGACATTTGCTATTCTGTGTGCCATTATTTAAGAACAACTCCTGGCGTGCCTATAAATGCTGTCCTGTCCTTTCCCGGCTGGGGTCTTTAAAATGTGACGATGTTGACATGTTGACGGTGTTGTGACCTTTGTGTGTGTTTTCTGGAGGCGGACCTATCTTTTGTCCTGAGGGCATGAGGCTCATACTTCTAGCGAGAAGCAGCACAGAAGCACACTGAAAAATGTGAACTGAGCATTTCATTACTCAGATGAGGATAATCTCTTGATGAGTATGGCTGGAGGAGACACTGAAGAAAGAACTTTTCTAGTCCACTCTCCGTGTTTCCTTTCTTTATTTAGAATCTGTTCTTCTGTTACTCTTTTCTTAATCTCACCTCTCCAACTCTCTCATAACCTCTCCAGCACATTTCGTCTGCCTTCACCTTTGTTTATTGTGTGACGTCAAGCCAAGCTGATGAACCGTGATAGGTCTTGGTAGAGCTGCAGCCAGGTTTGCTTTATGACACTGATTAATCATTTAAGCATTTATGAAGGTGGTTTAGGTACTGTAAACTAGAAGTATGGACTTCTTGGGAAAAAAAGCATTTTGGCCTATGCATCTACACAAGCAAAAACTGTAGAGAAAACTAAACTGTAGGGAAAACTAATACTTGCTAAGACTTAAACAATGTTGTGGTAATAGTATACCAGCACAACACAAACACTACCGACATTCCCCTTTGGTCAGATGGAAAGAAAATGGTCAGTACTTAAAAGCAGTAATCTTGAAGCCTGCCCTGGACTGCACAAGGGAGCTTGAAATAAGAAGCTGTGGGGGAAAAAAAAGCTTTTAGACCCAGTTCAGCTAATTCAAAACATCATTAGTGTAGTTGGTGTAACAGTATCTCTATCTAATGGAAGCATCCCTGCAGTACAGTGTAGTGGCAATGGTAGCAGTGTGTAACTGAGAGTTCTCTCATCAACAGGTATTTCCACCAGAGGGACGGGAAAGAGCAAAGTACAGGCAGATACAGTAAGGACATGTTTCAGACTGTTACCAAACTGAAATGAGGAGGAAAACATCACCTTTATACCCGAAATGACCCTTGTTTTTGGCCAATACACTTGGCCACGAGATAAGGTGCATCAAAGTGGTACAAAGAAAAAGTACACACTACATTCAGTGTCAAGCCGTGGAACAAACTTATACAAAACAAAATTCAGCATGGTGGGCGAAAGTGCCCTTTGCCGAGAAGGCTACATATTACAGCTACATAAAATCTCTGATGCCACTTTGTGATGACAGCTGGAAAACATTTTATTTTCCCAGCTGATGATGTCCTTAAGGGTCCCAAATACATTAATCAGTGTCATAAACACTTCACAGCCTATGAATAGGACTACTCTGAGGGTAGTCGATAGGTGTTTTTGTGTTAATGGAACGCTGCAGGACTGGATATCTACAGTCACTGCCTCTGCTTTATGCAAGGAGAGAGAGCTGCTTGCCCCTTTCATTAAAACCTGGTCAAGAAACAATGCAGAATATCTGTAATCACACCGATATGTATTTTTAGACAAACAATGAGATGGAGATGAGAAAGTGGGCGGAGGTGGGGTGAAATGAAAGGAGGGAGAGGACCATGAAGAGGAGAGATAGAGCTGATAAACAGAGTGGTGGGGGGCTGATGAAAAAGGGGCGATGCAGCGGAAAGACGTAGGCAACGAGAGAGAAGATAAGGGTGGGAGTGGGTTGGGGGTGTTTAGGGAAAGGGGTAAGAACTCCACATGAACATCTGCCTTTTTGTGCTCAGGAGCCGGACAGAGTGACCAGCAGTTGAAGCAGAACTAAAGGAGCGGGATAAAGCGGACAAAAGTGTGAGGGAAAAACTCTTTATTGCTTCACATCACATCGAGGAGAGCAGAAAGTGAGTTTAAGGTGCATCGCAGCAATTCAGGTAAGACAGTGAGTGAGTAGATAATGGATATGCTGATGCAATTACCTGAGCAAATGATGATCAACTCTGCAGAAGTTAATGGAGCTTTTGCACAATTTTCTCATTCAAGAACACCAACATTTGTCCTTGCACTCTTAAAAAAGGGCTTCCTTAATGGCTCTTGGGTCCTTTATGGAGCTTTACATGACAGGGAGATACTTAAAACTATACAAAGGTTATTTATGGCAATGGCTCCCAAACTGGTGCTTAATGGCCCCTAGACAGTCCACATTTTTGCTTTACTTCTGTGTTGAAATTTAAAATGAAGCAAAAATGTGGAACATCCAGGGGTCCCTGAGGTTTGAGCACCATTGTAAAAGAGAAAAGTGGAACTATTATTTGTGCCTTTATTTTTTAAGAGTGTAAATTGTGCATCTCCTTTTTGACTATTATAGTCAAAGTGCTCAAAGTTGTCTGGGCGCATTTTACTATCTACTATTGCTATTTTTTGTAAATCACATCAAAAGAGGTAAATGTCAAAATGTCATTCCTCCCAGAAACTTAGGAATT
Organism: Hydrocynus forskahlii; assembly: GCA_037974365.1. Taxonomy (NCBI): domain Eukaryota; kingdom Metazoa; phylum Chordata; class Actinopteri; order Characiformes; family Alestidae; genus Hydrocynus; species Hydrocynus forskahlii. The sequence continues at coordinate 19,515,785 of JBBPCX010000114.1, read as the reverse complement.
TCTACATGACATATATTCAGCTGCAAAGTCCATATCTCTTATTCATGAAGATCATTTGCTTGTTCCTTTCCAATCTTTCATCTCCCTTCACCCTTCACTCTAATCTTGCCTCCATCATTCTCTGACCCCTCTGTCTTCTCCTTCCTTGTTCTACTCTCCGTGTACAGTGTGTGGGATTGCCCTGCAGAGAGGTGAACATGTGTGGGAGGGGTTCTTGTCTCTACCTGCTGCTGCTGCTTTTCGCCTATACTGCTTTCTGTCAGAGACACATCTCCGTTAAGCCACAGCAGCTGCTGGATGGTGGTGAAGTGGAGGAGGAGCAGGACTCAACGGCCACCAACTTCCTGCCACAGGTCCGGCACATACGGCTCGTGCGGCCCGGAGTCCCGGCTCCAAAAAGAGCGGCTCAGGGGTCCCGCTTTGCCCTGTCCCTCGACGTGCCCACCTCCATTCTCAGCGTCCTCATAGACCTAGCCAAGAACCACGACATGAGGGCCAAAGCTGCGGCCAATGCTGAGCTGATGGCACGCATTGGCAAGAGGAAATAGGGCCGGGCTCAATGTGGATTCAAGGCATCAGGGAGGGCAGACCCAGGGTTCCCCTCTCCCTACACAATGCACTACATAGCCTACGCTACCATTTAAAACTTTAGAGTAACATAAAACCAATTTGGTTAAAAAAATTGTCTTTAATGGTAGTCTTGTGCAACTTCCCAGGTCTTACATTATTAGCAGATAACTCATAATAAGGGGTATGTACATTAGCCGATGCATTTTAGATGTGTCCAGGATGATAAACAGCACTGAACGTGATCCTAAACTGACTGAGGAAGCTGTACAGTATCAAGAATGAAATGAATACCCAGAATGCTTTGTAGGCTCTGGATTAATTTGATGACTAAAAATGAAAAAAAATGGACAATTACAGTATATTATTATCTATCATTCAATAGCGTCTTGTTCCCAAAATGCTTGAAATGTTGAATAAAATACCTATACCTCTCAAAAGTACCTCCCAGTGTCTAGTTTGTAATATTTAAGTATCTTGAGTAAATTATGTAAAGTATGATATCAAATGGTTCCAGACACTTAAACAGTCATGTAGGTCATGAAATAATTTACAATGAGGAGTCTATTGACATACAAAAATCCTACTAAACTGTGACTAGAAAGTTCTCTAATTTAAACCCAGTTTTACTGTGAAACCTACAATTAAAGAAAAAGACTCCAAACATGTGTGTCTTCTCACAGAGTCAAAATAAATGTATTTTTTTATGAAACCGTTTGTCAGAAAAGTCAACTGTGTAGTCAAAAACACCAGCAGAAATACACACTGCTATTCAGCACTGTCAGTTCATTTCTGTGTATGCTTCTATAATAAATTCTGATAACTGGACTCAGTTTGTGTCTGTTCGGCCTCATGACGTAGTAGTTTTTAATAAGAGAGGTTATTTAGCATTGCTAAGAGAGAATGAATGAGATGGATTGTGTGGTGGTGTGTGACAGAAAAAAGGACAAAGAGGGCGGATATTGTCCCCAGTGCTATGATATGTAGGCACTGACAAAGATCACCATTAATTAACGGAACTCATAAATATGTTGGTCCGCAAATAAAATGAAATGAAAAGTAATTCAGCAATGATAAATAAAGGTGGGTGCAGATGCCATGCATTTGGCTATTTGTGTGGACCAAATGTCCTTAAGTTGATAGGAAAACATCCGACATTAATACAACATTTCCAAACCAATTTTTTTATTTAAAAAATTCAGTCACTTGGGGGATGATAGTTAGTATTTAGTGACACCACTACAGTCGCACATCACAAATATTAGACAATAACAATTTAGACTGTGTGTGCGCGTGTTTGTGTGTGTGTATGTGTGGTATGAAGAAAATTACAGAATCAGTAGATCAAAGACCATAATTTACAGTAAACAGAGAACCAAAAACACACATGATGAATACAGACCTTTTTCTGTATGTTTGTGTGGTAGGAAGACATATCTTCTCAGATGTGGCCATGAAAGTATTAGACATGAAAACACCGATATGAATACACTACAAATGTCCAGACAACCCATCTAATATCTTAATTTTGCTACTTTTACATACACCCTGTGCTATTGTCAAGACAGGGAAGTATAAAGGCCTGTAAAACTGCATTATCTGAGCACCTTAGTGGTGAACTAATAGTTCAACATGACCTCAAAAAGACCCTTCTCAAACGTGTTGAGCAGGGTGTCTAAATCTGGGCCAGCAGAGTCTGGTAGTTCTCCTCCTCAAACACACTCACAGCACATGTCAGTTAACAGGTAAGTTGAACCAGGTGTGTCTGAGCAGGGAAATCACCAAACTGCTGGACACAGGATTTGGTAGATGCTGTTTCTGCAGGAAAGGGGCACAAACTCCCTAATAATACCCTAATTTTCAGAAGTGTCGTTGGATGAACAGGTGTTTACAGACCTCTGAACATATGGTGTGTGAGTTAATACCGATGAGTCATGATGCCCCTGGGCCCCGGTTTGTTCTCTTTGTTCTCCTCCGCACGGCCCGTTCTCGCCCTGCAGCACTTCTCCAACGTGTCCGCGTGACGTGGCACCTCATCAGCCAATCGCGAGGCTCAGATACACCAAAGGCTCCGTTTATAGTATTTTAATATTATTAAAGAGAGCCAGTAAGTCTGACGACGATTAGGAATGTGAGATAAGTAATCGATTAGTAATATTGAAACTGTGTTTTATCACACACACACACAATACAAACTGTAACTGTACCATAAACTGTATGGAAATAGTCATACACCAAACAAAAAACTGATCAAGTCACGTAGTCACAGGTCTGTATATACAGTAAAATTACGGGTAGTAAAGTCACAAATATATGTATGAGTGTGTGCCTTCTCCATTAATTTATCTCAGTTTTTCTATTAATCTTCTCAGACAGGCTTCTTCAGTGCTCGCCTCAGTTGTGGAGCAGCCGATACACTTCTCTCCCTCTCCACACGGTGGCGTTAGCTCCACTCCAGCTGAAGCAGGTGGTCGTTGCTTGCTGCAGTGACGGGCATGACAGATGTTATCAGGAATCATTTCTGACCCGCGGCCCATCAGCACTTGACTTTGGTGTTGTCAGTCGATATCTGCAGTGTAACACCTCAAACCCTCCCCAGGGGCAGGAGGAGATTAAAAAAAAAGAGAACATAGACTCGGGGACAGCGGGACAAGTCTCACTGATGTTAATGTGCTGACGTCTGTGACTGCATTATAGCAGCCTAGCACTTAAGACTTCTTCTGATTAGACCTTTCTTGCCAGATTGGTTATAATTAGTGTGACACGTGGGACACATGCTTTATGAGGAGGTTATTTGTTTGGTGGGTGAAGCTTTCTGTAAAGTTTATGGTGGTTTGTAATGTGTTTAATGCCCTTGTGTCACTGGTGCTTTGTAGTGTGTGTGTGTGTGTGTGAGAGAGAGAGACAGAGAGAGAGAGAGAGAGAGAGAGAGAGAGAGAGACAACAATAACAGCAGGATACTGTCATCTTAGTGCACTTAGGCTTTTATCCCACCCTCCTGCACCATCTCCTCCCTTAATCCCTGCAGATATTCTCATTATTACTCTGCCACGCACAACAAACACGGCCCAACAGGTGTAGGCGTGTGTGTGAAGAGAAAAAGCGAGCATGTACAAAAACCTCTACATGGACTGGTGTGTGTGCGCACGACTTTGAAGACATTTTATCCACAATCCTAGAAAAACAAACATTTTTTCATTGTAGCATTGATTTGAAACATTAAAAGCTAAAAAATGCATACAATATAACCTGTTTGTGGATTCGAAAACGCTTAATCTTCACTATCCCCTCCGTGGCACCGGGCGTCAATTACTCACCACCATAATGTAATAATAACTTAATCGTTTTGTATTGTTTTCCGTGCTTTTGCTGAATAATAAGCTTTAGAATGTGGAGACTGAAACCTAAGGGGTTATATTTCAGGTTCTGTGCGTGTGTGTCTAAGAGTATGCAGCTGCAGTAATGGATAGCTCAGTTGAAAACCCCCATAAAGAGGATTGTGTGTGAGTGTGTGTGTCTGTGTGTGTGTCAAGTCAAGGTCAAGTAGGTGTTTATAGTAATTTCAACCATATGCACAGTACACAGTGGACCATGGTGTAACAACAGAAGTTACATAAGAGCACACTTTTACGTTGCAACATTACAACACAATATACAGTGCAGTCAACTGATGACATGTACAGTGTTCTAGCATCAGAGTCATTTAATGTGCAAAAAAATGATAAGGCTGAGGTAGGAATAACAATAAATGCACAAAGACATCAATTGCAGCAATAGGTTAAAGCAAAATGCACAGTGTATAATAAAGGATATGTAGACTGAATTAGTTTATGGAGGAGTGACGGTTGGGGTGCATATTTTGTTTATGACAGAACAGTTTAGGGTGTGTATATATGCTTGTTTGTGTGTGTGTGTGTGTGTGTGTGTGTGTGTGTGTGTCTTTGTGTGTGTGTCTGTGTGTGTGTGTATGCGCAGGCGAATTGTTTGTGCGCAAGCGTATGACTTTTTGAAAATTCTCCAGGGTCATAGACTGTGTGAAATGGCCTGGCATTAGAGAACATCTTGAGAAAGAGACACTCTACTAGGCCAAAGTATTGCCAGAGGCGCCCACGTCTCCTCTGGAGCTGGCTCTGACTCAAGAGGTCATCTGAGAAAAGATGAGAAGAGGATGATGAGGTTTTATCCCCATTCACTGGGGTTATAGCATGCTCCCCTGTGCCCAAAAACCAAACACTCTCTCTTCATCCCTCACTCAACAGTTTAATCTGATCTGTCAGTCATCAGGCCCTGCAGCTCTCACTCCTGTCTTCAGTCTGTCTGAGAGTCAGCTACACTGCAGGTTCAACACGAGCTGTATTTATAGGTTACCCTCTAATATTGAAGGTCATGTTTCACAAGAGCACGAACATCGATTTGCCATTGCATTTTTCTTCTTCTGTTTCAGTGATTATGGGAAGATAAATGTGCAAGCTCGGCTAATTGCGCATTGGTGACATGTTGAAATGGAGCAGAAATAGAAGCCCATGCCCTTGGAGCCACAGTGGTCTTTATTTTTTTTTCCTTCTCGGTGATGAGGCAGCCCTGCATTGTTACAGAAAACGCCGAATAAAAGAGACCATGTAAGGAAATAGGGATGATGATGTTGGCCTGTGAGTTATGACGTCATGGCTGGACTTTCACCCTCACATGTTTTATTGATCAACTTCCTTAACCTTTGTACACACTAAGCATTGAGTGTCTCGCACGTCTCAGGTAGAGCAAAAAAAAAAATGGCACTTGTTTTTTATGTATGTTTGTTTTCAGTCAAAGTGCTGACTGCTGATGTATGATGAAATAATGACGTACTGTCTTGACCTTTTGACTTACTATATTGAAGTGATGACTAAATATCCCAATATGATTACTTGTGCCCTTTAAATTTAGCATGTCATTACTTCAAGACACTAAGTCACAATTTTCAACTAAGTCAATTTTTTCTTGATAAAATTCAAGATTCAAGATTCTTCACAGATATTAACGTGTAGTGAAATGTGCCCCTGAAACATCTGTGAGACTGCGCAATATGGTTACAGTAATTACAATAGTTCCAATAATTAGGAGAAAAGAGGAGCCATTATTCTGAGATACCTAGCCAACATTTTGAGATACTAAGTCATTTGTTTGAGATGGTAAAACACATAAACACACAGATTTTCTGTGTTCACAGTATATACTTTTACCAAAATAAATTTTGGATGCTGTGAAATTCATTATGTGCCATTTAGTGTGATGAATACAGAAACTATGAAAGTACTAAGATGTTATGAGATTTCGAGATGATACAATGATACGATAACGTTACAGTGCCTGATATTGCCTGAAACATATAAATATTTTGTCCATACATAAGATCTACATCATTCATTTTTTACTAAATATCACAAATGTGGATTGTAAAGGACCATAAAGGTTCTAAAGGGCATTAATGGCCTTAGAAAAAAAGAAAAAAAAAACATTTTTCCGTGAAGAACCTTTTCATAGATCAATAGATGTATGTGTGAAGAACTTTTTTTTTCATTCTTTGAATGTCCACATAAGGTTAAGGATTCTTACATCTTATTTCCCCCTAGAACCATCACACATCCAAATCAAGATTGATGTAAGAATCTTTATTTTAAAGAGTGCATGGTTATCATACTGACCATAATGTCTAAAGATCTTTAACAATCTGGATATGTTGAATAATATTCTCTGAAGCACAGAAAGAGTCGCTGGTGACTGTGGTGCTTTTGTGAAGGCTCACACATGAGGTGGTGGAGTGTTTGAGGTCTGGGAGGCTGCCAAGCTGCCTTGCTTAACACAGCTCCAGACCCATGTCCTCCCTGCTGTCAGACTGGGGCAAAGGTGAAGGAATGAGTGACGTAAAGACACCACAGGACTAGAAAGAGGCCAGCCCCACAGAACACTGACATTTCAGCAACACGTTGATCTGACCGACCTAGCTCAGGAGCGAAAACTCTGAGGAGTGATCGGGAACACCAAAAGCCAGAGGAGTGAGATCAAGGTAGGGTATGTTCTCTACCCCGTCGTTGAGAGTAGCGCTTTATCGGATTTTGAGTAATCCAGTCATCAGTCCGTTATGTATTCCTGTATTTGAGCTGGTGATGTTGTGTCTTTACTGAAAAAATGACAGAATTCAAACAAGGGTTTCTGAAGGTCACACTAGATATACATAAACAAACTGTACCATGTTATAATGATGTTTTTATAGTTCCTTACATGAATACCTGGATAAAGACCTTCTGTGATACATGCAACCATTCAAAAGCTGTTCCGAGGTTTGAAATGCATGTTTTAACCATTAATAAAACAGCTTGGTTGTAGAACAATACAGTGATTTCCTGGACAATTCCACAGCTTTCAAAAAATGAGCAGGATATTCAGAAGCTGTAAATAGTTTTATGACATTTTTGACAATAAACAGAGCTGTACGACATCATCATAAAGTTCCCACCCAGAAATCACTGTATTTCAAAAGTAAAGATCAAATCTCAAAGCAGACAACTTGAAAATAATGTACACAGAAAATAATTTATCATTTAATAAACTTTGTTCTAAAAATACCATCTGGACAATCGTTTTTGTAATGTTTAAATCCATTGAACCATTGAACCATTAAAAACAGCTTCAACCTAAATTATGACACTGATCAGGAAAATAACAGCCACTTTCTGAGGCCAGGATGCATTTAGCAATCTGTCCAGATTACAACACACTCTTAGTTCATGATTGACGGGAGACCGCAGCTTATCTCGCACCTTTAAACTACACATCACACTGCTTTGATAAGCAGATACTGTATATATATATACTGTGGTCGAACAGACTGTTCCTTTCACTGGCTATTGAGGACACTGAAGATTTCCCAAATTCATACATCTCCTTCTGCATTTTTGTTTGTCTATAAATCTGTTTTTAATGTCTATTTTGGTTTTGTTGTTTTTCCACACTCAGATTGCACTGGTTGAATAGGATGGACTATGCCAAGAAGTCTCTCAATCTGTTCTCGCCTTCCTCTCTCTCCAAGTGAGTGTCTTGCCAATGTCTTTACAGTAAATCCACTGTTTATTATCGTAGTTATTTGGGAACACAAGTGTGCTTCTTTATTAAAGCTAAACTGTGTGTATGTGTGTGTGTGTGTGTGTGCGTGCACGTCTGTGTGTGTTTGTGTGTGCAGTATATCCCAAAAGTGTGTATCAGCTAGTGCTTCTGTCCTCCCAAGTTTTAGCCCACGCCTCAGACCCTTCCGGGTCACCAACTCGGACCGCACCATAAAGAAAGGCATCATGGCAGATGGACTGAGAGACCTGCTGAACAAGGTGAGGAAGAAAGTGATGAGTAGAAGGAGGACGAGAAGAGGTTTGAAGGAAATTTGAACATCACGTGACTGGCCCTTTTTGACAGCCGCACAAAATCACATACAACTGCAAAGTGAGTCAGAGAGAGGGAAGAAAATAAAGGATAGAAGGAATGAATGCCTCAGAAGTAGAGAGGCACAGAAAAAGAGATAAAGAAAGAAAGAATAGAAGTGGGTAATGTTCAGACTTTCAGTACTGGCCTTGCTCTGAGTCATCAGTGATTTGCATGCGGCACTTTGTCACTCCTTATCACATTAGTGAAAGGAAATCATGACAAAAGTACTCACACTGATATTTTAGGTGCAGTTTCACATTTTATAAATATCCATTGTATTCTAGTTAAGTCATCTGTAAAGATTAACATGTTGGTGTATAAATCATGGTCTGTGTAACCCCAGAATGCATTTATGTGCAGTTCTAAACTGTCCATTATTACCTAATATATAAAATAGGTGTACATAATATAAAATAGGTGACTGATAATAGCCTATACCTATAAATTATATTCTGTAAAATATACTGAGTCATCTTTAGCATTTGCTTTCTGTGTGTGTAATCTGTTATCAGATGTTTCATGAAGTGTTTTATCAAGCAACATAAAATAACAATTATTTCTGTCACACACAAATCCTTTACTGTTTTTTTTTAATGTATTACCATATATATAAATTTAAATGTCCTTATAGACAGAAACACCATATACATGTTTGGGAGGGGGTTTTTTTTATGACAAAGACAATATATAGTCCCTCTTTTTAGTTCTTTCTTTAGTATACACGAAGAAAGCCTTAGAAACTGTTCAAATGATCACAGTTTAAACAAACCCTCATATCTCCAAAAATATTTTTCATCATCTAATGAAGGAGTTATGCAAACGTAACAAGACTTAATGTTATTTAACTGAAAGCAACAAAATTATTTTTGGACAATTTTGTGACATAATGCACACATCATTTTCAATAAAGATTTCAACAAAGTTTAGTTCCAACAAAGATGAAATATATGGTTTTATATGGGTATTCTTCTTTTAATATTACTTCAGAACAAGCTCCACAAACATCTTGACTGATTCAAAGACATACTGTAATACTACATGTGTAAAGATTTTTGAATGCCATCATAGCACACAGGACAATGCTTTTACATTGATTGTATGACCTCTGTACTGTAGAAGTGACCCATAAGACTAACCTCACTGGAAACTCATTTGCCCTTTGACTCTCAGACAATGGACGCCTTCCATATGTCCTGTGTCGCTGGTCTGGTGCTTGATGAGGACGGGACAGGAGTGGACACAGAGGACTTCTTCCAGACCCTAAAGGACAGTACTGTGGTGATGGTCCTGGAGAAAGGACAGAAGTGGACGCCTCAGCAGGTATAACCCCTGAGATGCTGGAGAACGCACTAACCTCAACAACACTTTATTTCAGGAAATGCCTTGAGAAACAGAACTTATGAATCACAGCAGAGTGTACATTACCCATTCATTACTGACTCATGACTGATGGACAGCATGCCATAAACATCTTCTGATAGACAGCATGTCAACACAAACCACACAATGCTATTGTAAGTCCATTACGCCATATCAGAACCTGAAAAAAAGCTTCACAAAGTTTTCCAAAGTCACCAGCTGAGGTTTCCCATCAGTGTTCACAGACGGCAATGATGGATTCCAGGAGTACAAAGACAGAGTAATTATTTTGAGAATTCACTGTGGTATGTCGGACTACTGAAAAATAGTGGAGCCACAGGCCCGATGGCAACAGAGGCTCCCTCTGCTGAGTTCATTTCCTCTGCACTAGTCTTGCCAGCACTCTTTAATAAGAGCAGCATTTAGGCAGCAGACTGAAGCTCCTCAGCTTTGAATGGTGTTTGTCCAAAGTAGGCAATTTACATATGCGCTTAATTATGTCTGTAATGATTTGCGGGTACCTGAATGCCATTAACCATCGTGTTTATTCGGTTCCCCCTCGTGCTGGGATCGTCATATTAGCATATGCCATTTCCTCCACTCTCTCTTGTCTGTCATTTGCCATTGCCCATCACTTTGAATGCATTAATCTGTATCCAGATGCAAGCAAAATTAATTTTTGGGAGACTGCACCTTGGGGCTCGCAGAGTGGAGATGAGAAAGAGAATAGTGAGGTGGGGTGGAGGATTTGACCCCGTTTTTCTGTTCATCCATCACATTTTGACAGTTAGTAACAGAATTTAGACACACACACCCTCACACATAACGTCAGCTTGAATCTCCCGTGATGGAGTTTCACTCCAAAATGTGCCTGGGGCGCTTTTCAGTCATGACACACATCCGTCAGTATGTTGAAAAATACGATGACTTTCAATCTCTGACCTTCAAACAAAGAATTCTTTTTGGGTATGGAATAATGGAATAACTATAATGCAAAATACACAGTAATTGTGCCCGTGTCTTCACAGAATGGTGTGTCCGAGTATCAAGCTAGAGAGCACAAGTCAAAGCACAGGAAAGACCTGGCCAAACTTACCCTTGACTTCTACAAAAACCATCCAAAAGAATTCATTGGCTGCCTGAATGTGCAGATGACTCTCTACGGGATGTACTCCATGTCATATGATCTGCAGTGCTACCATGCCAAGAGAATGTTGAGGTGAGAAGAGTTCAATCAACCTATATTTTTTGTTCAGAGCTGCTTTTATATTTTATGACATATCTTCATGGGTATATAGGCTGAGATCCATCACATTCTGTGATGAAGTCTGATGCAAATCTTGGTTTTGACATGTGGTTTGAACATGTGAATATTTCATGTAATGTTTCACCATTTGTAGATGTGTGAATCTTGAAAAATGTCATTAAAAATGTCATTACACATATATGATCAGATAAATAGATGGATAACTGAAGGGATGAATGGATGGATATAGATATATGGATGGATGGATGGATGGATGGATATTTATTTATTCTTAATTATTTGGTAAGGAAGTGCCATATTTATATTTGTTTACTGTATGTGATGTGTATTTATATTCAATTAGAAAATCAGCAAATCATAATGTGGCCTGTGTACCATTTAAGCAATAGTAGTAGATGTACCACCAGATACATTGCATTCATTCGATGTGTTTTTGTTTGTCTTTCTGTTGGCAGAGAGGCCCTGAGATGGACTCTCTTCAGCATGCAGGCCACTGGTCATATCTTACTGGGTACCTCTTGCTATATGCAGCATCTTATTGATGAAGACGAGAAAGCTGAAGCTCAACTGGTTGCATGCGAGCACATAAACAAACCATTACAGGCCATCCAGTGGAAAAAGACTGCAGCTGACCGCAGAAAGTAGCGGGCAGACCCAGGCAAAGGGCTAGGAAACCATTGTAGTGGCATGTTATCTATGTTACTGAGCATGGCTAAAATGGCAGGACCATTTGTGGTGTGAGAATAACAGTACTTCATTTAGCATATGGTCCACATGTAGTGACACAGTTTTCATTCTTTTATTGTGTACTCCAGCACATGGATGGATATACGATGGAACACTAACTATCATTTCATGAATCAGAAAGCTAACAGAAGGTCTTTAGTTTATGTGAGAAACAAGAAAACTGCTGTTAAGTCTACATGTGGTCTTTACAAATGTAATCTGGACCAAAGAAGGGGCAATGCCTGGTAGGCCGGTTGAAAAATTAGAAAGTCAGAAAGAGACTAAATCAGAAAGAGACACGGCCAAGACATTAAACGTGTCAAGCAACGTCTTGTCCAAAGCAAGTTTGCTTTTTGGTTTTAGGTACATATATGTGTGTGTAGAAAATGTATGTGTGTAACAATGTAGCTATTAATATTTATTCGTGATTCTGAATGCTAAAAATTACTGCTTTTTCCTTTTTATACAGTCCATTATGTATTGTGTTTTATCTCCAAGTATTTGGATTAAACATTAAGTTTGAATGCTTCTAGGGATGTTGCCTGGCATTCATTTCTCAGTATGCTTGTGTATGTATGGATCTTGATCTTTTTTGCTAAGTGTACAAGTGTGTGTACATGTGTGTGTGTGTGTGTGTGTTGCATGCACCCTGCAGCTGTAAGCCTAGTGCTAGGAGAGGGGATGACATGCTTGTCTGGCTGGCCTGGGCTGTAATTGGCCTCCGGACGGGTGCTTTCCCACATCCCACACCAGCTGGTAATTGCCTCTGAGAGAGAAAGAGAGAGAGAGAGGGTGAGAAATAGATAGAGAGAGAAGGGACATGAGACAATTACAAGTCTGTGGTAGGAGACGGGAGGGGTGAAAAACAGATTAACAGAGAGAGGAGAAATATGGAGAGAGAGAGAGGGAAAGAAAGAGAGAGAGAAAGCAGAAAGGCACAGCTGGAAGGGGAAAAGTGGAAGGGACGGAAATGATCCCTTTCACGGAGAGGAGAGTGGATGACGCATTTGGATCCTGCACCTACCACTCCACACCACTCAGTGCCCTTTCTAAATCATGCCATTTCACTCACACAACACGTTCCTACTGCAGCCTCACAGCCAACTGGTCACTTCATTAGTGGCTAGTCTTCAAAAGGCACTGACAAAGTGACAATTAGCCAATACGAGATTAGAACATCTTAAATTAGAACGTGAATCAGTGTGTTTCCAACAGGTTTCCTTGCATCTCAGCAAATAGTGTCTTGACTCCAATTAACAGTGGGCGAAGGCAAAGTAGGACAGCACACGTCTTTGCACTCTCTTGAAGAAAGAGCTGGCCACAAATTACAGTGCAAAAAAACACTATTAAGGATTTTGTCACTGTCTTAACAAAGGATCTCATCTTCAAAATGTTTTTTTTTAGTTTTTGGGCCATTTTTGTTAGTCCATTTATTACAAAATGCTCACATAAAGTTAAAGGTAGCTGGCCCTTCCAAGTAGTGTAAAAAAAAAAATTACAAAAGGAAGTTATGAGATTTTGATGTGACAGGGATCATTTAAAACAAAAAAAATTAAAAAATTGTTACTGCACCCATATAACAGCTGTCCAAACACACACATTAAACCTCCAGTGTAAATCAAGCCCACTACCCATGCTGTAAATGCAGAGGTGTCTTTAATTCAGGCAGCCACAGCTCTATTCAGCAGGGGAGCTCCTGGAGCTTCAACACCCTGCAGAGTTCCAGCCCAAAACCATTGCACCTGATCCAGCTAATCATGGCCTTGAGAATCATCGGAATATCAGCCAGGTGTGTTAGACTGCAGGGTGAAGAGATCTGTGTATTCCTGTTCCGCAATTGGTAGGCACAACAGGGGTTACTGAAAAGGATTTATACATGGAAAATGTTTAGCCAGAAATGCCTTCCAGTGTGGAAAACTATGAGATAAAAAGAGATTATGAGATTATTTCCCTGATTTTTTTTATTTGTAGGGTTTTATGAATAAAAACAGTAATTACTAATTAACAGTAATTAGTCATTAATTTTACCTCTATTCATTTCACCTCTATTTGTTCTTCAGAATGAAACACTGTTTCTGTCAATGTGCCCTTAAGATGTATATATATGTGAATTACCTTTTTTTCTGATTAGCTGCCCTGCATTGTGTCTCATTGAAAAGCTGCCCAAGATGTTTCCATTTGGTCATATAGGACTTCTGTAATTTTTAATTTTTGTATTTTCATATTTCTAAATCTTGCTGTGTGCATTTGCGGGTTAGCCCCAAACATCATCTCATTGTACTGATACAATGTCAATAAAGCATCTATCTATCTATCTATCTATCTATCGATCTATCTATCTGTCTTATGGTACATAAACTGAATGTACTATATGGTACTGTAAATGAAAATGAAATATGGTACTGTAAATTATTTATATAGATGTATGTTCTAAAATATTTCATCCTTTTATTAAAAATTAATCATTTACATCAAATTTACACTTGCATATATTAAAATGGAAGCATGTTATGCACACAGCATATCAATACTCTCATGCTTAGACATGTTTCACATAAGGATTAACTATGTCCTGAGGAGACAGATGACTTTAGCGACTGCAGAGTGAAAACGATTCGTTCCAAATCTTTTAACTAATAGGTTATTGATGACAAGGACAACAAGAAACATGGTCACTTAGTTTATTGATCTTCCATTCAGTTCCTGACCATCTTCTGTTCAGTTCCGACCATTCTGTTACACAGTGACCAAAGATGACCTTATTTAATTACAGAGAACTGCTTTCTCACTTTCACAGCTGTAAATTCTAGACCTTCTTGGGTACCACTGTGTCTATCCACCAATCTAACGGTCCATTGATCTATCTAACTATCTATCTATCCATCTACTTATCCATCTATCTATCTATCTATCTATCTAGCTGATTATAAACACTCAGGTCTGTTTTCACAATTTTTTTAAAGTTTATTTTATTTTGATCAGGGGAAAAATTATATACATATTTATCTATATAA
>JBBPCX010000114.1:19450156-19481645 GCA_037974365.1 Hydrocynus forskahlii | reverse complement strand
CTAAAATTTAGTTGTTTTTAGTAGTGTAGCCTAGATACAGATATTTTGCTCATTTTTTGCTTATTTCAGGTCAACTCATTTCAACCAAACACACAATACACTGTTCCTCCATGGTGCAACACAAAGATCAAAATCCAAAACAACACAAGACTACACAAGTGTGGGCAGGACAGGACTGCAAGAGAAGCACAAGGGCAACAATGCAGTCATTACGGTCAATACAGACAACATACAGTGCTGCCAGCATATAGTTCTTCGAGTTTTTGTAAGTGGCTAGGATTTTTTCAGTGTAGTCTCTTTAGTACTTTAGAATATTGAACATAGTTTTCTTCATTACTTTTTGTTTTCTGGTTCAGTGGTTACATCTATATCTTGTCTGAAAGGTTCATTGGTGTGCAGAGACTTTTTTTCATATTACAATGACGACTGCTCCACTGTTGTTTGAATGACTAGTTAAATGGGAATGTCATCAGTATGTAATCAGTCTGTAATGCGTCTGACCTTCTTTGCACTTTTTGTACGGTGTCCTTGGGTGCTAGAAAGGCACCTATAAATAAAATGTATTATTATTATTATTATTATTGTTACTGTTATTATTATTATTATTATTATAAACATCACTAGCAGTAAGGTAAAGCAAGAAAACTCTTGGTTTAAGATATCTTTTCATGAAACCATTATTTTCTGAGGTTTGTATGAGCATACGTATGTGTTAGTATCTGTATTTCTATGCTCTTGCTTGTTTTATTATATTATCTGAGAGATCTCAATGAGACACAAAAGTCCTGAATTACTAAAAAGGACAATTGAGTAGATATGCCTCTTTAACCATACCCTAACCTGACCTAATGTTTAGGGAAAAAGATTATGCAATAAATAAAGCCAAAACTACCATTTAGCTGCAAGCTGAGGGACAATAGATTAACTTTGCGTCGCTGCCCTCATGGACATTCTGTTGTCCAGCCAGTCCGCACAGTGACACCCTACACCAAACATCAAAGTAGGTCTGTAATATCCAGCTTTAACAGAGGTGTCAAAACACTTGGATTGAAACCCTAGAGCAGGGAAACCCAAACATTCTGATTCAGTGTGTCAAAACGCAACCTCACTTGCCAAGAACAGAGTTTTTAATGTTTCTAGGCTGAGGATCCCCAGCGCAGTGCAATCAGCTTTTTCAGTGGGTTGTGCATCTCAGTCAAATAACTGCAAAGGTAACAAGACAAAATGTAACCTGAGTTATGAGTCCAGGCAAAAGTAGTCCTGAAAAATCTATACTGATGCCAGCAGTACAAAATGCAAGCTTCATGGTTTTATACACCACCATTGGCAGACAAGCCCCATGTGGCACAGCCGTGCTGTAACTGTTTTCCCTTCCAGGCCCTATTGAGAAGAAATAAAGTTGACAGTGCCCTTTTGCCCCTCTATGTACTTTTTGTGCCTTTCTGCCCGGTCTTTAATAGCCATAGTGACAATTCATCTACAAAAGTCCTCGGCAGCCTGCCAAAATTATATGTAAAGTTGTTCATGCAGTCAGTAAAAAATTATTTGCTCTGAATAACACTAGATTAAATTTGATCATTTAGATATCTATTAGATTATCTATTAGATAGATAAATACAAACAAACAGTAATATAACAAATAGGACATAGCAATCAGCACATTTTACTGTTGGAACAAAACCATTTCTCACTTTATAATTTATTTTATTTTTTTCATAAATCCTTTTTTTCTTTTACATTATGTAAAAATAGCAAAGGGGCCCACAGAAATGCTCCAGAATTACTTGACATAATCCTTTAACATTAAATACATTAAATCTGTAGAGTTAGAGTTACCTCTCCTTGAACTAATCAATAGTTCATTGATTTAAATCAGGTGTGTTGCTGCTGGCAT
Source organism: Hydrocynus forskahlii (assembly GCA_037974365.1). Classification (NCBI taxonomy): domain Eukaryota; kingdom Metazoa; phylum Chordata; class Actinopteri; order Characiformes; family Alestidae; genus Hydrocynus; species Hydrocynus forskahlii. Next base: position 19,479,751 of record JBBPCX010000114.1, on the reverse strand, counting down.
TGAACAAATCCATTTAAGGGCTGGAGTGCATCAAGAAGAAAAGGAACTGAAATGGAGTTCTTCTAACCATCTAGCATGTAACATGAAGTACATGTACATGAAGTACAAGTACGCTGTACACAAGAACATTGTACTTTTTGCTGTAATTCACTGATGTTTATTCAAATTTAGTCTAATGTTTTAGAATATTTTTGCAACTTTAAAAATGCTTCTTGCTTCTTCTCCTCCATCTGCACCTCTTGTTCCCTCTTCCACACCTTTCCCTCTAGACACTCTCCTCTCTTTGCCAGTCCTATGCATTTACCATTGCTAGGTCATTCATTTTGGGGGCAGACAGCATTATTGCATAACTCTGCTGGGGGTGGGATAAAACAGACGGCCATGTATTTATAGCATCAGACAGAGGGAGTTTCATAGGGGTTTAATTGGGCCACCACTGCCAGATGATCATGAACCCCTCCCAGTGGGGAAGCCAATGAGGAGAAGCCCAAGATGAGAGCGGCTGGCCGAGCTTACCATATGAGAGGGTGGATGGATAGAAATTGGAGAGGAGAAAATAATGGTTCTAGAAGGGTGGAAAAAGGGCAACAGCTTGAAGGAGATGCGTAATACATGCAAATGGGTTTTGAGATTTTTTGTGCCCATTGTCACAGTTGCCATGATGTGTCATTCTTTGCCCGTCTGTCTTTTTCTAAATAAAGAATTCTCAGGTAAATTAGGTTTGTAACCTGCTCTTCATTTTATGAAAAGGCCAAATCAGGACTGATGATAGTGGTTGCACGGAAGTGCTTAACACAGCTATTTTGCAGGTGCATGTCCAGAGCACTAGAGGAATAGTAACAATTACTGAACTTTTTCTAGAAGCAAGTCTGAGTCATCAGTTTTGCACCGTCAATTCACCATTATTACACTCTGTTTTATGACTCTGGTATAAATTCACTTTCTTCAGTACACAGGACTTACAGTAACACAATCATATTGACAGTACCTCTGGACAGGGCTGGATATTATTTTGATGGTAATGATACTGACCTTAATACAGATTCTTAAACATTACCATGTTCAATATCCTCTTTTAATCAACAAACCAAAAGTGGGTGTAGTTTAAGCCAGAAGTGAGAGTACGTGCTGGTAGTGGGTGTATTTACTGCATTACAGACTGATCATAATGTGCATATGGAATGTAAATCAAACAGCTAACTAGCAATCTACAGTTTATAACAAGCATGCTGTTTGGCTCCTGGATGCTAAGATTTACAAGTTTAAATTTCAAATTTGATATTACCTGAAATTTTTTGGAAGTTATCTGGCTAGTACCATAAAAGCACTGAATTTTCATATCCAGCCCTAGAGTCTCACCTATTACCTGATAGAGAGACCCCAGGTTGCAACACCTCCATCACACTGAGCTTCAGAGCTTCACAGAACTGTGTGCCCAGTCCTCCGTTCTTCACTTTGCTGTCCCACGACTGGACAGCCACACACATTTCAAACCACATCATCACATTCGCAGATGATACGACTGTGCTGGGACTGATAAGCAGGGATGATGAGTCAGCAAACAGAGAAGAGGTGTGGAGACAACAATATATCTCTTAATGTCGACAGAAGTAAAGAGATAATTGTGTACTTAAGGAAGTCACTTAATGCCTGCAGAATTGTACAAGACTCCTCCCACCCCTCACATAGGCTTTTCACACTCCTACTATCCAAGAGGAGATCCTGCAGTATCAGAGTCAGATCTGCCAGGTTACATGACAATTTTTAGCCCCAAGCTGTCTGGCTCCTCAACAACATGCTGCCTCCCAGGATCCTCCAAACTTGACCTCAGCATAATCAGCTATACAGAACATATATTCATGAACAGCCACTTTATCTAAAGGACTGGTTTGCACATAAACTGGAGGTCACACACTGACCTCTAAGTACATACACAGTACTTTGTCATGGTTGCAATAAGAAGAATTCTTATTGTTTCTGTACCATTAGAAATTGATTCTGTTACTGATTATATACTTCTATATACTGTGAATTCATGCTGCTGCTCAGGATCATCCTGATACTCAGGTCCAATTTGCTGTCATCAACTGTATCGCACGTTTAACGTATTAACATATATTGCACAGTGCTGCCCACGTACTCAGGGCATGTTTGGTCATCACATCGTTTAATGTGTTTTGAAGTTTTATGGTGGTTTAATTTTACAGTCTTGTTTTGTTATTTGCACGATTGTACACTGTGGACCTTGAGCTTCACCATTTTGTCTAGCTGTATACTGGTATATGGCTGAAAGGACAATAAAGTTCACTTTGACTTGGAATTAACTTTTTGTATTATAGCTACAGTATGTGGACAGTCTTTCTGTATATCACTGCCCAGTTTAAAGTAGCTACAACAACATAATGCAGCTTGGACACATATCATATTAAACTGTATGTTATGTTTGTTCCGTAAAGCTTGTCCAACCTGGTAACTGTGGACACAAAAGAATGATGAAAAATATTATCAGTCAGTGTCAAAAGCACATGCTGTCTCTCTCTTTCTGTATTTGGGATGCAAATGACTATGATAATTTCTATTAAGTTATGCTAATGTGGATGAAAAAAGCAGGACTGTGTAGACATTCAGCACTTCTACCAATCAGCATGCCTGATAAGGAGAGCAAAAGTACAGTGCTATTATTCATGCTACATATGTCTGATGGGTACTGAATAGTTTTTGTATCTTCAGCATGTGTGTGGATGTTAAGGTCTCTCTGAGTGAGTGTGTGTGTGGGGGTCTATATCTAGCCAAGCTTGGAAGCAGTATGAGTCTGTAATTTTCCGCTGTGCTCACTGCAGCTGGCACTGACACAGCATTGGGTCGCAGGTGTGCCACGGCTGCTGGACAGCAGCCAATCAGAATACCAGAATGTTTTCACTCCTGATCAGCAGCCAATCAGAACGCTCAGCATCCTCTTTCAGCCAGTAGGCAGTAGCACAGCCCCTTCTCCTATCGCTTTATCACTTTCCTTAGTATCTTTCACCTTCACTGGCACTCCTCTGAAACCTCATCACACCTTAACGAAGCAAGAGGGAGAAGGAGAGGGAGCTGATAGTATAACAAAGCTGAGAAAAAGAGGGCTAAGTCTGTGAATGAGAGAGACAGCTTCTCTTATTTGCGCCTGATAACAACACTAAAGAAATCTCATAGCCTGCTACCTGTATACGTTTGGATCTAAGTGATAATATCTAAGAAATGTTTGTACATATCAGTATGTATCTGAGAGCGTGAGATGGACAAATATTGTATCATGATCCTGCACATGAGTAGTATAAGCCCAGGATAAAAATAAGTGTGCAGGTTGCCTCCCATTACCCATTTCAGAGATTCTAGCTGTGTTCGAAAAGTGCACTCGTTCACTCGCTCACTCATTTACTACATAGTGTTTGCTATATAGGGGGGTTAACAAGTGAACAAGGGGAGGCTACGTTTAGCTAATTTCGGACACCTAATTTTGGACCTTACCCATGGCACTCAGCCTGCAGCCTCATGCCTGCGGCCGAACCACACCAATGAGGATATCCATGAACAACCTCACTTTCACTCGTGTTATGTTGCTTAAATAAAGTATTTATCTGTATAGTAGCTCCACATACACTGAGGTAAAGTTACCATGCTAAGCCAGATATAATTAAAGCAATATGTGATTTAAAGACAAAAGAATTTATACCGTTGGTTCCACGGGACTTAATTCATTACCATAACGTTATGATAAACTTGAACAACAAAACACTCACATTTGTGCATGATGTGCTCCATTGCTGGCGACTGTACTGGTTCCTCCTCCTCTTGACTTTATTTCGCAGGATAACAGTGAAAGAAACCTTCAGTGCATGATGGTATATGTGTATTCATGTAGTGTACAGTGTCTGGACACTAGATTTTGGTGTCGCGCAGCGATTTTGTAGTGCACTAACTAGTGGGTGAAATTGACAGTTGGAATTTCGAACAACACTACAAAATGGCTGATTCACTACATAGTGCCCTACATAGTGAACGAGTGCACTTTTCAAATGCAGCTTCTGACACTACTTCTGGCACATCACTGTGTAGTAAACAATCAGTTAACACTCAAGAAGCTGCTACTCTTGAGCAGTAGTGCTACTTAATGAGTTCTGAAATGTTCTCAAATGGTCTAAAATTTTGCGCAATTCGTTTGGTGGCTGCCCATAGCCTCACGTGCTGAATGGGTTAAATGTAGAGGAGGAATTTCACATTGTTCACGTTGCGTCCTGTGCTATGGTGTGTTCACGCATGACTATAAGGGGCCATTTTACTAGGCAAGGCTAGAGGCAAAAACGAAGCAGGTCAAAATACAGTCTGGAGCTAATTCCAGCGACCACAGGGCAAGATTCAAGATTCTTTATTTGTTACATACATAGTTATACGAACACAACATGTTGTGAAATGTGCCCTGTAATAAACAAATTCATCACTGTAGCAGCTGAAAGAGTTAATCATACCAAGTCACCAGAGGATCTCTGGCTTCAGCCCTGAAACTACAGAAGAATTCAATAGGTCAAATCAGGAAAAATAGCAGCATTAATAACGGACTAAATGGACTAATAGACACTAAAATTGGAGATGTCTTTGTACCTGTGCATTGTATTTGTGTTTTTACTGTTTATATCCCACATTGCATTCGCATCAGTTTTACCAAGACAAAGTCCTACATGCCAAGTATGCTTGGCCAATAAACCGATTCTGCTTCTGCTATCCACTTTTTAAATATGACAATATCAGCAGTACAGTGCAGTATGACTGACTTGGCTTGATCTCCTAATTTCTCTCTCTCTTTATGTATAGACATATCTAGAAGGCCTGGGTGTGGGAGTGAACGTGGGATGTTTTGGAGGAGGAGGAATAGGGATCAAGTGGGGGGAAGAGGAGCAGAGAGAGAGAGAGAGAGAGAGAGAGAGAGAGAGAGAGAGAGAGGGGTGCAGTTCTGTGTGTTGGGGAGATGGAAGAGTGAAGAAAAGGAGGGGTGTCGCTGCAGAAACACGTGCACATTTCCTCACGTGTGCACTCATACACTGCAGAGTGCTGTGAGTTTGTGGCATACAGACATACTGCACTACTTCACACATAAACGAATGGGTGCAGGCACACACGTACACATGCAAACAGATGTGTTGCTTCTGGCTGCTGGCCATGTTAGCTTAACCCTGGCGTATATATATATATATATATATATATATATATATATATATACACTGACACTGCCATGTCTTACATTCGCACCTTTAAAACATCACACTGAAACACTTAGCACTGCAGTATACACTTCTTACATACACAAACATCATCATACACATCAAGTCAAGTCGAGTCAAGTAGAGCTTTATTGTCATCCCAGCCATATACATATAGTACACAGTGAGACGAAATATTGTCCTCCTGGACCATAGGTGCAACATAAAACACAACAGAACAGCAGCACACTCGATCACGCAGAAAACAAGAAACGCTCATATCACTGCTAAATCAAACGCATATACAACTCCATTAACCCTAAACCTAAGCTGTTTTCCCCATTGATGTGCACCAGCTGTGCATTCACAGTATCTGTGTGCACATACGCACGCATGCTGGACTAACTTCAGCATGCCAGACACGTTCAGAGAAGTTCATTTAGTGACCCATTTGTCAAGTCTTTGTCCTCTGCCTAAAGCCATACTCAGTGTATACTTATTTTTGTTGCATTCGGAAAAAAACCCCACACACACATGGATTGATGGCTGGAGGTTAAATGCTTTTTGTCAGTTAGCTAGTGGACTAAGAAAGGAAAAGAGAATTGTTTGACAATGAACAGGACATAACACAGTCCCCACAGAACTGCAGGTATGCATACATACAGACAGACACACTCACCCCTACACAAAAGAGAGAAACCTTGAAATTTTGCACCTTCAAAACACTTAGATTTTTGTACCATTGGATGAACATCTAAAAATACCCATTAGAAATATTAATATACATAATTTTCCACATCACTTTCACAAACAAATATTAATTTTAAAAATCAGCAGTTCGGGTGACCAGACCAGCTTAGCTATAATATGAGAAATGAAATAATTAAACAAAATCTTCAGCCATAAATTTCAATCAAATTCATACAAGTGTTAGGATATGTGTTGAGGCAAGCTCTGAGAATATATTGGCCAAAAGAAATAAAAATTGAGATAGATTTAGCAAAAAATGGGTTTCGCAAGAAAGAACACTGCGAAGGTTTTGATAACAATGCAACTATTTTCTAGTAGTGCTTTTGCAAACAGTGTATGTGTGTGTATATGTGTGTCTCGTGCACCACGCTAAGTATTAAATATCTCAGGTAAGGCAACAGATTCCGATCTGTTGTACCATGAGCCTATTTCATTATGATCACATTTCTTCTAAAGTCAGGTTCATGTTTCACTCTGTGTGCTCCTCGGTCCTCACAGTGCTATCTCTTTCTCCCGACATAAGAGACTGTACTACAACTTTCCCTCTCTAACCTCTTCTCCCCTTTTCTGCCGCCCTGCCCTTCTGTATCGTCCTTTTAAAACAAGTTAGCTTGACTTATTTATGTCAGCTTCAGTATGTGTATCTTTGCTGACCCACTTTTGAAGGGCCTGGTGAACTTCAAGACTGTATCCATAACTGAACATCAAATAGTTTTGACCTCTGCCTTATCCATCTCTTGTTCAGTAACTTTGTTAATGAATATCTGAGTGTGCATGAACTGTGAAGAGTTCACAAATTAAAAGAAAAAATTATTTTATGCTCGTATTAAAGCCATTGGTTGTTCTCTACTTGTTACTCATGACACAAACTCCTTAAGTAGTTGTTGCCAGAGGAATGACAGAAGAAAGACAAATACAACTCACTTCCACCATCAAAAATACTTTTTCTGGCAAGTGAAACAAATCTTTTTTAAGAAAAAATATCATAGAAACAAAACATATGTGCATAAAATCCTTACCTAAGATTGAAATCTGCCAAATAAAATGATGGGCTAAAGGTGGTTATACTGTACTGCCTGTTCTGGTGTGTGTAAGATATCCTATATTGCTAAAAGTATGTGGACTGCTGACAATGACACCCCATCCCATTCCAAAACCATGGGCATTACTGTAGAGTTGCCCTACCACTTGGCAGCTACAATTGCCTCTGTTCATCTGAAAGGGTTTTCTACATGGTCTGGAGTGTGTCTATGGGAATTTGTACCTATTCAGTCAAAAGAGCATTTGTCAGACACTGATGTTGGATGAGATGGCCTGGTTCAAATGTATGTTCCAGTTCATCCCAAAGGTGTTCATCTTTGAGGTCAGGACTCTTTGCAGGAACTTTCCCCTAACTGTAACCACAATGTTGGGGGCATGTTATTGCCTAAAAAGTCTTTGTGCTGTTTCATTACCATTACCCTTCACTGGAACTAAGGAGCTTAGCCCAAACCCTGAAAACCAGCCCCAGATCATTATCCCCCCTCCACCAAACTTTACTGTTGACACTTTGCGTTTTAGTAGGTGGCATTCTCCTGGTATTCACCACACCCAGATTCAACCATCAGATTGCCACATAGTGATGTGTGAAGCACGTTTTCACTGCTCCAGAGTCGTTTGGCATGGTGCATTGTGTATAATCTTGGGCAGCTTGTCTGAAACTACTCGACCATGGAAACCCATTTAATGAATCTCGTGACAGACAGTTCTTGTGATGGTGTTACCTCCAGTAGGCATGGCGGTATTGATGCGACAGAGGACAGACGACTTATGTGCTATGTGCTTCAGCACTTCGCAGCCCTGCACTGGGAGTTTTCATAGTCTACTGCATTGTGATAGAACTGTTGTTCGATCAACCTCTCTCTCATTCTCTCTCTTACTCTCACTCTCTTTCTCTCTCCCTCAAAGGCACTACAAGCTTTACAACATTCTGTCTAAGCAGTGCGGACATGTGCTTGTACCCTCTCCAACCTTACATTTACATATACGGCATTTAACAGATGACGTATGGGGTTAAGGGTCTTGCTCAGGAACCCAGTGGTGGTATGCTGAAGCATGATCTTTTAGTCCAGAGGCAAGTATTCTACCCACTAGGCCAGCACCACCCACTCTCAAAGGGCAGATGAATGAAACACCAAGCCCACCCCTGCAGGGTGAGAGAGACAGGTTTTGCAGGCTTTACACACACGTACATGTCACACATACTACAAAAAAAAAAAAACAGCCACACATGTGAAATCACGTAGTTCATTCACCAGGCTGCTTCTGAACACAATTACTTCATTTGGAGATGCACCAATAATAGGCATGATGCAAATATTTGTTGCCAGCAAATATATGCAATGTTGTTTACATTTGTTTGATTTTTGTTGATTTGCTCATTTCTGCTCTATAAATCATATAGTTTAACTGCAAACTGCTGAAGGGTACAAATGTGGTACATAGTCATTAACATTGTTTTCTATTTTTCCATCACATTTGAAGTATTTTTAGCATGCATTGAATGGTTCTCACTTGTTGCATGTGTTCAACATCACGTCTACACATTTCTAGCATTTCTGAAATGGCACATTTGTTACCAGCGCTTCTGAAATGATGCTCCTATTTTTGGTCAGTCACATCAATATTTCCTTTTTATACAAGTTGCGCAAAGACAATAGCATTCAGGTTCTTGACCACCTTTATTCTGAATATGTGTCTGCACAAGTGGTCACCAACACTGCTCATACAGATCTACTAGCATGCAAAATGTAGTCTGAACCTTAATCTGCTGCATTTAATAATCCAGCTAACCAGTTTCTTCAGAGGACCTTGATTATAGCTTGAGGATTCTTAGCTATGAATTAAATGTTCTGTACGAGTGGTTCTGGACACAGTCTTCATTACAAGCACAAGAGCAACTGCAGTAATAAATAGCTTTCAGCATACCAGAGATTCTAAGAAGTTCTAAGAAGTCCATTTAATACCCCATGTGTCAAGTCCTTGACCACCTGCAAAGGACTATGTCCAGAATGCCTTCGGTTTATTATGAGGATTTTTTTTTTTTGCCACAAGAACCAAACAAAAACAAACACACATACAAGGAGGCCGCAAACAATCTAGACAAAACAATAAAGCAGAGAATGGAGGTCACAAGTACATTCATCAGCTTAGATGAAAATAGACATGGAGACACAGACATGAATTACATTTGTAATTTTGATGAGATCAAACAAAACTTATGAGACCCCAGAACAGAATGTCTTCCATCTTATGTCATTACATTGCACGGCTACTGAAATGACTAAATCTGGGATCTAACTACAGAAATAAAGAACCTCCACATCATGCAAACTGGTGTAGGACCTTCACAAGTAAAACTATATTAAGAAAGATCTTTTCTTAACACAGTTCTTTAGGCAAGTGAGAGTGGTTTTGTGGTTGATGTATTTATTGAATGTTTTAGGCATTGTTTATGTTGCACTGACAATTGACTTTGTTATAGAAATCATTACATGGTCCCCCTTTTTGTATGTTTTTCTTTATTTAAGGCTCTGGACATCCTTAGCTTGTTATTTAGGACAAGACAGCTGTCACTAGGGTTGATGGCATCTCAAACAAATTCCATAGCATTAAACGTTTAAACCAGAAGGGCCTGTCTGTGGGCTCACAAACATACAGGCCCTTATAATACAAACACATACAGGCCCTATAAATACAAACCCTATAAATATTTATACTTATTGTTGCTGAAGAATAAGAATAAATATTTATAACTGAATGCTATTGCTTTTACTGGGCTTAAACACCACGGTCACTGATGAGTTCCTGTTTGACGTGTCCCTGGTGGATGAATCATTTCTTTTGCAAATGTACTTCAGGGCAATGCCACCTCATTGTTCTTTCACATGAGCCTATTCAAACATAGTCAAATATCACACCTGGCCATACGAGCGGCTTGTTATGGGGACGAATGATGAATGGTGGCTTCTGTTTGAGGACACACCTTAGGAAACCTCAGTCCTGCTGTGTCTGCTCATGATATTATGTTATGTAGGTTGTCATTAAGATATCAGTGTCAAAACCATTCAAAAGTGAATACTGATGCCCATGTAAAAAAGGGCATACATGTATGTGTATGTGTGTGTGTGTGTGTGTGTTTGTGTTTGTCTTATGTGAGCAAGGAGCTAAAAGAGAATGTATATTGACAAGGTCTTTCTCCGTCCCATCGACTGTTACATAACATGTTTTCAGGCCCACTCTCACACACACAAAACATTCCTTCTGCTTAGAAAAATACACTAAGGATTCTATAGGCTGTCTGTCAGTGCTTCTCTATGAGGAGAAAACAATCTTCTGTTTGTAGTTGTACAATAGTGAAACAATGGAGCTCACAAATGTGTTCTCAGACTGTACTACTTGCTTTTACAGAGTTCGAGCAGTCTTCAGTGTTTTCTTGGAAAGTGAGGCGTGGAGAGGAGAGTGGGTTGATTGGCAACAGACGGCGGTTCTGGGTTTAGCTAGCAGCTGGTGAACGTAGTCTGCGTTCTGCTCTGAACACGAGGGAAAGACTTTTGCTTTAGTGAAAGTGCGACTGACTGTGGATGAAAAGTCACAGTTCATGGGGTGAAAAAAGCACAGATCCGTGTGCATGTGTGTGTGTGTGTGTGTGTGTGTGTGTGTGTGTGTGTGTGTGTGTGTGTGTGTGCATGCGTGTGACCATTTCAAGATTTGGAATCAATAATTTCAATAACATAAATTGAATCTGGGAGCAGATTAACATATAAAATTATTCTAATACTTCAAAGGTTTCTGCTCATTAGCAGGAAGCAATGAGGCTGTAAAAAATACACATGTCCAGAATGATGAACAGAGCTGTAAATGAATAAAGCTAAATTACTATGGGTTGTCTGGAGTCCACAGCCCCGTACCCCTTTTTTGGTGAGCTGACTTGTAGCAAAAACATGTATTTTTATTTATAATTTTAAATATTTATTCATAATTATTAAATGAATTCACAATTAAAGTAGATTACTTATAATTTATTAACTTATAAATATACTTCAATAAAACTTTTTGGAGTTTAGTTTACAATTGCAATATAATATAATATAATATAATATAACATCATGAACTTCTGAACAGTGTATAAGTCCATCCGTGCGTCGACATGTAAGCATGGGAGGTGAGTGTGTGTGTGTGTGTGTGTGTGTGTGTGTGTGTGTATGTATACACACACATGTCCATCTGTGTCTAGTTTGCTGAGCTTGCGAAACACAGCAGAAATGACCAAACACACACAAACAGAGCAGAATCAGACATGAAGAATGTGGCTAGCATGTGTTTGCCTGAGCCAAAGCCCTACTGGAGAGTGAAGTGGAGAGATGTGAATTGTCAGATTAGATCTGGTGATGTCTGTCTGGACGCTGACCTTAACGCAGACCAGCTAATTAGGGGGACGGATCCAGAGTGTCCCATTCGCAGACAGACAGTTTATCAGAGCAGCTAAGAGGATGAAACTCTCCATCCCATACTGTGTCAGTCCATAATGAGATTGACCTAAAGATTCAGCCAGCTTCCTGTTGAGTTTGGTTTACACAGAACTAGAGTTTAGATTCTCTGCCCGAAACTGTCCAGGACTAATGCTGCCTTTACACGTTTATAAGACAGACTTATTTTCCACTTGCAAAGTGGTGATTAAAAGTATTTTTATGTTCTTCTATATTGTTGTCAGAAACATAGATTATATCAGGAATTTGTTATGCATGCGTTGGAAAACCATTCATTTGAGCTATTTAGTTTGGCTTGATCAATTTTAGTGTCTTCCTAACACAATGCAATGCAACCAAATGAAGCTTATGCCTATGGCCTAACAGGTAACAAAAAAATAATTACTTAATACTGAAAGTGTCCTTTCTTCTACTATAATGAAAGAGTAATGGTTAGTAAATTGATGTTCATGTCTAGTGGAATGACCCCAAAAAATATATAATATTGCCCCCAAGCATGACACTTCAATGTATGAAAAAAATGAGAATGTTGCTTGGCTAATGGTTGTGTACAATTATCATAGCCATCCATTAACACTGGGCAGGGACGGTTGGTATAAATGGGCTAAGAGGGCTAAGCCCTCCCTCTCCGTCAAAGAATAAAAGGCATCAATAGGAGATTTAATTTTGGCATTCACTTGGTTTTATTTGCTGTTAACAAATGAGAAGGTGATTATTTTGGACTCCTGTGGGCCCACAAACAACAGCACTACCAACAGGTTATGAGAACAATGTGACTTAGTTAAGAAGGGGCTGATTCACCTCTAGACCTAGCTACATTCATAAAGCCTATCAGAGATTCAGTGTTAAATGTGCTGTGGTGTATTACATGGGGTCAAACATTCCTTAGATTGTTCTACAGTTGGGGCTAATTCACGTCCACCTTTCCGCAGTCTGCAAGTTATTTTGATTGAACTGCCATCCAGACAATCACAGCCGAAGTATCAGAGCTAGAGAACAAAGAACAAATTCAAAGTCTGTCGAAGTAACTGAAGTTATGTGAAAACAGCTTCTGAAGGTTTCAATAAATTTGAGGTATGTAATGTAAAATTTACTGTTGCAAATGTTGTTTTGCTAACATGATTAATAGAATATAGCATAAAATAAAATATCCTGGCTAGCTAGGATGAACATCATTGTCACAACTAGCTAACAAGTTAAGGGGTGAGTAATTCCATGTTTCTGGGCCATCTCTTGCACTATTGCATTTTCCTTTCATAGAATTATCCCTTGCAAGCTACCGTTGCTCTTTTTGTTAAGGCAGAATAAGACTGGTTCCTTTTTCAGGTCAAATTATGTAAGAGGAGTTATAATGAGATGAACTTGTTATGCATAGCTTTATACCTAATTTGTTTTGGCTTTGTAATTATTAAGTAACCTATAATGGACAGCACAAAAAATAATACATGTTGCAACATGCTCTTGCTTTATAGCACATGAAAACAAGCACTAAAAAGTCTGAAGTCAATACTTAATACTTAAATAGGAGATGTTTGTGAATTTAGTATGTTATGATGGGATATAATGCTGATGTAAAGAAAAGGTACAAATGCAGAAAGTTATGATAAACAGAAATTATGATTTTGTACTTTTTAAGGGGAAATTACTCAACTCCTTCTCCCAGAATATCTACGTTTCAAATATTTAATTGTTTCTGACTAATAGGTCTTTAAAATAGACTTTCAGATAAGATAATTTTACTCTGAATATTGCTGGTTTACAGTCTTTTGGTACTGATTTGAAGGGGCTCTCAAATTTGGTGCTACAGTGTGTGAACTACTGATGTAATTTTTTTTATTTCTTCCATCCAGTATCCCCACCATACCTCTGTGTAAAATTGCATACATTTATATGTAAGGGGTCCAGTGAAGATATTAGCGCCCAGCGATACAGGCCCTGCTTCCACTGCTGGCAATCAGGCCACTGTTCGTGAGCAACTCTTAGGTTGGAAACCTGATAATCAAACACAATGATTCAGATAGCATACAAATTCAGCATGAACACATACAGTCAGTCAGTCAGTCTCTCTCTCTCAATATATAAAACTCACACATATGCAAACAGCAGCTCTATGGCAGCTCTATTGGGTGTGACCTCTTGTACACAAGTGTGCACACCCAACTTGCTTGTCTCTAGAGATAAACAATCTACTCGTCTCAGCAGGAGGTAGAATGATGTGATGAGGTGGGGTTAGAACAGTCAGAGGAAACTCAGGCTTTGGTCCAGGGAGTGATGGCTGTGTTAAGTACAGATGTATATGTGTGTGTGTGTGTGTGCGCGCTTGTGTAGTTGTCCACATACACAAGTGTGTATATATACAGTACGTCACATTCTCCAAACATGTGTATTGACACTATGGGGAGAGAGGGTTATTCGTAGGCAGAGGATTTTCCAACAGATTAATCCTGGCATGCTCACATGCGTGAATGTTGGGTACACTATATCAGTGTAAGACAATCTGTGTTGATTTTTTTCTACATCCTCTGCTCTTCTTGTTGTATTTACATTTCGCTCTCTCTCTTTCCCTCCCTCCCTCTCTCACTTGTCGGAAAAAAATGCAAGTAAGTCAAATGTGTTGACATTTAAGGTGGATTTGCGTGACACATTAATATGCGTTGAGCAATGCCTTTGTTAGAGATGATGGATTATTTTTGCAATGTGGCTGAAGGTGTGTGTTGGCATCGGTTTCAGTTAATGAAATGCTTTTAGATTGTGGGTGTACAAGGTCAAAAAGAAGCAGAACTGAATCACTTATGATGGTCTGGGCTGCTACATGCTAATATTATGACATTTTTATCCACATAGATGAACAGACAAAGTTGTGACGCAGTAAAAACTCAGTACAGTATTAAAAATCCAGACAAAATGTATCCGAATTTATAACTGTATCACCAGTACCCCCCAGCCTCTTTTGAGGGTTTAGTTTTCTGTCTATATCCTATCTTTTATACTGTTAAAGATTTATGAGGAAAGTTTTATTTAAGGACGTTCAGGTTTATATATTGTCTTAGCCCATCTGCCCTGAAGTAGGACCAAGGTTAAAGTTAGGGTTAAGTTTTTAGTTAGACTTCAGGTTAAGGGATAAGGGATCAAGACATGGTGAATTGAAAAGATAAGAAGATAAGTAAACTATGCACAATGCATCAAAAGTGTGCCATGCAAATAAAGTGTTACGAATCACTCTTTTGGACAAGGACATGCTACTTTGCAATCTCATATTGCAACCTCATATTTTGAAATAAAATTTGTATTTTTCTGAGCCAAATCAACTTGTGTGGTACATAATCGGAGCTCTGTGGAATCTTAGAGTTGAGTAGAAAGATTTTAAAGATAAAATTTCAACAATTAAATTGCACATTATCATAATCTTATCTAACCTTGGAATATCACTTTTCTTCTAATAGGCTGACATATATTGTTGCAGTTCCTCCAAATTCCATCTTCCAGATTGTTCTTTGCAGACAGCTTTAGAAGCTGACCAACTTGACTTTCTCTGATGATATTACTACCATGGTTTACCACTGTTAGTGCATAAGCTGTTTTGATGAAATAGCATTGGTGTTAAGTAGCTGGCTATGGCAGTGTTATAGATCTATTACTGAGGATGAAAGTCTATGTACGAAATATGTTCGAAGTTAAGGGTCATGTGGTTATAATGCAATGTTCATCTGGTACACTCTAGATGTCCTAGACTATTAACAGTGAGAATATTAGCAGCGTATTTTATCGAGCATATTGAATAGCAAATAAAGATCTAGTTTCTGACGAGCAAGTCTTTTTGATGATTCCACTGATTATGTATTGAGTAAAGATTAAACTCTGGTGTTGCTTATTTGCACACCTACCCTCTTATGCTTATCTGTGACTGCACACCTTTAAATCTGTCTGTGTGCGCATATGCCTGTCTATCTTTGGGCTTTTGTGTGTGTCTCTGTTAGGAATGCGTGTGTATTATTAGACTGTGTGTCTGATTGTAGATGGTATTTATAGTTCATGTATTACTCAGTGATCTACTCAAGATTTGCTCTGAGCTGTCTGGTCAGGAGACGACGCGTGCGTCCCATTTTCCACCACTACTGCCCAGTGCTTAATGCAGTAGGCATTAAGAGCATCTGGCAATTGGCCAGCATTTATATTCCATGTATATATATAACTTGTTTTAGTAACTTTAGAATATGATCTCATTGTTGTGCTTAAACTACATGTGGGTGCTGATATATAGTTTTTGTTTGAATACATATATTGCAGACTGCAAATTATTAATTGTCTAGGAACAAACATTTGCAGTTAGCAATAATGTTTTTATGTAGACATTAAATGAAAGAGTGAATGAATACCATCATGCTTACACGCACCTCTGTTTGTTTGTCATGTGTAGGAAAAGGCAGCTGATTATCTGCATGCTCTGAGTACTTGTCTCTCGCCCCCTTTTTCTCTGACCCTCTCATCTCCTCTCCTCTGTCTGTAAGTCATTCATCACCTTCAAATTTATACCACGCTAATCCATCCTTACCACTCATGCCTTTACTCTCACATGGACGACGTCGAGCTGTCTCTCTATTACATCCAATAAAGACTACACTCACGCTACAGTATTCCGTTTGTGTTTCGGTAATGTCTGCCTGTGGCCCCTCTGACCTTCTAGCCCTAACATTCGTTCTCATAAACACACCTGTGAGGAAAGAGACACAAGTTACACGTCTTGGAAATGTGCACGCGCGTCCCTTAACACATACTATACACATCATACATATGCATATCACACACACAAAATCATGTGTAACATACAGCACATAAAGAGGACAAGACATACAGCACTGCGCAAACGACTTAGGCACCTGCGATAATCAGTTAAAAACTGTTTAGATGAGCAGTGAGCATTTTTTCACATGAATATTACTGGATATACTGAATAGAATTCAAATGAATAAATACAAGTAACATTATACACTTAACTGTGATTTTATGTAGAGTATATCAGTGTGTTCCTAGTGGAATCTCAGTATTGTAGTTTTTATCAGAAACCTGGTTTAACTCAACCGGTGCCTCATTACATGAAATCATGTGAGCAGCTAATGCAATCTCAAAAAGCAATAGGTGGAGGCAACAAGGTGAAATCTGGAGGCAAACCTGTGTTCTCCTTACCAGATCACAAAATTTCCTCTATTTCTTTTTACAAACAACAAATCCTGATACTTCTGTTTACTTGTTTGTTTGCATTTATTCTAATGTTAACTTTGCTAATAGAAAGTCCCGTTATCACACACTGAGAAAAATGGTTTTAGACAATTTGCACAGGTTCCTAAGACTTTTGCACAGTACTGTACGCATGTATAAAAGTAAACATTCCTAAATGATTTTTGGCTTAGATGTGTGTTTCAAGGGTTGAGGGATTTAACTGGTATGGGCTCACATCTCGTTTACGAAATTAATTCATTAACAAACTTGTTCGGTTCTTTAACTTGCAACTGCAGTTGTTGCAAAGCTCCAAAGAGCCCTTTTTGGCAGCTTCATTTTTTAGTGTAGATACATTTGGAACACACAGTCCACACACATATAAAGACACAATTAGCTCCTAGTAGCTTGAGGATTCGAGCCCTGGTTTTGCATCATTAACCCTTAAAATTTCTCTAAGGTTTAACCCCGAGTATCACATTCAAACCCATTCCCATTCATGAGCTCCAGGCTTAGCCTTTTGCACCAGTCTCTTATTGGGTTACTGAGCAACTGGTACTCCTGCAGTCTCCGTCTCACTCTGTGGCTCCGTGGCAGGATTGAATTAAGAGGGGTTGAGTGCTACCTTGGCACGACCTGAGTGAACTCACTTTAATGCATGTTAAGTCGGACAAAGACACCGAAGCCATCATCAAGGTCAAGGACAGTATGTTCTCTCCTTTTATTACATCCTCATCACCAGTGCCCGTGCTGCTTCATGCCCAACTTGCATGAATAGACGTATTGAGAATGCTCGCTCAGATTGTGAGACTATCTCCTCTCCCCTGTTGTTTTTCTTGACCGATCAAGCTGATGTTTAACCTTATTCCAAACTGTTGGAACAGTTCCTGTTCCCTGTTCCCGTTCCTCTCTGTGACTCCCTGCTATTCTGCCTTCTGTCTGTGAAGACATGCAAAACTGAAGATGCGCTAATAAAAGGGAAACACAGCATTTGTTCAGCTTTACTGCTTTGATACACCTGAAAGGATGGCAACAAAAAAATAATTTAATCTTGACTTATGTGATGTTGTTCACATAACCATTTGGCTTCATAAAAGGACTGACATGATCTGCACCTCTCCTAGAAAACCAGTGGGTACAGCGGGTGAAGCAAGGGTATGGTATCAATTTTGTTGCTTCAGAACTGATAATATTATTTAATTTGGCTGGCAAACTACTATTTGTATTATCATTGTAAGTGTTACACTCAGTTTGATAACATGATTTGCATGTATCTTATACAAAAGGAGTGATAGTGTGGTTGAGTAGTGAGGTGTTTTTCGGGGGGGGGACTGAAATATTTTTCTTTATCGTTGATGTAGTCAACTGCACTTTGTATATTATTATTAAAAGATTAAAAAGTCAATAAAGAGATATTTGAGAATTAACAATGACCTTTTTCCCTTTCAGAGAGACAAAGGCAAAGAATAAGGACATTCCCTTTAGGGATATGTTTCATGTTTTTCTTCAGTCCAGTTGCATTCATCAGCACCTGCTTTTACAGTACTATCTGCAGAAAATATTTTTCTTTAGCAGCCACCCTTAACACACATTTTGGATGTTAGATCATTCTGTTGTGATTGTGAAATTGGTTTTAATTAACATTAATGTTAATGGTGCAGTATATTAGAGACATCTGTAAACTTCCTTGTAGTGTTGCTTAAGATAACTATTTGTCAGTGGCATTGTTAGTGCGGGATTAGCAACAAAAAACCTTTATGTTAAGTTTACAATAGCCTAAAATGAAGTTTCTTACCATTTCTGACAGCCACGGCAGGTTTAAGACAAGCTGCCAGGTACAGTGGCGACTCTTTCCTTTTTCCCGGGGCCCATTTTTCCACTCGTGAATTCCAGCGTACTGGATTAGAGAGATTAAAGACAAGCCGGTCACCTATGGTCAACAACACCCAGCCAACACCATCCTTCACATCCATATTCTCATCCTTCACATCAATATTCTCATCTATGGTTCATTTGTTACCAGACGTGCATCACGTTTATTTATATAGCCCATTATCATACACAGAAGGCCATTCAATGTGCTTCACAGGATAAATACAAAATAAAATGAAACAGGATAAAATTGAATACAATAACGAAAGAAATAAAAGAATACATAAAAATCGACAAAAGTCAATTGAAAGTGCTGTAAGGTTAAGAGCTGTAGCTGTAACCTCCACACTACTGTACCCACACACAAACACAGACACAAAACATGCCCTTGAACTGAACTTCTTCCTTCTCCTAGCACAATTCATATACACACTCCATTCTGTATTTTTGCGCATCTACCTAATGACTTTGTAGCTAGAATACAGTATAATACTGCATTCATTCAAACTTCCGACTGCACTTAATGTTGTGTTGTCCTATTTTGCTGCTTTTGTGTTTTTCTTGATCTCTCTCTCTGCACTCTGTGTTTTCTCCTGTCTGCACTTACGCAGTCTTGTGGTGTTTGTTTTTGTTCTTTGTGTTGCACCATGGTCCAAGAGGAACATTATTTAATTTCACTGTGTACTGTGTACATTGCGGAAATGACAATTAATCGATGGGCTCTTTATCCAGCAATACTTACTGTCAGTTAATTTCTCTTGGCTACTCTTCATATTCTGTCAGAAAGTGATATTCTGTCTTGTAGTGATGCGGTCAAACTCTAGTGTTTCATCTCATTAGTTATGATAGCTACTGTATATGTGTCCATTTGTCATACATTAACACATTACAGCCACTGGCAGTCTTGGGATTCAAACCCACAACCTTCCAACTGCAGGGGCAGATCCCTAACCACTAGGCCAGAAGCTGCCACACAGCTGGTCCAGTCCACAACTTTGAATATCACCACCCCAATGAAGCCTCCGGTGTTCATTTCAACGGGCTGTTAGCATACCCAGTCGTGTTACCGAACTTTACACCTGTCCCTCTGCCTTTCTCTGCCTTTAAACAGCTCCTCTGCCCGCACCCCCAGCGCACCTCCATGTCTGACCAGAAAAACAGCTGAGAAGCCCCCCTCCCTCCCTTTATGCTGTGTTTTTTTTTTTCCTCCTCCCCTCCCCCATCCTCTTCCTCTTTCTCTCTAGCTCCCTTTGTTTGCCTGCAGCTCTTCAGCTGGTTGCCACCCAACGTCCCTTCTTAAGCTCTGATTGGTCCATCTTGCCCCAGGGGTGGGGCCATGGCTCGGGCAGTTACGTTTTTATTTGTCGAACGCAAGTCTGCGCTTCAGTCGAACGTCACCAAGCCTCGAGTCCTTGAACACAGAGACGTTACTACAGCTGCCGACGGCTTTACAGGCTTTTTATTTATTCTGTACATTAAAAAAAAAAAAACTTATAAAGCTCTGAAACCGACCTAGGTGCCGTCTAGAGGAAAAAAAGGGGATCTAAAAGCCTTTCTCACTCCCTTTTTTCTCTCAAGCCTTCCTCCTTCCTGTTTTCTCCTGTGCCGTCCTTGCTCGTCTCTTTAAACGAGCAAACAAAAGGCACCCTCTCTCCTTTTTCACTCTCCCTCTTTCTTTCTGTCCCTTTCTCCTTTCTCCTCCTCTTGTGGTCGGTTCCAACCGCGTCTGAGCGTCGGGGACCGAGTGGAAAGCCTTAATGCTGGCGGAGGATGAGCCCAGCCATCGAGGGGATGGAGGACGAGCAGCAGCAGCTCTACGTGGGCAAAGGGGTTTTGCTTGAGCCCTTCGTGCATCAGGTCGGGGGGCATTCATGCGTGCTGCGCTTTGGAGAGCAGACCATCTGCAAGCCCCTCATCCCCCGTGAGCACCAGTTCTACAAGAGCCTACCCGCGGCTATGCGTAAATTCACCCCGCAGTACCGAGGTAGGTGCCCACGGCTAGCTGGATAGCTGGCGGCCTCTTTCTCTCCTTTTTCCTTTTTTACATCCTAGTATTCGTTTTAGCAGGCCTTTCTCGCTCTCTTGTGTTCCTCTCTCTCTAGCGGTGAAGCGGTGTAGGTTTTTTTCCTTTTTGTGGTAAACTGAAAGCCCCTCTTGAAGCTTTAGCAGCCTCGTTAAAGAAAACCAGGTACATTGCGTGTGATAATGAAAATGTCCATTAGGCGTCACTGTTACAGACCATCTGCACTGCACGGTGTATATGGATCTATGTAGTTCTATATTTCATTAAGATTTCATTAAGATTTATTTGACATGTGAATGGGCTCTATCACGACACGATTTTCAGCCGAGGATATGATCAGATACTGTGCCCTCTAGATGGCCTCTAAGATTCAGGATTTTTTGTCTTACACAGTAATACAACACGTGTAATGTGCCCCTGAACTGGCCAGTACTGAATACTCATACCCAGTACAGTTAGGCATGCATTTGAAGTTGAAGCTTGAAGCAGGATGAATGGGCTCTACCACGACACGATGTTTATCTGAGAATATGATGGTGATCAGGTATGCTAAAAACTGTGCCATGCACATGGCCTCTAAAGATTCATGATTTTTTATCTTACACACAGTAATACAACATGTAGTGAAATGTGTCCCTGAATCAGCCAATACTGATACTCAGTACTGTTAGATTTGTGTTTTTGAAGTTGAAACTTGAAGCGGGGTACAATTTGTAGTCTTCTTTTTTTTAAAACGATCTCTTGAAGCTAATTCTTGTCACGGTTAATAAGCTTGGACTCCGATGGGACTAAGATGACTCTCAAAGATGGCCCTCTTGGATTTCCTGGATCAAGAAGATTGCAAGTACTATAATTGTAACTACCCTCTTTTTTTTTTTATCAGATTGTCTAATAACGACAGCACAATATTTGGGCAACCCATTTTGACATGTTAATTTATCCATGCGCATTCTGACTTAAGGACCAGAGTTCTCTCTGTATTGAAAGTGAGAAGGTGCTGGCTATAATGTATCCTAGCACTTTCATTACTCTTTTCAGTTCCTAGATTCTTTTCCTGTTATTGTACATTTTATCAACATTTTGTTGAAATGTTTAAACTGATTAGATATTTAGCAGTGGATTACACATGTTTCTAATTGCAGTATTGGTCTTTTGTAATGATTTGTGGAAGGTTTGCCCTACTTTGTCTCTATAATAGTACAGTCAACTGTGCATCTGTATTTTGCTTGTACTACTCTCTCTATTTATCTGTATCTTACTCTCTCTCTTTCACACAAACACACACACACCACTAATACAAACGTAAATCATAGAATAGAAGGTGAAATTATTGGACTTGATAGAAAAGATGGTGTTGAAGTCAAGGAGCTTTTATGAACTGGAAATGGAATTTGGCTAACAAGTCACCTCTCAGGGGTTCTTTAGAGACTTAAAAAAATGATCACCATCTTTGTGTTACTTTAAATGTGTTACTGTTTGTTTGTGCCTGTTTCTCTTTTTTCACAGTACTGGAATGTTCTGTTTGAAAAGTACATTTTGTAAAGTTATGCCTGTATTATGTCTGTGATGTATAAATGCTGTGGAAGGTGCATTTGATGCATACTTTCAATTTACATTTTTTTTAAATGTATTTTTAAAAAATAAATTAAAGTATTTGAGTCTTAATCCTTGTGTCTGGTCTTAGTGATCTGGATGTCTTACTGCTTTTTGGTTGAATGTGTTTGCTCATTCAGATACAGTGAAACCACATCTATATTGTGGCCATTGTTGTTCTTTTGCCCTTCTCCCCTGCCCTTGCTCTTTGTTCCTGTCTTTCTTCATCCTTCTCTTTTTCTGTTACTCTGCTTTCTGCACGTATCTCTCTCCTGTTCTCTGTTTGTTGCGGATCTGTCTGATCTCTATCAGGTTAGGAGAAGGCTGTGCAACTTTTGTAAAACCCTGGAAAATTTTAGGAACAAAAAAAGAGTACAGTGGGTAAGAGATGCTGAAGATTTCCCAGACCGCCTATTTTTGAGCTGGGAACTCTTGACTACGTTCTAATAAGATGAAGTGGGTTTCCTCCCTGGTGCTTAAAAGTAACTTTTTCTTCTCTCGCTTTGTCTTTTGCTTTATCCATCTGCAGGGGTGGTATCAGTAAGCTTTGAGGAGGATGAGGAAGGAAATCTGTGTCTCATCGCCTATCCGTTACTCAGTGAGCTGGGCGATCTGGAGAATGTGGACCCCTCAGCTGATGTGGAACCCAAGTACAAGATGAAGTGGTCCAATAAGATGCTGCTAGACAATGACGGTTACAGCAAGGACAGAACCAGACACACGCGCAAGGACAAAGACAAGAGGTTCTTCCATTACACTTCATTATATAATAAAACACACTTCTCTTTACATGTGAAAAGCCTGAAAAGAAGTCCTAATTTACATTTACGTAGGACATGTTGGCATAGCACATTCCCATAAGTTATTCCATGGTTATTCTTCTTGTCTTTCTTTTCCTCTCACTGGTCTTAAGACCGTGAAAGTACCAGATCAATTTGACAGTGGAAGTTTCACACTGTGGAAGCACAAACCCTGAAGTCTTGAATTATTGTGACTTAGGACAGTCTAGGTCACTGTCCTGCTTTTCTTTTTCAGCTTGGCACTCGTCCAGCTGACATAAGTGTTACTGTACACCTCCCCCATCATCCTTATGATGAAACAGTTGTCGACAGAGTATCAAGCTGGGAAAAGCAGATGTACCTTCACCCCCTGGAAGCTTGTGTGCACGTCTTTGTCTTGTAGACGGGTCAAGGCTAGAGGTCATGTAATGAAAGCACAGCTTGGTACCTTGAATCTGATCTCGCAATGACCTGGGTCTCGTTTGTCTCTGCTGCTTTAAGTCAAGCTTTTCCATTCTGGTGCTTTTCCAGCTTCAGTTAATCAGTTAAGTAGTAGTATAAGTTCTAAAAGGAGAGATCTAATGCTCTGGAAAATAATTTTAGGCTTCTATGATGGCAGTCAGATGAGGAAATTATCTCTACAGCAAATGTCAGAGGACACCACTGTTCAGAATTTGTCAAGCACTGAAAAGAATTGAGTGTTTTTTTTAAAGGCTGCAAAGATGTCAGGGATCATTCTCTCTCCTTTATGATTTGAATTCTGTGGAATACCATGTATTTGTTGTTTATTTTAGGGAGATTTTTGTCAAATCATAATGAGATTGGTCAGTGTAAACCATAATTATTTTTTCTTAATTAAAGTCTGTATTGAAAAAAACAGTCTTGATAGGTTATCAAGACACTTCTCTTTTTAAATCGTGGCCATTTTAAAAAAATCTTTCTCCATGTTGTGCAGTCTAAAGCGTGAGGAGGAGCTAGAGTGGTTCCAGCAGGCCGAGGTGCTCTACTACAGCTTGGAGAGGAGCAATGCTGCTGTACCTCAGTTTAAACACAATCCCTGGAGCCTCAAATGCCACCAGCAACACCTGCAGAGGATGAAGGAAAATGCCAAGCACCGCAACCAGTACAGTATCCTACAACTGCACTTCCTCTAAACAGAAGTACTGCATTGTAGTGATGTCTGTCACTGTGAATGTTTTGAAAGCTTTGATGTTGAAAAGCGATTTTTTATTTTGCTGTATGGCTTAAGCCTGTAAAAGAAAGTCTGAA
The DNA here is from genome assembly GCA_037974365.1 of Hydrocynus forskahlii. NCBI lineage: Eukaryota > Metazoa > Chordata > Actinopteri > Characiformes > Alestidae > Hydrocynus > Hydrocynus forskahlii. The sequence goes on along the minus strand of JBBPCX010000114.1, from coordinate 19,455,489 downwards.
GTGTAGGCCACATTGTTACATGCTGACTATGACATTGAAAAAGATTGAGTATACTATAGATATGGAATGACATTTTGATGTTTTTGAAATTTCAAATGAAATCGAAGTTGGCTGGCTTTGTAAGCGCCAGTGCTTGAGTCCATGTTTCCCTTGACCTAGCCCCCTCCCAGAGTTTATCCTGCTGGAGAACCTGACTTGGCGTCACAAGGTCCCGTGTGTCTTGGATCTGAAAATGGGCACACGGCAGCATGGTGATGATGCTTCTGAGGAGAAGAAAGCAATGCAGATTCGCAAGTGCCAGCAGAGCACATCGGCTACCATCGGAGTCCGTCTCTGCGGCATGCAGGTAGGCATCTACATGCTGAATTCAAAGAGCTGCGTTGTCTTCCTGCTGTGTACTCTGCTGCCTCCCTAAATTTGCAAAAACATGTTTATGTAATGTTGCCTTTTTGTATTATACAGGTCTATCAGTCTGACTCGGGCCAGCTCATGTTCATGAACAAGTACCACGGCCGCAAGCTGACCCTGTCTGGCTTCAAGGAGGCCCTGTTCCAGTTTTTCCACAATGGCCGACGGCTGAGACATGAGCTCCTGTCACCGGTCCTACGGAAACTGCATGAGCTGCAGGCAGCTCTGGAGGCATGTGAGAGCTACCGCTTCTACTCCAGCTCCCTCCTTATCATCTATGATGGAGATCCTCCCCGCTCCCGCCGCTCCCCTGAAGAAGGCCTTTCAGATGAAGAGGAAGATGAGGAGGAGGAGGAAGATGAGGAGGAGGATGAAGAGGAGGAAGAGGAGGGAGGTGCATTTGGATTCCCTTGCAGTGCTGGAGGGGCTGTAGGTAGCAGTGGTGCTAGCAGTAGCAGCAGCGGCATCAGCAGTAGTGCTGGAAGCAGCAGTAACTCGGTCGTGAGTTGTCGGAGCACCAGGATGGACCCAGGGCCCTCAGTGGACGTGCGCATGATTGACTTTGCCCACACCACATGCAAACACTACAGGGAAGACAGCGTGGTTCATGAGGGCAAGGACAGCGGTTACATTTTTGGTCTGCAGAACCTCATCACTATAATTTCGCAGCTAGATGACCACAGCACAGACTGAACCCGCTGTTTCTGCTTCTCTCGTGTTTTTGTCTTGTGATGGATGATGAGCTTCCGTAACCACATCACAGACTGTGGGCTTTGAAGAAGGGGGAGTCTACCAGTGTCAGTCTTTTGTCATTTTTTTGTTTTCTTTCTCTCTTTTTTTCAAATCCCTTCAACCCCCTCAATGGGAAATTAATGTGGCTATGAACTCGGCAGGTCCATTTGGGTCTTTGCTGTTTTTGTGTGCACAGAGGATTTAAAAGGGTTGAAGAGGCTAACATTGACATGGCAGCGCTTTGTTTACTTTAGTCAATGACCAGTAGGCTTCTTCATGGTATACTTCTTCACGTGTAGAAGTTTTATGTCCCACTTTTTGTTAATGGACTTACAAAAAAAAAACGTGAGAAATAACAAACTTATTCCAGTCCCAACCCCATTCCTGGAAGGGTCTAGAGCCTGAACTTGCACTCAAGATTTTATCTGCTCTTGCAGTGGACTGAGAGCAAAAGGAGCACAAGGAAAAGACTCCTCAACGTCACTCAGAAATGACCACCCTCGCGCCTTTTTTCCATTGAAGAGACGACTATATTCAATTACCTAGAAGAGACATACAGAGACTCGAAGCGAGCTTTATTTATTTGACATACTTTATTTCTTAAATAAACTAAAAAATTAAAAACATGAATTAAGACGAAAAGATGACATTCCATGTTAGTTATAATAATGATATTAATAAATATTGTTATATGACATGTTGAGATACCTCTCTTATATATCTGTGTTATCAACAGTATGTTGGAGGTCAAATAAAACAGCTTTTTGTTAAATGCTGAATGTCATGGTTTTATTTCTCATGGAAATTACAGCATTTCAAAGTAAGCTTTGCTCTTTTTAGGAGCCATTTGTTCATAGCCTCTATAATGCTAATCCAGAGAGATTGTGTTTACCCATTCAAAACAAATTCTGGAGACATCAGTGTTGGCAACAGAATTGTTACAGTATTACAAGAATCTAAGTCCTTTACAATGAAAAATATTACTAAGGAATTAAAAGCTCTTCCACTTCAGCCTTGTGAAATCCTTGTTGGCTGCAGCTTTAGAAGTGAGCCAGTGTTATGTCACTGGTGCATTCTCTGGTTGTCTTGTGATTTCGGCCCACATTTCCAGTAGTTGGTTGTGTAGCCGCAGTTAGCTGCTCCAGCCAAGTGCTCTGGCCCTCATGTCCTGGAGGTGTGAGAGCACGCTGTAGCTGCTGCCAGAGCAGTAATGAAGGATTAATGAATTCCGCAGTTGATTAGCCTGGAAACTATTTGAGGATGGTTACCTCATTACAACTGGGAACCTGTCATGTCAACGATGTAGCTGTCACAGATAAAAAAACGGGTAATTAGCTGCAATTGCCAGTGTCCTTTTTCGGATTGCAATTTGGTCCAAATTCTTTGACACAGCCATGGTTTAGGTAACCAGAGGCTTCATGTCTGGCCAAAACTGAAGCACTTAAGCAGTAAGTCTTCCCAAAATGTAAGAGGTCCACCTCACCCAGAGTGTCGGATAACATTTAGGTAATAAGATCTTATGCGTCTGGTCGATAGATTAATTAGCAACATTTAAGTGGTGAGCAGAGAATGTATGACGAACTCTGTGGAAGAGTCTGTGACCTTTGAGTTTCAGTTCAAACCTTTGAAATCTCCTCATTAAATCGGTAGTGATGCAAACGTCATATCAACCAGACCTCAGGAAAAAAAGTCAAAACTAATTATAATAATTAGTTACCTGCTTTGAATACTTTTTAAAATTGTCACGGTCTGAACCTTGCATAAACATGATTTCTTTATATAATCTAAAAAATCTAAATGACTTGATAAATGACTAGATGCAAAAGTTTGGCTGCTCCAAGTTTTGTTGAAGTGAAAAGGCCCACATCCTCTTCAGAGAACTAGCATCTGCACATTTTAGTGCTTGGTTGCTATTAATTTGCTGATAGATAACATAAAGATAAAAAACAAGCACTAAATGTGACCTGTACAATAGTTATGGCAAATGTTACTTTGTTCCCTGTATAGTAAACTCTTTCTATTTCTAGACTGGGTAGTGTACATTTTATACTGTACTGTTAGTATAGTATTATATTCTGTTCTATTGTTTAATTATTCTTGCTGCTCTTAACTTTGTTCTGTCCACTTTCTGCCATGACAAAGCAAATTTCCTACTTGTGGGACTAAAAAGGTTTATTTTATCTTAACACAAGAAAAAAAAAGTTATTTACGCTTGGTCTCTATAGAGCATGTGTTACCTAAAACTGGCGGTTTGTTCATTCTCCTGTCAAGGTGCTTTCTCAGGATTTGTTCTGACAGCAAAATATCAAGCAGTCAATTAAAAATATCGCTCTTGACATTCTACAGCTTTCCTTATTATGAAATCATTCACATCTCTGCTTCTTGTCCTGGATATGTCTAAAACATCATGGAGTGTTAAAATGGCACACCCTCACTCCACATTAGACACTTTCCTGGTCAAGTATGAGTATTTCAGCAGGGAGAACAGAGATGACTGATACACTGTGTGGCCAGTTTCTACTGAAGCATCCGTATTTCCTAGGCTGACGGTTACATCAGAGAGTTCACCTAAATTAACCAGCATAGGCTAAATTAAAGTGAACTAAGTATGGATGTATTCATTAAAATATTTTAAGTGGTATTTTTGATTATGAAAAAGTAAAAAAATAGCTCAATAGCTATATTAATAGCTCAATAACTCAATAGCAAGTACCTTTCTCTCTTCCTTGTTCTGCTCACCTCTTACACCTACAAACATAGTCACACAGCGAGGGGGGAGTGAAAGCTCATTTAGAGTTATTTCACTGTACCAAAAATTGTTTATTTAATACTAATTCCTAACATTTTTTTTCATTGCTGTGGGGATTTGATTGCATTCAGCCAGCAGGGCATTAGTAAGGTCAGTTTCTGATGTTGGATCCCAGACGCGCTCCAGTTTATCCTGAGGTTAATGGCTGGAACTCCACAGAGAATGAGATGCTCTCCTGTAGTCCAGTGCTGGGGGTGTAATCCCCTCTACTCGATTCTTGGCAAGGTGACTTCAGGCCCGTACTGATCCGGAGGGTTTAAATTTTACTGACAGTGTTTTGCTATAGAGATTATACAATCTGTGATTATAGAGATTATACAAACTGTGCAGTTCAACACCAGTGTCAACAAAGTGTGCACCTTTAAGTAACTGATTCCATTGTATATTTTTGGGTGTGTTTTTTTGGACCAATCATATTTCTACCTTCTACAAGTTACTAATGCACTGCAGAGTTGTTCTTACATGTTTAGGCCTTTTTGTGTACATTAACATTGCCTGAAAGTGCTTCTGCTTGAGAGTAGCTCTAACTTCAAATAATTCCTCTATCCCTCAGGATTTTCATCACTGATTCACTGTGTCCGTCATGGGAGGAGCAAAAGCGGGAAAGCTCTCATGCTATTGAGCAGCTGCTGCAGAGGGCTTAGCCGTTCCATAGGGCACATGAGACCGCAGCTTATGTGTTTTTGGTTGGGCTTACACCAGGGTGAGGTTAAATAGTGCATGTTTACTTTAGAGATTTAGACTCTATGGCTTTGCTGGGCTGCTCTGGCCCCTCCCTCATCTGATGGAACCATATTTCAGGAATGGTCAGTGGGCCTTTCTGAGCATTTGGTGGTTGAACTGATTCTGCTAGTTTCAGTGTCTGTGCTCCCATGCATGCGTGTGTAAGATGAAGTGTGTGTTTGCACAGCATCTTCGCTCAGTCTCAGGTTGCTGTGGAAAGTAGACCTGTTTCGTAACAGAGGAAAAGTCTCTATGGCAACAGAGCAGAGCTTTTTTCCCCTTCTTTTTTTTCCCCCCTCCCCTGATGCTGTGACTCGTGTTGTCCTACATACGTTAATTAACCCCCATGAAATAGATCAAGTGAGTATATCTCTGTACTGGAATAGATCACAAATGGCCTTTTGTCTTCCATTATAATCACTGGTTCATTTTAAAGTATTGCTCTATTTTGGTCCCGTGTCATTTGTTCGTCCTGTGAGACCTACTGGCTTTGTTCTCATTGTGAACCAGAATAGTTTGCTCTGGAGTTGCTCAATTACTTTTGTCTCTTTGTACTTTGTGGTCTCGGCGCTCACAGAGACACCCGTCCACACACACACACACACACACACACACACACACACACACACACACACACACACACACACACACACACACACAC
>JBBPCX010000114.1:19433128-19448128 GCA_037974365.1 Hydrocynus forskahlii | reverse complement strand
TAACGCTGTCACCTAACAGAAAAAAAGGTCCTGGGTTTGATTCCAAGCAAGCGTGGTCCAGGTCATTCTGTATGGAGTTTGCATGTTCTTCCCGTGTCTGTGTGAATTTCCACTTGGTGCTCCGGTTTTCTCTCACAGCCCAAAGACCTGGATGTTAGGCGAACTGGGAATGTGCGTCTGTGTGTGTGTGAATGTGTTTGTCTGTGTGTCTCTACTGTCTAGAGTGTTTGTCCACCTGGGATGAGCTCCAGCATACAATTGTAGGCTTCCTCTTGGCTTGGCCTTTAAGACACTGAAAGAAAGTGAATTTGCTATGTTTCATTTTGTGGCCTTTGTTTTCTTTCCTCCTTCGTTCCCCCAAGTCTGGTCAGTCTGCCTTTGAATTACATTTTGCTTCTGGCTGAGATCTCCTCAGAAAGCTATAGATGTGTATGTGTGTGTGTGTGTGTGTATGTGTGTGAGAGAGACAACGAGAAAGAGTGCTGGTTGCTTTGACAGAGGTTAAATTCACCACATACCCACGGTGACAGATGACCAACTCTACAGTAGGTTATACAAACAGAGAGAGTGAGTGAGTGTGTTTAACCAAATTCCCTGGATCTCTTGATCGGATCAGAATCTCACTAGATGAGATTATGTCCAGATTTCGGTTTGTGGAGTCTGCTCCTGGGATAAATCTCTTAGCTTTTAGCTCTGCTGAAGTCACTCATTGATGAAACTGGAGAAAGTGGGCCAGTGTGTATTCACTGTTTTGCTGGGCAGTTCATATCACAGCTGTACAATCATCCTTTTGTTTGCACAAATGACACCCAGTGCAATAATGTACAGACTGAGTACTTATTATTATGTAATACCTGTTTGTCAAACCAGAGCAGTTTTCCAGCACTAATCATCCAACATCAGTACCTGACCACACATATCCCAACGTCTAAAGCCTTCACCGTAGAATAGAGGCTGTTACTGCAGCAAAGCAAAGATGAACACCCTATTAACATTCAGCAGTTCATATATCACAGCGGTACAATCATCCTTTCACTTGTTTGTACCAATGGCTCCCAGTGCAGTAATGTACAAATTGAGAACTTCCATTATGTAATACCTGTGTGTCAAACCTGAGCAGTGTGTGTGCAGTTGCAGTGTCAGTTCCTGTTGGAAACCAAGACTACTCTTGCTTATGATTACGTCCTGTGGCAGGTACTTTTATCTTTACAATTTTCTATGTATCTCAAGAGTAATTAAATGCAGTATCAGGAGTCTTGGCCAAGGACTCGTATCAGTATAGTGTTTTGACCGGGGTCTGAATCAAACCCTACACACCTGCTTGGAAGGTATCAGTGTTATCCACTACACTATACCAGCCACCTTTTTTAATCTTGAGTTTAACCATGTTAGTACATAAACACTGTTCAAAAGATCCGCTGTTTATAAATTTGTTCTTGCAAGAGCCACAGAATATTCTATTCTCTAACTATATGTTACTAATAATTCTCTGAGCACTTCTAATTGCTCATAAAGAACAACAGCAGTGTATAGCACGTTCTGTAATTTTTTTTAATGATGGGTGCAATTTACTTTAAAAAGTCTGGAAATTCAACAGCCTGCAATTCTGAGGTAATGATGTGCAAGTCTGACCACAAGATTGCAGCTTCCCATGTCCTCCTGGTACACTACAGTGATCTGAGTGTTCAAGACTGTCTGGTTCTGTCACTTCCTCTGCTGTGTCGCATTTACATGCAAGGCAGGTCCCCATGTGAATCTGGAAATAGAGAAGTTAACAGATGTCCGCCTCGCATGCTCTTCACAAACACTGCTTGAGAAGGGTTTACAAGATGCCAAAAAAACAAATGTACTCTTTTTCACCATTTAGATTACTGCCTTTATAAAAAAAAAAACATGTGCAGTCATCAAATGTCAAATCAGTCTAGTTTAATGCTGAGACTGTAGTGCAAGTATTATAAGAATTAAGTATAAGAATGTGATTAAATATTGTAAGAATATTTACCTTATTTCCAGATTTCGTTTACCTTTGTTGACCTTTAAAGCATTTTATCTAGTGAAATTGTTTTATTTTATTGTGACAGTTTTGCTTGTTTTAGGTATTATTTCTTGAAACAAGCAAAAAAAGCTTCCAAAAAGAATAACAATTTCTAAAATCTGAATAATAAAATCTCAATAATAAAAATATTCGTATGGCAGACTCATAATGAGAAATTTCATAGATATGCAGACTTCTTTTCACTTGCCAAGATATAATTTACAGTGATGCTTCTCTCACTGTTGCTCTGGAGGGCCGGTGTCCAGAACAGTTTAGTGATTTCCCTGGTTAAAACACAACCTCATTGTACTTAGCTGGGAACTGCCAGGTTTAACAAGTGTATTTAAGTGGGGGAATTAGCAAACTGCACTGACCCTGGGCCACCACTTGATGATGTTGTAAGGTGTTCAAGGCAAAAGAAGTCAGCACATTGTTTCTTACATTGATGTGTATAGATTTCAAATAATTTCTTAATAGTTAGAGTAGATGTCATTTAATCATATATAGAATCATCAATCATTTCCCAAAATACACCACTAGGTTTGATGAAAATTTGGTTTTGAGGTTATTGTCCTTCAGAACTAATCATTGTACATCAGTACCTGGCGTCACTTGTGGCTGAATGCAGTCAAATCCTCGTAGCAATGTTCCAGTGGAGTAGAGGCTGTTACTACAGCAAAGCAAAGACTCCATGTTAGAACTCTTTATTTTAGAAGAAATTCTGGAGGAGCAGGTGTCTACAAACTTTAGGACAGATATTTGTCTTAAGAAAAGCTAACAATGGTGCGGTGCAACGTCTGCATGTAAAGCCAGTGAGGTCGATAAGCACTCCTGGAACGAAAAGGATCCAGCCGCTCTTGACCGGAGCTGAAACATAGACAGACCCTGACAGTGCCTAGCCATGAGTCATGAATACCCCTCAGTACTGACCACAACAAGAGAGAAAGAGACAACCAGGCCAAGTAAGAATTAGAAACTTATATAACGGCCACTCTGACGTAAATATCTCTCCCATATAGCGCTGCCTGTCATGACAGCGCCCGCTGTCAACACATGTTAAACTCAATCTCTCAATTAGTTTAACAAGAGCACTGTTAGCCATATTGTCTGTTGACATAAGTATTAGTTAGAAGTAATTTTGTTGCTCCATGTTTAGGATTAAGGCTTTTACTGAGCAAACCAAGCCGACTAAAAGTACAAATTTGTAAAAAAAAATGCGAGGTCAACTCTAAATCTGATCAGTATAACATTAACATTATTAACTATTTCAAGAAAATTAGTATGTCTACATATGGCTAATACATTTTCTTATTCATAGATATTTTACATAAATGAAGAAAGTGAAAGTCTAGTGATATCAGATTAAGGTTATTTCACTGTATAAAGTGACCTGCAATAGCAAAAATGCACAAATGCAAAAAAGTGAGATGAATAACGAATCTCTATTAATCTTACAATAAAAAAGTGTAATGTTCTGCCTACAACTGATGAGTTTTCTTATCTGCAATATAATTTTTGCAGTGCAGAAGCAAATGAACACAGCGGGTTATTTTATTCATCTTTAACATGCATTTGTTCTCAGAATAGCTTCTGAGTCATCCTCCAGTTGAAATCTTTTGTCTCACACACCAAGGGATGCTTTGTTGCCCTGAAACAAAGTGACGGCAGTGAACCATTGTGTGCATGCTATGCTGCTTTTGTCTTGTTTTAAAAAGTGCAGTTTTATCATAACACTCCTCATCCTAATCTCAATCTCTCTTCCTCCTTTGTAATTTGGATATTCTCTCCAGTAACAGAACCAGTCCAGTGCAGCCAGCTGTCCCCTGAAGGCAGTGTGAAAACCGTAGCTGAGTCAGTGATTACAGCTTTACATAACTGATGCGCTCACCCTGCTGTACTAGCCAATAGGAGAGTGTGAGGAGAGAACTGGGGATGCTGGGAGTTTGGCTGGAGGCCGATGGGCAGCTCGGAACCAATGCAATCCAGAGGCACCGTGGATGAGGGGAAGTGGATAGGCAAGGTAAACTGTTGTCAGACATGACATACAAGTCACAATGACCTCATGATACCATTTAAGCCTCATCGTAATGATATAAAAGTTAATAGGCCATCATTGTAGACACTACAAGATCCAGTTTCCGGTCTAATGGGGCAAGTGTTGTAAGAAGTTCGGTCATGTTTGTTATTTAACAGTTAACTAATCCAAGTCAGGAAGGGTAATTGGTGGGAAAGCCTTTTAGACTGGATTGGATGACTACAGCACAACAGTTTTCTATTCTTTCCATGAAATAATAACATTTTAAACATGTTTTTTATTTTATTTTCATCATTTATTTTATTGCATTTTATTTTTTTTCTTGTTTAATACCTTGAGATGGCACAGTCATAAAAGTGTGCTACATCATTGCAATTTATTTTATAATGATCATTATGCTTATGAAAAAGTTTGTCAGTCTTTTTATATGTTTTGTATTCGGGTGGGGAACAGGGGTCGGGTGGGTGCAGATTTTTCACAATTGTGGAACTAAATATATAATGCAAAGTCCTTGTTTTAATCTGTGTGTCTGTCTGTCTCTTCTGTAATTATACACTTGTGCATTTTTAATGAGGCTAATAAACCAATAAGCCAGTGTGATGGGGTTGTATTGGATTTGATGATTAAAGCACAACGTAACATATGAAAAAGGCGTCTGACTCTTTTTTCGGTGAAGGTCAGGGTAGAGGATGATATGGAACTAGCATGGAAACTGGCTGAAAGGAGAACATTGTCCAGACTTCAGTCCATCATGGACAATGTAGAGCACCCACTCCACAGTGTGGTGAACGACCTGTGAAGTACCTTTAGCCACAGACTGACCAGCTTAAAGTGCTCCACTGAACACCACAGGAAATCCTTCCTTCCCACCACCATCAGACTGCTCCCTCAGTCACACATCCACAAAATAATCTGTGCAATAGCCTGCTGCTCCTTTCTTATTACAGATGTAAAAAAAAAACCTATCATTGTGTGGAAGTCTATGTGCATTATTTTGCTGTGATGTGCAGCAGTCTGTGTGCAATGCTACGCAATGTTCTTACCAGGTACCAAATATTATGTGCAATATCGTATGCTGTCCTCTACATGGCGCTAATTCACTTAATTACTGTAAGATCTTATGTGCAATATTACTACATATATGGTGGTTGTTTTCTTTCCAGTTTTTTATTCAGATTTTACTTTATTTTATTTTGATTTATATTAGATTCTATTTAGACTTACATTAGACTTATTTATTTTATTTTATGATTGTATTTTATCTTCCTTTTTTATTTTAGATCATTCTGGTGTCTTGTGTCTCTCTGTGCCTGTGTTTTGTGGCTGTCGCCACATAAGCAATATCCTCCGGGACAAATAAAGTTTTCTGATTCTGATTCTGATTCATGATAAGGTCAGTCATAGGTCTATACGTATAATCCAAATGATTTTAGAAATGCAAGAACTGTGTGTTTTTTCACGGCTTATAACAAAGCAGTAGTTTAATTGTGTTCTTTTTTGACTGTGATATTTTGTTTTTTTTCTGAGCCTGTAGCCCTCTCAACAGTGTTCCCTGAGGAGTCCTCTGCTCCACTGATTAGTGTGTGTGCAGACTGACTGACTCACTTCAAGGCTCCATGTTCTGAGCTTACTTCTGTTATTTGAGTCACCTCTAAAAATAAGGAGGGAAAACGCACTGGAACAAATACAAATTTACAGTACGCACACTGCTTCTGTAATCAGTCTCCCACGCTCCATGCTCTGTATGTGTGCTGATTACTGGGTAAAGCTGTAGGGTAAAGCATATGGCTCTGATTATCGTCATAGCAGATGCCAACTCAAATTGTTGGGTTGGGGTTTTTTTTGGAAGTTTTAGAAACATGATGTTTATTTATTTATTTAGTAATATGAGAAACCCATCCATTCATACACAGTGAAGGTTACACAAAAACCTATAAAGCTATATCAACTGTAGACCCCTTACATTTTCTATAATAAATAAGAGCACATATGAAAAGCACAATTCCCATGGTAAAGGGAATTAAAGGCATTGAGGGAGATAAAGACCCCCAGCATTGGTCTGTGGAGAAGTGGAAGTGTGTTCTCTGCAATGCTGGAGCTCCATTCAGTACCTCACAAATGATCCAAAACTAACCATCCAACATTAGTATCTGAACTCTCGGATGAGTGCAAATAAATCCTTGCAGCTATGTTCCATTATTGTGAAGCCTACTCAGAAGAGTAGAGTCCCTATCAATATCCTTGATTTCAGAAGATATGTTTACTTAGGCATCACTGTAACTGACCGAGTATTACATCAAAATAGACAGGACAACATTTATAATCTTTTAATTTCTTAAAAGATCCCAATTTCTTAAAAGATTCAATATTATGAAAAGATTCATAATATTTCTTTGTTAATAGATACATTCTGAGTGTCCAATGCATTTTAATGTTTGGGAAAAATTAAGCCAAAAACAATAATACAGATATTATATGTAAGGACTCACATGGACAGTTTCCTTTTCATTATACACTATGACACTTCTGCCCCGTTCACATACACCTCTGAGGACAGACAGGTATATTAAATGTGTAGTTTCAAGGTAATCTTGCATGTCTGTTAAGAGGATGGGAGTTTTCCAGGGCCAGGTGACCTGCAATCCCTGACTTTGCTTGTGTCATCTCAACACTCTTCTTTCACCTGTTTTCTCTCAGATGGTGCCTTCTGATTAATACATATGAAATAAGACGTTTAGAATTCACATAGAATTCATTTTTTCCTCTTTTGTCCATTGACGAGTTTAAGAGCAGATGATAGGAGGGAAGAGAGAGGCAGGAATGTGTAGTGGTTTGTGCAGTATCTGCTTGGACCTCTTGGACCTAATTGTTTCACTTTCTGTGCTTTTTGTAATGTATCACTTGTTTTCACTTTTACATTTGGATTTATTTATGTGTTTGCTTATTTGTTTCCAATTACATTCCTGTGATGTAATGAGAGTTTTCCTCAGATACCAACTGACAGCAATTACATAACAAAAGTGTATGGAAAACAAATACATTTCTGTACTGTATATATACTTCACACTGGTGGTTCAGTTTTGCTATTAATTCGCTAATTTATTTTACTGTCATATTCGTGTTATATTTCCCATTAATATCCCAAAAATATATGATTTGGCAGTATTGTGTTTTTACTGGGTGACTTTTAACCAGACTGGACAAATCACTCTATACTGAAGATCAAATGGGCAAGCAAATACTTAATACACACACACACAGATTGGTATGACTATAATTTGTAAGGACTTCAGTTGACTTGTGTAATACTGTAGGTGAGTAATACACCTATACATAACCCTTACAATAACCTTCACCTCAGTAAAAGACAGTCCCTCTGGTCTTTTTATAAATACAGGAGCACACAGTTTGCATACAGGAGCAATGGGGAAATGGGACAATGTTTGTGGAGCTTAAGTCTCTACAGACCCTGTGCGCAGTGTGTTTGTGTGTCTCTGCATGCCTGAGTTGGTGTGAATGAAAAGTAGGGTCACATGGGTCAATGGTCAAGTATGTCAAACCAGTACGCATCATTACACACCAGACCCATGATTACACAGTTCAAATGTCAGCGTGGAACTGAAGGTCAGAACATCTCACTGAACAAAAGGACGTACTTTATGTAATGCACTAATGTGTCATGCTAGTGTAGCCCAAAGGGTGCATATTCAATACTAACCACGTACCAAACCATGCAATACTCATAAAGGGTATAATCTACTATAAATCCGGAATAGTAAACGTTCACTGCTAAATTTATAGTGGATCTTGAATTGTATACTGAGTTTGTACAAGCTTGTAAAATTACACTTTGGTGTTGGAGCAATGGGACCATTTGCAAACGTTCTGGCGACAAACTAGAAAGTGAATTAAAGGGTTTTGTAGGGCAGTGATGCCCCCTTGTGGTTATATTTAGTACTTTGTTCTCGGGGAAGAAGTCAGTGCCACACAACAGCTCAGCCAATTAGTTAAACAATAGCGCAACACAAGAACAAGAACAAGAACATTAGTGTAACAATGTAACTGTGTAATACTGTAACAGTTTAACACTGCTGTGTGTACTGTAAGATTTAGTGTACTGTACCAGCAGATCAGTAGTGCAAAATTGGCTTATGAAAGTGGCTTAGTGTTAGTACAATAAAAAAATTAATGTAATGAAATGGCAGCACGATTCCAGATGTGCATCAAACTTCGCCCAGTTTTGTCTGATCCGAGGAGAAAGTAGCAGCATGGACTGACGTGTATCAGAGATGGGATAGATGACGTGTCGTTGGAGAGTCAGTCTCTCTCTCTCTCTCTCTCTCTCTCTCTCTCTCTCTCTCTCTCTCTCTCTCTCTCTCTCTCTCTCTCTCTCTCTCTCAGAGCAGGCAGATCTCTCTCTCTCTCTCTCTCTCTCTCTCTCAGAGCAGGCAGATGCCACACAGACTCTGCTGATCCGCTACTCTGTGGCTGTAATCCGACAGAGCACATCATGGCTAGTGAGTTTTGCATTTTTATTTTCATGTTTTTTGTTTCATATACGTTTCTCACCAGTCTGAAACTCTGCACTAGGTTGCAGAACCAGTACAGTTTTACTGACAGGCCTCTTTGTGCTTCTCACTCAGAGGAGCTGCCTGGCTAGCCGGTTAGCTGCCTAGCCTCATTAGGAAATGATCTTACCAGACAGTTTTCATAACAGCTTTATCTGTTTCTTTGGTCAAAAAATGTTGTCCAGACGTTTTATCATGTACTGTTTAAGTTTTGGAAGCTTTAAAAGACACAACGACTGCTATTGGCTAGCTAGCTAGCTAACAGATTCGTTGCTTCCTTGCTAATGTTTACGTTTTTCTTTGTTACAGTTTTAATTGACGTTAATATGATTACTAGCCGTCTTGTTTTTGGTGTATTTAGATTAGCCATTCACTTAAAGTCTAGAAATGTATTGAATAGGGCAGGGTATGGTAGCTAGCTGGCTGTCTGACGAGGAGACCCAGTGATATTCATGCAAGTTAACTTTAAATAACAGCTTCTCCATTTGCTGCTGCTTTTAAGACCTTAAAGTCTGATTTTGAAGAGGAGCAAGTCGTTTTTAGCTTTGGTAGTCTGAGAGTTGGACTGGAGTGATGACGTTGCATGGGAAGTCTTGGGAATCTCCTTGCAGAAAGCAGCTCAAACTCTGGAGGAAACGGAAATGTTCTCTATAGTGGTCTCACATGCTTTTGTTCTGTTTCAATCTTTTGCAGTTAAATTTTTGGAGGTGATAAAACCCTTTTGTGCAGTATTACCTGAGATCCAGAAACCAGAGAGGCGGGTATGGTCCTTTTTTATTGTCCTGTGGTTTATTTTATCAGTCATGTCGCTGTTTTGCTCCAGTGTAACTGCTTCTTCATTTTGGTACAGATTCAGTTTAGAGAGAAGGTGCTATGGACAGCCATCACGCTATTCATCTTTTTGGTGTGCTGCCAGGTATGTTTGCATTACCTTGATTCTCATGTGTTATCAATGCAAATGAGGCATAGATACTTCATGTGTATGTTTGAGCTTTTATATCAAACCTTCACTGGCCACTGAAAGTAAAGGCTGTATTAAATCACTAAATTGTTCTTTATCCTTAGATTCCCCTCTTCGGGATCATGTCATCAGACTCTGCAGATCCTTTCTACTGGATGAGAGTTATTCTTGCTTCCAACAGAGGTGTGCCTACCATATTCCTACCACAGTGTAGAGAAAATGGCCCACTCAGTATTGTGTTAAAATCACCAAATAAACACAGCAGACTGTACACAACTTCAAAAAGCTCTGTGGACTTTAGATTCTCCACTCTGATAAAAAAAAGTTTATTATCAGTGTGTGGCCGCTTTCTTTTCCATGTTATGGATACTGTGTTATATACTTGCTTGCAGTTTTTTTGCTGTAGTAGAATACATTGACTGTAGTTTTAGTTTTATGGTGTATATTTATGTTACAGGTACTCTTATGGAGCTGGGTATCTCTCCCATTGTTACTTCTGGTCTGATCATGCAGCTGCTGGCTGGAGCTAAAATTATTGAGGTTGGAGACACTCCTAAGGACAGAGCTCTGTTCAATGGAGCTCAGAAATGTATGTAATTACTTCCTGCAGACACAAAAAAACACTTGGTTCTCAGGACATTCAGTGCTGTTATCATAAAATTTGTCATTAAGGATTAGGTGGGACTGAATAGGAGTTTGTTCTCTCTTGCTTATTTTACTGACAGTGTTTGGAATGATCATCACCATTGGTCAGGCTATTGTCTATGTGATGACTGGCATGTATGGAGACCCCTCAGAAATGGGTGCTGGGATCTGTCTGCTCATCATCATTCAGGTAAAAAAATTTTTTAGCTGTGCTCTACTTGGCCCTGGTTTCCTACAGAAGTTGCTTCTTACATAGATAAGCTTCGCAGTTGTCTTTGTCTTCTGACAATGTGACAACTTTTGACTCATCAGACTTATTTTGCTTAATGAACACTGTTGTTATGAAAACCTTCTCGCCATGCTGTTTCTGGAAGCTAATTTAGATTGATCTGATGCTTTTCTAAAAGGAAAGAGTTATTTCTGGTTACAGTGCATGGATATTTTTAGACTGTGTTTTTATGTCTCTTTTTGTCTTGTTTGATGTAGTTGTCTTTAATGTGTGATGACTATGTTCTGTCTGTAGTTGTTTGTAGCCGGTCTGATAGTTTTGCTGCTGGATGAGTTGCTCCAAAAGGGCTATGGTTTGGGCTCTGGGATTTCTCTCTTCATTGCCACCAACATCTGTGAGACCATTGTATGGAAAGCCTTCAGCCCAACTACAGTCAACACAGGCAGAGGTATGCACCCTTGTCCTCATACATAGTGTCTAACGAAACTGCAAAATAAACAGCCATAATGAACACTTTCAAATAACAAATATTTGAGCTAATACACACACCACACACACACACTATATATATATATATAAAATGTGTGTGTGGTGTGTGTATTAGCTCAAATATTTGTTATTTGTAAGTGTTCATTATGGCTGTCCTTTTCTGTTTGTGAGCTGAAACGGTGATCTGTTTATTTGACCTTGTCTTATCAAAGTCAAACTTGCATTTAGCGGTCAAACTGGGTGGACAGTGATAACCTTTAAATGTAACTACGCAGTATTTTACTGTTAAAAAAGCTGTAATTTATGTGTAATCTTCTTGCAGGTACTGAGTTTGAGGGAGCCATCATTGCTTTGTTCCATTTGCTTGCCACACGTACTGATAAAGTACGAGCTCTGAGAGAAGCTTTCTACAGGCAGAACCTGCCCAACCTCATGAACCTTATCGCTACAGTCTTTGTATTCGCTGTGGTCATATATTTCCAGGTTAGTAGGTGGCTGCTTCAGCTACACTGATAAGCCTCTTTATTTAGGAACTCCCGTCTTGTGTCTGCCATAGTATCATCTCATTTTACCAAGGTGCACTTTGTGGTTTGCAGTTCTAAAGAGCAGTTTGTCTGTTTCTCTACACAATTTATGAGCTTTATCAAATTTTTCAAATCAGTTATCCAGTGTAGTGCTGAAATCACAATTGCTAGCCAAATTATGTGAATAAACTAATTTCTGTGCTTCTCCCTCAGGGCTTCAGAGTTGATTTGCCCATTAAGTCTGCACGTTATCGTGGTCAGTACAACACATATCCTATTAAGCTTTTCTACACCTCCAACATTCCCATCATCCTGCAGTCTGCACTGGTGTCCAACCTCTACGTCATCTCTCAGATGCTCTCTACACGCTTCAGTGGAAACTTCCTAGTTAACTTACTGGGAACCTGGTCTGTAAGTAATCAGTTTTGGTTTCTTGTATCAACAGTTCTCTAGTAATTGTCCTCATTAGTATTTTTTTTTACTTCTCATAAAGGTGCGTAAGGCTTTATTCACACAGAATGAAAAAGCAGCTTTGTAAATCTGTCTTTTATACTTGAATGAGTTACAAGTGACCAAATCAGATTTGTATGGCCGGATTGTGGTCATATTTGCTCACAAATCCATACTGGTAAGCATTTTGACTAGGTAGGGGCAAGCTGAAGCAGATGCATTTAGATTTGGATCCACAACATTCTTTAACAGCTACAATAAGAATCATCATGTTATATTTCGCAGTAGTATTCTACGTTGTTGTAACTAGAACATGAACAAAACATGACCTTATAATCAGATTAAATTGTCCACACATAATGACAACAAGCTGTTATTCTGAGACAGGCTTCAAGTTCAAATCTTTACTTAAAGTCATTGTAAACTTACAACAGCGCAAAACTGTTATCTAACTGATCTACAAATGTGGCTTGGTGAAAGTCAGATTTAATGGGTCTTTGCTGTTCAGAGTACACAAATGATGCTGACTGGATTTGGCATGTTTGTCTCAAGCATTGTAATGACATTGAAGGTCGCTTTTTAACAGGACACCACAAGTGGAGGGCCAGCTCGTGCTTACCCTGTAGGAGGTCTGTGCTACTACCTCTCTCCTCCGGAGTCATTTGGCTCTGTCCTTGAAGACCCGGTCCATGCTGTCATCTACATTGTCTTCATGTTAGGGTCCTGTGCCTTTTTCTCAAAGACCTGGATTGAGGTTTCTGGATCTTCTGCCAAGGATGTGAGTGTAGTATTTTTTTTTCCTTGTTTTGAGTTAATTGAGGTCATTTGTAAGTCAGGTATATTGTGATGTTGGTTTCCATATCAAATTTTAGTATTTGTAAGTTTTCTTTTTAAACCCACGAAAACTGTGTCCTAAACTGCAATAAATTAACTGTCAAAGAACTTTGGACAGAGTAGTTGTTGATTTGCACTCAATTGGAAACACTCTCTAAAGCCTTTAGAATGGTATTTGGACCCTCATCATAAACTTTTGTACACCAGCTAATTTTTTGTATTTATAATGGTGTGTCCAATGTGTTTCTGAATTATAGGTGGCAAAACAGCTGAAGGAACAGCAGATGGTAATGAGGGGACACAGAGAGACTTCCATGGTTCATGAACTCAACAGGTAAGACACACCCATTCCCTTTAATTGAACAATGCTGTTTTGTGCTGTAATAAACTAAAGAAACATAGAATTAACTTTTCTTTTTGTTTGTTCTCTTATAGGTACATCCCCACAGCTGCAGCATTTGGAGGACTGTGCATAGGTGGTCTCTCTGTTATGGCTGATTTCCTGGGAGCCATTGGTTCAGGAACAGGAATCTTATTGGCAGTCACAATCATTTACCAGTATTTTGAGATCTTTGTCAAGGAACAGAGTGAAGTAGGCAGTATGGGTGCTCTGCTCTTCTAGAAAAGTCCTCAGCAATCACATGAGACTGATACAACCTCTGGTCTTTACCATATATATATAAATTTGTTTTATCCCATGGACACAATCAATGCCCTGCCTCTCAAACATTTGCATAAAACATCATTTTTCCCAGGGGAAAGTAATTGGCAGCATGATCTCCCAGCATGGGAATGTGCTTCTCCCTTTTTTGTGTCACGGGACATCTATTTATCTCCATTTCTTCAGCCAGTACATTTCTTGTTGTGTTTTTAATCGTGTTTCTGATTGTTAAAAGCACAAATTGTTAATGTTCTGGAACTGGCTGAACCCAGTGACATGGACATATGCAGCATGTGTTGGTTTCGTCAAACTATGATTTTAAATCAGTGCCAGTGTATGTGTGATCAGGTAACCACAGTGTCATGCCATGGAGACTGTTAATTGATCCATTGTAAATAAAACCTTTTTGAGTTTGAGGTTAGAGGGGTGTATGTATGTGTGGGTGTGTGTGTATCTGTAACAAACATATCCAGTTATTTAGGTAAACTTTGCCTAAATTTGCAAAGAAGAGATGTCTATGTCTTACCCATTTCACATCATTGTAAGCTTTGGTTTGGATGCTTACTTGACTTGATTGTAAGAATGGAAGCACACCTTGCACTACCGGGATACAGTTCTTTCAGGGGCTGTTTTTTATTCTTTTCAACAAAGTTGTCTGTTTTGTAATGTTAGAGAGAGAATGTTCTTATTGGTAAGGATTTTAGCATTATTATTATTAATAACATTTTTCTGTATTACAGAAAAAAATGAGTATTACAACACAGAGTGTTCTGCCTACACTTAAAAGCATTGTTTACTGCACATAGCAAAGTCTGCCTCACATAATCGTTATATTTGATTGGAAGAAAAGAACACTACCCTGAGCAAAGGTTATTAATGTTTCAATAAAAGCCTTTGAATAACAATTCTTGATAGTTTTTTTTTATCTTAAAATATTTTGGACGTACTTAAACGGTTAAATATTCACTCTAACATTTCCCACTAACTGACAGATGAAATTCTTACGAATGATGCTATTTAAACCAAACTGAACCAACTGGCTTAAGGATCTGGGGCAGCTGGTGGCCTAGTGGTTAGGGAGTTGGCCCTGTGTCCGGAAGGTTGTGGGTTCCAATCCCAGAACTGTTAGCGGCACCTTTAAGGTACCACACACTGCTCCCCAGGCACTGTGTTCCTGTCTCCCCACTGCTTCACTTGAATGGGTTAAATGCAGAGGAAGAATTTTACACTGTTCACAGTGTGCTCAAGTATGACAAAAGGACATTTTACACTTATTTATTTTAAGAAGACCACAATGTAATGATGTACTGCACAGAAATAAATGTGTAACCTAAAATTTCCTCCAAGGAAGGC
The DNA here is from genome assembly GCA_037974365.1 of Hydrocynus forskahlii. Classification (NCBI taxonomy): domain Eukaryota; kingdom Metazoa; phylum Chordata; class Actinopteri; order Characiformes; family Alestidae; genus Hydrocynus; species Hydrocynus forskahlii. Next base: position 19,433,344 of record JBBPCX010000114.1, on the reverse strand, counting down.
TGCACAATACACTCAGGTATTATTTATTAAACGAAAGCAACAAAAATCATTCTTATATGGTTGGTTTTTTTCAGTCTTTTCAGTGAGGGGTAGAATGTTTTAATGGTAAGTTTTAACAGTATTTACACACAATAAACTATGGGTCCTTTAAGTAACTCAGGCCATTTTGTCCTTCTCTTTGTCACTCACTTCACTCACACACACACACACACACAC
>JBBPCX010000114.1:19398296-19427804 GCA_037974365.1 Hydrocynus forskahlii | reverse complement strand
CTCACACATCCCCAAAACATCAGCAATCCACCACCGTGTTTCACAGTAGGAATGGTGTACCTTTCATCATAGGCCTTCTTGACTCCTTTCCAAATGTAGCGTTTATGGTTGTGGCCAAAAAGTTCAATTTTTTTGTCTCATCACTCCAAATGACTTTGTGCCAGAAGGTTTGAGGCTTGTCTCTGTACTGTTTGGCATATTGTAACCAGGATACTTTGTGGCATTTGCATAGTAATGGCTTTCTTCTGGCAGCTCGACCTTGCAGCCCATCTTTCTTCAAGTGCCTCCTTATTGTGCATCTTGAAACAGCTACACCATATGTTTACAGAGAGTTCTGTATTTCACCTGAAGTTGTTTGTGGGTTTTTCTTTGAATCCTGAACAATTTTCCAGGCAGTTGTGGCTGAAATTTGAGTTTTCCACTTCTTAATTAGTGTGTGAACACTGCTGATTGGCATTCTCAATTACTTTGATATTTTCTTATATCCCTCTCCTGTTTTATAGAGTTCAACTACCTTTTCCCGCAGATCCTTTTGCTTTCCCCATGACTTAGAATCCAAAAAACGTCAGTGCAGTTCTGGATGAAAGATGCAAGGGTCTGTCAGGAGTCCAGAAACTCACTGATGTTTTATACACACCCACTAATTACAAGCAAATAGATCACAGGTGAAGATGGTTACCTTTAATAGCCATTCAAACCCGTTTGTGTCAGGTTGTGTGCATGTTATCAGGCCAAATCAGCAGGGTACGTAAACTTTTCATCAGGGTCATTTGGGTAGTTTGTGTTGTGATTATGATTTAAAAGAAGTAAACACAGTTGTTTGACAATAAATGGCTTCAGCCAAACACTAACCATGAATGAAAGAAAAGTTATTGTGTTATCACTCATATTCCCCTGAAAATGGTTAAGAAATCACAAATTCTGCCAAGGTATGTAAACTTATAAGCATGCATGTAAACTTGTATCATGTGCATGCACTGTTGTCTGTGCACTGCTTTATTTGCCATCCCACTGTTTGCATCATGGAAATACTTTGACAGTAATGACATTATTGAAACTCTGCAGTTGCTACCTTTAATGCAGCCATTTATTTACAGTGGATAAACAGTGAACCATTTAATGTAAAAATCAAGTAATTCTGCTTATCGTGGTACTACAGCCCAACCTACAACATTCCCCCACATTATAATCAGTCCTTTTGTTTTCTTAAAAGCACCTCACTGAGTGTATTTTTATTGGACCAAATAATTAACAGGAATGTGGTTAATTTATGTGGTTAACAAGTAAGTAATTGGATGAGTTTTAAAAAGTGGACCAGTGTGGAAAAAAACTGGTTTGGTTATATGGATCAGACTATTTTATTATGGGTTATTAGACTTTCTTCTACTAACAATAGCTTAGTGTGGTCCTCTTGTGCCACTGATTCCACTCTGCTATACATTTGCTTTTGCGTACTTCATAGTCTCTTTTCACTGTTTATTGAATCTCATCAAAATTCTTGGTTGTGCTTAGTTTTATATTATTTAATTTGGTTTGTAACATATGTTTTGTAAGTTTTGACACCTTCATGCACTTGCAGTAAGTGTTCATTCAAAATAGACCTTGTTTTATCAAAACTGTGTTTTGTGCCTTAATTCTTATCAGCCATAGAGTATTACAGTATTTGTCCTGAGATGGACAAAGCTACACTATACAGACAAAAGTATTGGGACGTCTGACCTGTACACCAACAGGGACTTTAATGTCATTGCATTCAAATACATAGACTTTAATATGGTGTTGGTCCCCCCAGTTGCAGCTATAGCAGTCTGCTGAAGTATTAAGATCGCCCCTTACTGGAAGTAAGGTGCCCCTTGCCCAAACTTGATTGTACACTGTGGTGCTGTTTGGATGGTCAGACCCATCAGACCTTTTGCAAGGCTTCTTTTGTGTGCAGATTTAAACCAAGACGAGTGTTTTTCAGCACAATACTGGGCTCTGAGCACAAGCCTCAGAAATGAATGTCCTAAATAGGAGCTGCAAGCACTTACCAGAGATGCTCGGTTGTCATGGTAATGGGTCTGGTTCTTGAGTCCCTGAACTTTATTCAGGTCCCCGGGAGTCTGTAGACAATACTATTCAAAGAGACTTTTACAATAATAGAGCAGTAAAAGGTCCACAGTGTTCTAACATTATTACATAATATATTTTTTGTCAGGAATGTCAGCTGAAAAGTAAATTGGCCCGTTATAGTCATGAGTGAACACACCACAGCACAGTGTGAACAATGTAAAATTCTTTCTCTGCATTTAACACCAAGTGAAGCAGTCGGCTACCACCAACGAGGGGCACCCGGGAGGCAGTGTGTGGGGACCGTACTTTGCTCAAAGGTACCCTGGTGGTCCTAGTAGCAGTCCTGGGATTCAAACCCACAACCTTTTGATTGCAGGGGCAACTTCCTAACCATTAGGCCACCAGCTGCCCCATACACTGCAGCCAGATACCCTTGTTGACAGGTCGCTGCTAGTTAAAATGTTTTTTGTTTATTCCTCTTGAGTTCTGTATCTTGATTTACCTACACTGGCTACCCATGGCTGCCCAAGTTCAATTCAAATCACTAACTCTTGCCTACAAAGTGACATCTGGGTGTACACCCAGCTACCTTAACCCTATCGTTCAACCTTATGTTCCTACTCACGCCCTCTGCTCCTCCAAGGAACATCATCTGGCTCTGCCCTCCCTACAACGAGGCAAACCCAGTCCAGACTCTTCTCTTTTGTGGCTCCCCGGAGGTGGAATGAGCTGCCTACGCTGACCAGAGCAGCAGAATCTCTCTCAAAAACCTAAGAGAATCTTCTTGCACTATTCCCTACATACAGACTTTTGTACTTAGTACTCACTGGGGATGACGGGATTCCGCGCCGGCCGAAAATTACCATCGACCCACCGGGCAAATGCACGGTATGCCCAATGGCCAGTCCAGCACTGACTACGGTAACCCTTAAGTAATGTACCAACCCCAAACACTGCTCCTTGGGCGCTGCGTTCCTGGCTGCCCACTGCTTCACTTGGTGAATGAGTTAAATGCAGAGAAAGAAGTTAACACAGTTCACAATGACAAATTGACACTTCACTGTAATGTAATGTATCACAATTTCTGTCTCGAGTCACAAAACATTGTGGTGAGGAAGAGTAAGAGTAATGCCATCTACCGCTGAACGTGTGTAAGTGCAGTTGGCACAACTTGGGGCTGGTGCTGGTCTGCTGCGTTTGCTAGCTTAGCCACTCAGGCTAGCCTTTCACCCTGCAGCCGGACTCACTCTCGGTACGATGGCGGAGGGAGGCGGACCCGAATCGGGCAACGCTTCAGACCCTGACGCGGAGCCGGGGTCGGCTCAAGCGCCACTACCTTCTATCGAGAGCCAGAAGCAGACCATCGGAACACTACTGAAAACCACGCTCCGTAAGGGGGACGAATGGTAAGCTCTGGCTTTACACTGGATCAAACTTAGCCAGTCTGCTTATGTAGCAAATGGGCCTACGGCTTCACACTGTTAACTACAACAGCAGGCTGAGCTTGCTAAACAACCACCTGGCTTAATATGTTCTACTGTCACTCATTTGCCTGCTCAACATTTAATGTATGTGCTGTTACAAGATGTAGTACCTTAACTACAATTAATTATAATTATTTTTCAGGTGTGCTTAGCATTCGCAGACTGTCTCGTAGGCTAATGTTAGCGTAGCCAAGGTTACCGGTATCTGTCAGAACATTCTCTTTAGAAGCTGCTCGGTTCTACTATGTTCACACAACCTTACTAAAAACACCCACTTTTGAAAGTGGAGCTTGGCCCAACTTTCTGTACACACCCTGTCTAAATAAATTCAGATAGCCAGAGGGTGTAGAGCCATCCAGAATTTTCTGATAAGCAGCTGGCTAGCTGCGTAGACAGGTTGTAAGCATGGTAGCTGAATGGTTATCTACACGACAATAGTCGTTATTAGTTCATGTTAAAGTTGTCCTAGGGGAGGACAGTGCCATAAAACATCAAAACCAGCCAGACACTGGTTAACACTACATCTTAATCATTAGTAACCAAGCTAACCACAGTAGCCAGCTACTGCTTTGTCATGGGCACTGAGTAACACCAGCGACTGTCCTGATTGGTACTGAAAGAAACCATATACCATCAGTCAGACAGCTCCAGTGAATGAAATAAGTAAAGTATGGCCTTGTTTGCTGTGGTGAAAGGTTATATCGACGTGGTGTCGCTTTATATTGCTACATTGTCTGACTGGCCAGTCATTCAAGTCAGTGGTGAGTTGCTTAGTTTTATGCCTGTTTGACACCCGATTGCTTGGTAATGGTAAATAATCAGGGCTGTTTTCATTTAACTGTTGTGATGTGAAGTGAGTAAAAATAAGACACTTTTCACCTGCTGCCTTGGTCTAGTTGAATCCTTGCTAACAAGCTTATGCAGTGGAACAGGTTCCTGCTTTAGAGCAGATTAAGACTTCCTACTTCAGTTTCTATATTGGTTATGTAAAAGAGTTTCTTGCATATGTGTTGTTGCAGGTGATTGACAACAGATGTGTACCATCATTCACCAACAACTGAAAAGGCCATCGTGTGGTTTTGTTGCTGTCTTCTAATCTCTCTTTGATAATCTCTGCCCACCTTGTCTGTGTTTTTGTAGGTTTCTGATTGACAGCCGGTGGTTCAAACAGTGGAAGAAATATGTGGGCTTTGACAGCTGGGATATGTACAATGTTGGAGAACACAATTTATACCCAGGACCCATTGACAACTCTGGGCTCTTTTCAGGTAATTATAAAAAACATTTTTATAATTTTTTAATTATAGTTTCTTTCTCATACGTATTTGCTATTAAGACACCAATTCCTAGATCCTGTGGTGTGGACGAGGTTACAAGTGTAGGTAGCCTGTAGTGTTGTGATATTCCTTGACCTATCAAATGAGAACATGAAATCACACAAACACACAGATTTATATACCTGCTGCTTATCATCACTGCTGCCTTGTGAGCATTGTTCCTTTATTGCTGTCATTAAACCTAAAGATGTGCTTTGTGTGCATAACAAAGTTCTCATGATGTGGTAAGGCCACAGCTAAAATATCTATACAGGACCTTTAACTTTCAGTCCACTGCTGGAAGCAACTTCTGTCTTCAGTTGCTGCACTCTTAATGGAATACAAAATGTTTTTACCGCATTTGTGTTTCAGACCAAGAAACCCAAGCCCTAAAAGAACATCTTATAGATGAGTTAGACTATGTCCTGGTGCCCACAGAAGCTTGGAATAAGCTTGTCTGTTGGTACAGCTGTCTAGAGGGACAGCGGCCTATCGTCAGAAAGGTAAAGCACTTCCTTCTTTTCCTTTTGAAGGTTTTTTAAAATGTTACTGCACATGTACATGAAACATTAGTTTTTTTTTACATGTCTAGTATTTTCAGAAGAAATATTGTCTTGATAATATTCGCATGCTCACTTATATGGTCTTTCCTTCACAACCACAGTCAGTCATGTAGGCATGTGCTGCTGTAACAATATCATATCATTATTAGAGTTTGACATGTTTAAAGTAACTGTGCATGGGAAATCATTAAAATCACTGAGATTACGGGAAATGTATGACCAGAAACATGAGCTAAATATATAAAATGGTCAGTTTTGATTTCAGGTGGACTTAATTTTTTTAACTGTCCTGTGTATGTGGTTTTGTACACATGTATAATATGGGAAGCTGCACTTCAGCCTAGCTTTAGTTCAGACAGATGCACATTAATTTAAAGCTTGAAGAGGTATTCATGTAATGTTTTTACTCTGAATCAATTTTTTAGTAAACTCTTTCACTTAAAATTCACATTAGTGCTGGAGTAAGTAGCGTTTCAACCTCATCTGAATTTTTTTAACTGTTTGCATGTAGACCAGCTGGGGGCTTAGTGGTTAGGGCGAAGCCCCTGCAATCAGAGGGTTGTGGGTTCGAAACACTGAGTTACCCTTGAGCCAGGTACCATCTCTACCTCAGGCGCCCCTCATTGTTGGCAGCCCGTTGCTTCACTTGGTGAATGGCTTAAATGCAGAGAGAGAATTTCACATTGTCCACCATGTGTGCTGTGGTATATTCACGGGTGACTATAAGGGGTCACTTTACTTAACTTTTACGATAGTTTCAGATCAGGTTTAGAGCAAATGTCTTTGTGAGAGTTTGTCCTCTGAATGGGAACTTTTTTGATAAAGTCACTGACCTCTCTTCCTTGTGCCGTGCTCTAACTGAACTCTTTAGGAGGGTGTTTGCATGTTACAGCAAGGAACCGCATTACATGGTCAGATTGTGACTGTGCAGTGAAGCTTGTGAGCTTGTTCAAGCTGTGACATGTTTGATTTAATTGTAATAACGTTTTTTTCAGAGTGTGCAATAGCATTGCGATATGTGTTTATTAGTTTTAGGCTGTGCAGCTACTTCAGTGCGATGTGGTGGAAATGGACATTTTTGCAGTTATTTTCTGAAATGCTTATTCAGTTGTAAAAAGCTTTAATAAATAAGTTAAGGCATGATTCATTCATTTTAGTAGTGTTGGCATAAAGTGAGCTTATCAGTCACAGCTCTGTACTCCGTCACATGCTCTTTATGCATATTCCAGTTTACCCACTTGACTTCTGAAACATGTCTGCATGCAGACGTACATTATACACAAACTTGTGTATCAAATTTTACTTTCAATAATCTGTCCTAGGTGGTTGAGCATGGCATGTTTGTGAAGCACTGTAAAGTGGAAGTCTATCTGTTGGAGCTGAACCTGTGTGAGAATGACAACATGGACAACGTGGTTACCCGCCATTTCAGCAAAGCTGATACCATTGGTATGAGATTATTGACAGAGCAGAGAAATACATTAGTACCATGTCTGATATTCTTTTTGGAATGAGTCTGCTTGTCCTGCTTGTTTGTGTTTTTGGATATATGTGAGAAGCATAACTCTGTGTAATTATTGTAATGTTTCATTTTTTTCCCCACAGATACAATTGAAAAGGAGATGAGGTCTCTTTTTGATATCCCATCAGAAAAAGAAACTAGACTATGGAACAAGTACATGAGCAACACATACGAGCAGCTAAATAAGCCAGACAGCACTGTTCAGGATGCTGGGCTTTTTCAGGGCCAGGTAGGATTCTGAGATTGTGTACATGGCTCTTAACATTTCACCTCACTCTACACTCTGACTCATTTAGTTGTTGTGACTGATTAGTTAGCAATAAAGAGCTATCTCGCTTCAGGTACTTGTGATTGAAAGAAAGAATGAAGACGGAACATGGCCCAGACAGACCTCCCATACCAAGTGAGTTTATGTTGGTTTACATTGTTGGGCATTTACTTCAGTCGTACCTGATTTCAAAAGTGCTGTTAATTAAGTAATTTTATTGCTTCTAGGTCCAGTACAACCACGTCTAGGAATTTTACTACTTCACCGAAGTACTCCTCCAATTCGTCTGCCACGATTTCTTCCACCGTGACCAATGGAGACAGCAGTAGCAATTCTGGATACATGCTGAACAACAGTACCTCTGGTGGTAACAGGTATATTTTCACAAAATAAAGAGATGTGTTGTGATATAGCCAAAAAACTATCACAAAATTATTTATAAACCATATAGCCCAGTCCTAATCCATACTCTCATACTTTGTGAAACTATGTGAATAGACATTTTTTGCCATGTACATTAGCTATCAGCTGAGCACTATAAAACAAAGGGAGGGTGGGAAATGACTGGACAGAAATAAGTCCTCTACCAAAAGCACTGCAAGCCATCCACCATACACTTTTCTGAACTGAAAGTGTAGTGGGGCTAGTGTCAGTTTCGTGATTAAAACTTTTGGGGCCTAGAATTGTGATCACGATTCTCACTTACGATTCTTAAACTCTGCAGTTTCCAAACTTTTGGAGTTTAAGCCCCCTTTCTAGATATTATGTATTACAGTGCCCATTTTATGTTTACAAGAACAGGCACATTTGTTTTTTTCTTTTTTCTTTTTCAATGTAATCTTCCTTTGCCTTAGTCCAGTGTTCCCCAACCTTGTTCCCGGAGGCACAGTGCCCTGCACAATTGAGTATTTTTGCTGCTCCTAATGCACCTGGTCCGACTCATCAGCTCATTAACAACCCCTCACTGAGCTGTTGTGCTTTTACGACAAGCAGTAAAATGTGCAAGGCGTTGTGCCTCCAGGACCATGGATGGGAAACATTGTATTAAAGTGAAACATTGTATTAAATTTCCATTATGAAAAGATGACTGTGTTTTGGCTGACCATTTTTGTTTGCAGGTTGGGAGGATACAGCTCATATAGCTCATCCTACAGTTCATCTTACAGAGATTCTGTCTCACAGCCTGGCCTCTGTGGCCTCAGTAATCTAGGCAACACCTGCTTCATGAACTCTGCGCTTCAGGTATACATGCACACATGAATGCTTATTCTCACAGACACAAGTGAATCATGTTTTCTAGACCTTGTAAACATATTCTCTACAGTGAATAATCTTAGCGATAATGAATGATTCAGTGATGAATACCATGCCCTCACAGTGTTTCTCATGTATCTTTCACAGTGCTTGAGCAATTCCCCACCCCTGACGGAATATTTTCTGGAAGACCAGTATGAAGCCGAGATCAACCGGGAGAATCCATTAGGGATGCGAGGGGAGATTGCTGAGGCATATGCAGACTTGGTCAAACAGATGTGGCTCAGCCGAAGCAGCTATGTGGCTCCTCGAACTTTCAAAGTGAGTGAAGCAGCTACATGGAAACCTTTTGTGTTAATGTGAGTGTTTAGCCTGTAGAGTTACATCAGAATCTCATGCTCTGCTTATGCAAGTGGTTTAATAAAAAAACAGTATAGAAACATTAAATAAGCAACCACTGCAGTCCTTGTTCTGGAGGGTGACTTTTATCTTTGGACAGACGCAGGTTGGCCGATTTGCCCCCCAGTTCTCAGGGTACCAGCAGCAGGACTCTCAAGAGCTTTTGGCCTTCTTGCTGGATGGACTGCATGAGGACTTGAACCGTGTCAAAAAGAAGCCTTACTTGGCCCTGAGAGATGCTGAGGGCCGGCCTGATGAGGTATTAGTATAAGCCAGTAAAGTTTTTCCGTTTTAATGTCCTAATGTATGTTCTAGATTTTAGTGGTCACCGTCCCTTGTGTGTTTTTTTGTCATTTTTAAAAACAGTTAAAAGACTGTAGCAGTAAAGTTGAAATAACAGAGTCATTATGCAGTATCTGTGCAATGCAGGCAGTGTGTCTAGAAAAGTGTATTGATGCAATTGTAAATAGGGAGGGGTGGGGATTTTCAGTTGTATAAAATGTATGTTTTGGTTGATTTGTCAATAGATTGTAGCTAAAGAGGCATGGACTAACCATCGGCTGCGAAACGATTCCATCATTGTGGATATCTTCCACGGCCTGTTCAAGTCGACCCTAGTCTGCCCTGAGTGCTCCAAAGTGTCTGTCACCTTTGACCCTTTCTGCTACCTCACGCTGCCCCTGCCCATGAAAAAGGACCGAACTATGGAAGTTTTCCTCGTTCGCACCGACCCTCAGTCCAGACCCATGCAAGTAAGACTGCTTAGCATTGTCCCTATTACAGCTGGTACTTAAGCTGTGTACTGATTTAGCACATGCGCATTGAACATAAGGTTTGTCCTCCTTTTTGTTTATATGAGTGTACCACTGCTGTAATACTGCAAAATAATGGCAGTTTTATAGTGGTGTTACTTTGTTACTTTGTGGTTGTTACTATATATTCCCCCTAATGGGTTTTCCTGTATTTCTCTATCCTCCTCAGTTTCGTGTGGTGGTCCCTAAACTAGGCACAGTGGCAGACCTGTGTAGTGCTTTGACCAAACTGTCTGGAGTCCCAGCAGAAAATGTGAGTTTTGAAATATCTGTTTTTCTTTCCACGTTTTAAACATCATGCTATCAATTTTGCTTACAGTCAGCCTGCAATTTAAAGACGATTCACATGCCTGCTTTGACATGATTAGTCATCAAATCACTTCCTGAATTTTTATGTCTCCCCCCCCCCACCCCCCCACCCCCAATCATTCGAAGATGGTTGTAGCTGATGTTTACAATCACCGTTTCCACAAAATCTATAGGAGGGATGATGGTCTCAACCACATTATGGAAAAAGATGACATCTTTGTGTAAGTTCTTCACAGCACATTCAGCTATTTTCTTAGGCTATTGAATTCCACTGTTGTTAATACCTTATGTGTGCATTATAGCTATGAGGTAATGGAGGAGGACAGTGAGCGGATGAATCTGCCAGTATACTTCAGGGAAAGGCACATGAAGCACAGTGGAGGCTCCTCAGGCACCATGCTGTTTGGGCAGCCGCTCCTTATTACTGTTCCTCGTCAGAACCTTACCCCTGATGCGCTATATGAGCGTGTGCTGGAGAGAATTGGGTAAGTGCTTGGGTGATCATGAAAAGTGTTACCCATCCTTTAATTCTGATTGTTGTTAACTGTTTTCAGTTAGCTGTTTTCAACTGAATTCAACAAGCTTAGTTGATGGAAGTGGATACAGATCCAGCAAAGGTCAAGTACTGAAAAGTTATATCTTTCTTGTTTAGGCGTTACGTAAAGCGTGCACAGGGCACTCTAACGGAGAGCAGAGCCTCTGCTTCAGCCACTTCCTCTAACAGCAGCCACTCAGCAGAATGTGGAGTTTTGGCATCCAATCACAGTGCAGGGCTGAGCAGCTGTAGCAGCCCAATGTCAGATGGGGCGTCCTGTAGTGCTGGATCTACCAATGGGAGCAGTCACTCTGAAACCTGCAATGGCCCCAATGGAGTGTGTGATGGTAAGACACACTGAAATGTATTGAGTTGCCAAGTTTGTTTGCGATTAGTGAGTTTTGGAATAACAGTATACTCCATGTTGTATTTGTGCAATTATATTTCACTCCTATTCCTCCTTGGCATTATTACAGCTGAAGATGAGGCCATGGACCACCAGGTGAGCCCAGATCCAGAAAGCAGTCAGTCGGAAACTGTGGATGGGGAAGATGAAGGCTCAGAGCCTGAGAACGGACCCGTCGGTAGTATTGGAAAAGCCTGTTCTTCTCGGCCCAAACTATTTTCTTTCAGCATGGTAAACTCCTACGGCACAGCCAACATCAGTCCCTTACCATGCGAAGGCAACATCCTCAAACTAACACGTAAATATTTTCTTTGTATTTTTTGTATTTTTTTTTTACAGGGTTTCTGTAGAGTTAAATAGTCTAACATTTAAAAATCTGAATTTAAGGACTAAAACATTGATTTTATGGTTAGGTGCTTGATTTTACATTTTTCTGTCTGGGTAAATGCAAGTTTAGGGAGTCCTGGCTTGAGAATGAAGCACTTAATGGTTAACTAAAACCTGTTATAAACAGTGAAAATGAAAGCTCATTACAAGAACTTGCTAAAGTTGTTTGGTGTAAAAGCACTGGAGTCACATTTGACATCAGAAAAGTATAAAATCAAATTGTTTAAAAAGTTTCCTGAAAACACAGGCCCTTATACAGTATTGTAAAGTTACCCTGGGACTACTAACATAATTTACAAGAACTCTGATAATGGTAAGCGACCACCGGACAGTGTTTGGACCAACGGCAACATTAAAAGCAGAGATGCTCTGGATTTTACACACCATAATAAAACACCAGTCATGTAATAGCAATGAAAACATAGGCTCACTGTACCTTTTTTTTAAAAGTAAATATAGATTTTCTTTTATATCCTTTTAGTTTTATCAGTGTGGACTTGAAATCTAGCTTAAACTTCATTCATAATGGGCTTAAAAATATCTTTAATACGTTGAAACCTGCAGAAACCCTGTTTTACGTCACACTTGTTTTAGACATTTGATTTTTGAATGGCTGAAACCACAAAACTCTCTTTCACAGCACATTCCACAATAGCTATTGACTGGGACTCAGACACGAAGAGACTATGCTATGACGACCAGGAGGCAGAGGTTAGCTTGCTTTGTTACTTTCATTGAAGTGTGAATGTACTTATCTTCAGAATTTTACAAGCTCTGCTTTCTCCCTTTTAAGGCTTATGAGAAGCATGAGAGCATGATGCAGGCTCAGAAGAAAAAGGCTACGGTGGCGCTGAGGGAATGCATTGAGCTGTTTACCACCATGGAGACTCTGGGAGAGCATGATCCTTGGTGAGAATGAACATGCCATTAGTGAAATCTTGAGCTTTTGTGCACTCTAGGAATTGTGTATTCTAGGAATATCCTGTGTGTAGCTGTGAAGAATTCACAAAAAGTTTTATGTTGTTATAATAATAAATGTTGATTACACCTCAGGTACTGTCCCACATGTAAGAAGCATCAGCAGGCCACAAAGAAGTTTGACCTGTGGTCTCTACCCCGCATTCTGGTGGTGCATCTGAAACGCTTCTCCTACAACCGCTGCTGGAGAGACAAACTGGACACTGTAGTGGACTTCCCTATCAGGTTAGTTAGTGTTTTTCTGCATTTAACAGGATAGTTTGTCAACCTTAAAATTAAGGTTATTGTTGTTTATTACCATGAACATCTTTTCTTAAATGCATGATGTTTTAAAAAGATTTTATCTCTCAAAATCTGAGTTTCAAACAAGTGTTTTACCACAAGGTGGCAGCATGCTCAGTAGTCATATGGTTTCTGACTGCATGCGCTGTATTTGACAGAAAACATTTCGGTTCAGGAGACAGAACAATACAGTGAGGATTGTGGTGTTCAATTTTGGTTTCAGTGCGAGCTTGTTTGCCCTTGAGCCCATTGGCTCAGGTTTAGGCTTCCTTAAATACAACCAGGAAATAGAGCTCACACTTTTGAACAGTTTAAACATTAAACACGCACACAGAAACAAAACTTAACTTCTCTGTATTTGTTCATATTGAGTTAGAAAGGGATGTGAGAAAGTTGCTACTGTAAAGTCATAAAATATTCAGTGCAGAATCTTGCTTCACCACACTTATTTATGTTACAATTCTTATTATTTATGTTTTCAGCCTTTGGATAAATCTCTATTTAAATGGAGCATGCAAACCCTGAGCTTTAGAGGACAGACACCTACATTTGAATATAGTCTTGACATGTTTGATTTTGCATTAACAAAGAGACCATGCATACAGGTCTTATTTGTTTACTTGATCTTAAACATTTTCAGATTCACTTTCAGACTTCCTGCTTAGTATATATTCCTTTTCACTCTGTTGGTTGAGGTAATAATTTGTGACAACTATGTATAGAGTGATCACATGTGCATGGTCTGAAAGCAGTACTCAGAGACAAGTGAACACGAAAAGTCCTTGACAACTAGCGGTCGATAATAAACGCAACCAGCATTGTGGTTGAGTGCTTGTGTTGATTTAAGCATAATAGCTTTAAATTAAGCAAATCAGTTTCATGAAGATATTTGGTCTGGTGCTGATGCTGTCTTTTTTGTTCAACAGGGATCTGAACATGTCTGAGTTTGTCTGTGATCCTAAAGCTGGTCCCTACATATATGACCTCGTCGCTGTCTCTAACCACTATGGGGGAATGGGTGGAGGCCATTGTGAGTCATTTAAACTGTAATTCCTCCTCTTGGATATGAAACTCTTAATTTCCCCAGAGTAAAGTCATTCTTCCTAACAGCTCTTGGCTGGTTAATACTTATTCATCTTATCTCATTCTGTCTGTACAGCTCCTTTTTATAACTTGTCTCTGTTCTTTAGAGTTTTGTTATCTGCTGACAGCTTTTCCTCAATAGCTTTTTATTTGTTCCTTACAACCTTCCATTGTTCCTCTGGACACTTGATTGGGTAACTTGTGTTTGCATGGTTTCTTTTGAAGGGGTGTGTGCTGAAAAATGTCCTGAATGTGACTAAGGTTTTATCATGCTCTCTGTAGTAAAAAGTCAGTTTGGTTCATTGGGGAAGAATTTTAAGTGTGCTTATATCTATTACAAATTTGTGCAGTCAACCAGGACCTCTTTTCACTTCCTCTTGCAGACACAGCACATGCTAAGAATAAGACTGATGGGAAATGGTATTACTTTGATGACAGCAGTGTGTCCTCTGCCTCTGAAGATCAGATTGTGGTAAGAAACCCAAGTTTGTCATTTATTTTCCTTCATCTGTAGATGTTATTATTTGCTAAAACATCTCTGTCCTCCCTTCTCATTTTGACCACAATGTCTTTGTGTTAACTACATGTGACACATGTTACCCACCCAAAACATGAATATGTAATGGTTTGCACAAGATCAAGTGGGGTTTCCTGCTGACTCCTGTTTACACACTGTTTTATCTGGGAAGAGTTTCCCAAAAGCATCGTAGCACAAAGATGATTATTAAAGGTTGAGTGAGCATAACACTAAACACTTTCTTGTCGTTAAAGTGACCTCAGTGCTAAGATGCTTTTTGGGAAGCTGGGCTGTATTAAGTTATCTGAATGTCTTTGTTCCCTTTCAGACTAAAGCAGCCTATGTACTCTTCTACCAACGCCGAGATGGAGATGGTCCATCCAGGTCTGCTCCCTCTGCATCACTTGGAGGAGCTTCTGAGTCCCTGGATGACCACATGGACACCAACTGAAGCTCATTAGTCATTAAAGACAGGCACTAAAATAGAAGCAACCAGAACGAATAACCAACGATGCAAAGATGCACATCCCAAGCTTTTCAGCAATTTTTCAAGACTGGAGGCCCTGTCTTCTCCGCTTTAATTTTCTCCTCAAATGTATACGTCTACCAAGAGCTAAGAAGTGTGAAATAAGAACAAAAAAGGAAGAAAATGAATAAATGAGAGATTTTGAAATTTTAGTTTGAAGCGTGAAGTGACAGACTTTCTCCCTGGACCGTGCTGCCTGCTGAAGTAATTTCCTTAGTTTAAAAAGAGGCAAAGGATGATATGGATATTCAGCCTCCCGGTGGACGCCAAGAATGTTAAGTTGCCTAAAATTTTGCAAGGAAAGTGCATACTTTTCTGTAACCCACAGGAAAAGTAAAAAAGAAGCCAAATGCATTGTGTTGTATCAACCAAAGTTGTATACGTGTCGATGGCATTCGAGAGTGTGAGGGCAAAGGAAAACTGTCTAGTTATAGACAGAAATTCTGAGAAATGTATGCAAATGAAGGTGTGTTAATTATTTTTCTTTTTTTCCCCCAGCACATTCACCCCTCATTCTCTGAAGGTGATTTATATTATGTGCCTCTTGTGAGGAACAGATGCTTGTGTCCATAATCCCACATTCTAGACAGGAAGCTTTCATTTATTTACTAGACAAGTGTCTCCAATGCTGTGTTTCGTTTTACTGCAGCAACTTTTTTTTCCCATTCATTGACACACTTAACTTTAAGGTTTTCTCTTTGAGACCTGGGGTAGACAGTATAGGCTGAACTATAAGTTACGTCTTGAGGTTGATTATACTGCTGATCTTCAATATTGTGCTGCTCTCTCTGATTCATTAGCACTAGCGGCCTTTCTGCCCCATGAACTGTTAAAAGGGGGCTTGTGTGAGTGGATTTACTTTTAAACATACATGTCCTGCTTGTCCAGAAAAAAAGGCTCTGAGGTTTATCACCATGGCTTTCTTTAGTTGAGACCACAACTGCAAAGTTATTTACTTTGGTTTTTCAGTGGGTTTTAGTTTTGGGTTGTTCTCTCTTTAAAGGGCAGACAGAGGGGAGTATCGAGCCACTGCTCGAAAGTGGTGCTAAATTTGAGACTTGAAAACGCTACAGTTTTTTGGCTTGGATGAACGTCCTACCTTGGAAACTTGGGGCCGATGCTATATAGAAGAATCCTCACACGTTCAGAGACTACAGTGCTACCCTGTCCTATCTGCTACCCAGTGGTGAATTTGCCATGTTATTGGTTGTGGCATAACTTTGCTTGTCAAATGGCTCAGTGCAAACTTCTTACTGATGTAAACATGCTTCATACTGGGAGGACAACTGTCCGCAGTTCTGTTATGAGTTAACCAAAACAGTCAGTATGCATCATCTATCTTGTACTTTTCTCTTCTGTGGAATAGCAGCATGCAACATGGAAATTTGTTGGTTGGTCCCCATATGCTTATATCTTTTCAATCTGTCAGGCTGTGACAAGTACATGCTTGATATCCTGCTATAAACTGATGACATGGAAACTAGACTTATACTGGCCAATGCACTTTTTTACCTGCCACATTATCAGAATAGCATTCATTTTAAAATTGATTTTGAGAAATGTTACATAGATGTAAATAGTCATGTACTATCTACAGAATAGGATACATACTTCTTTGTGTTCTGATATTTATCATGGCAATATGTGCAACCCCGGATTTTAAAACCTCATTAAATCAAAAAGATAATAAAGAATTGAAGCCTGAGTAGGGAGTGCTACTTACTTGTTTGTGGTATTTAAACATGAAAGTAAGGTTTCAGTGAATGGTCCATACCATCCATCTGTGATTATGTTAATGTTTTCAAGCATAATGTCAATATTTGTAAACTACCCTGCACAAAACAGGTTGTTTTGTTTGTGAGGTCATACGGAGTGTTTCAACATGGACATCCTCTGGAATGAGGCACAATTTAGAACGGCCAGGCTTAAATATCGGTCTTAAAGGCGCAGTAAGAAAGCCTGTCTCCTGTCTTTAGGGGGGGAAAGAAACGTTAGAAAATGTTTGTGAAAACGATGACTTTAAGTATGAACCCACCAAAATGACATAAGTGAACATTAGGGACATAGAATACAACACAAATCTAGTGTATGGGCCCTTTAAGATCATGCTGACATTGCAATGCTGTTGTAAAACATTGTAACTTTGTACATTAATGGGATTTTGTTCCTAGTAATTCTGATCCATCTGTGTCGGATGATTCATCATGAAATATTAACATGTTATAAAAGGCTGGTGGTGTAAAAATCGAGTTATGACACTGTAGGAATGGAATCAGGTGTTTACAAATTGCACTGATTATTTCAGATTAGCTCAGTTGGTTTATCGTGGGAGTTTCCAAAAGAATCCAGGCTTTAAAGGCTACATAAATGTCAGCAGGAACAACAGAACACGAGCTTTGGTGCAAGTACACATGACTCAGCAACGATAAACTAGTTACCCAGAGGACCTACATTAATATGCAATGTACTCCTAGGAGTAACAGTAGTGGTAAGTAGGAGGCAGGAAACTTTAGCTAACCCTGTAGTCTGAGACTTTAAATCCCCTGATGGTAAAAAAGAAACCCTCAAAACTCTGGATGAACACATTCATTTATTGTTTTACAAAAGGCCTGTTGTGCCATACATGGGCTCTATGCAACTGTTCAGTTAGGACTGTTACACAGCATCTGACACCCCTCCACATCATGTTTAAAGGGGCATCTTCATTCAGTAAATGTCCGAATGCAGCTGCACTGGGCACAATGAGGGCACAACCAGCGACTGAGGATGAGCAACCATACGACGGTGAGACGTTTTAACTGGCAATGTTCAGGAGCTTCTTTATGTCCCCTTCAATGTTGCTGGTCAGGTATCTTCTGCTGTAGCGTTTGAAAGGCTCTCCGTCTGGTCCGATGAGGAACTTCTCGAAGTTCCAAGCAATGTCGTTCCTGCAGACAGGACTCCAGATGATGCATTTAGGGTCACCCATCAAGGCCACAGGCTCGTCACTGGGGAACGGCAGTTTCTCCTTGAGAAAGACGAACAGGGGATGGGCATCTAACCCATTCACTTCCACCTTCTCCAACAGCTGGAATTTGGGTTCAAAGCCATTTCCAGGACGGACATACTTTAAGGACATCAGGATCTCTTCATTTTTGCAGTTTTCCTGAATAAAAGAGAAAGAATATTGGTCTGATTGATAAACACAGCAGGCTGAGTGTACAGCCTCTGGATTTTCCTGTCAGTGCCACAGCTCTGCTGCGTTTATCCAGTGTAAACAGGAACAATTGCGATGCCTTTCAAGATATTATTAATGACCCATATTATCCCATTTCTGGAAATAAAAAAGACAAATATGGTAAATAATGTTTGTATTGCAGGTTAATGTTAAAATATATCTCCTTATTCTGCCTACATATATTTATACAGATTATGTTTATGCATACACAAATATTATTATCTTATTTTACAGCAGTTTCATGGACCGATTCGCCAACTCCTTTCATGGTTAAAATTAGACTTTTGTTGGATTACTTGACCTCAATCCATCAGAACACACTGTAACTGACCTAGAGCTGTGACTGGTTAGAGGCTCATTTGCATATTGCAGCCTTTTGCGATTTCAGTATTGAATGCTGATATCACAATAATGATTAACAAACAATATATTGTGCAGCCCTAGTAAGAACATGAGAAACTCTGAATAATACATAAGGCTGGTTGCCTGACACGGTTTGAAAGGATATTGAATAATCTAACCTGACTAGAATGATGGGCCTTTATGTGTGTGAAGTTTATCAGGCAAGTCATTTGAGGACACTCTAGAGACGCACCTGACTGATATCTGGCATCAGGTTACCAAAGCTGAACACATGGTACCAACTACTTCAGAATGTTCAGGTAGACCTTCATATAATAACATTAATAACAAGGTTATTTTTTTTTTTACTATTATTAATAATATTTGCATTCCTCGGTTGCTTTAAAGAGGCATAATAATCAGTCGTATAAAGAAAAAGGAAAGATATGAAGAAAAGAAATAAAAAGAAAACATGAGAAAGATCATACTAACTACTTTTTTTTTTGCATTGATCATTTGAAAACTGTGTCCAAGCACGTGCTCCCAGTTATCTACTACCTGCGCTAACTGCATTAGAACAGGTCTGGTTTCATTTAGAGAGAGAGAGATTAACAGCTTCTCAGAAAACAGAGAAAGGGGGAGGAACAAGTGGCAAAAGGTATTTACCTGATGTCCAAACTGATTGCAGGGTACTCCCAGAATCACAAGACCCATCTGTGAGAAGCGATCGTGGAGCTCGTTCATCTGGGTGTAATCCCTGGTGGTCGTTCCTCAGAGAGAGGCGACGTTTTCAATCAGGACAACTTTACCCTGCAAAGATGAAAACTTGAAGTCCTCTCCTGTCAGCGTTTTCGCTGTGACATCGTAGAATGACTTCACTTTAGCCATGCTTGCGTCTGAGAGAAACCTACAAGCCCTCAATAGACTCAAGACACACCGAACTGCCAGAGATCGCACTTAAATTTACAGAAGAAGAGAGTGTCTGAGATAGGGATTAAGTGGGCGGGGCATAGAGGCTGTAAGTGCCACTGAAAACCAATTGCCATGCTTTGTTTTGCATAATCCACGCCTTCTATTAAGAAATGGGGCCCAAAGTTTGAGGGAACGTCTACAAACCGTGTTAAGCATAGAACACCGAAAAATGTTTAATGTCTATAAAAGCACACATATGTATATGTAAAATAAATAAAAGAACTAAACAGACTTTCAGTCATTTAATTGGAAATAAGCACACAGTCAGATAGAAAACAGCAACGTAACTAAAATTCGTTTTTGAGCTACGAATTGTACCACGGACCTTTACTGTTTATGAAACAGACGCGGGAATCTTTCTCGAAAAGTAAGTCTGGACTCCTGACACAGCTGGAAGTAAACAACACGACCAAAAGATAACTAGCTTAGTAAGTTATTATTATCATTATTTTGAGGTGTAACTTTCTACAGTCGCTGCTAACCAGCCAGATCTTATAACTCAGCGTGTCAGCAGAGCTTAGAAATAACGCATACAGGCTGGTTAGCTCGTTTGTTTAAAACTAGCAAACAACCTTTTTTTCAGTTCGAGATGATTATTAAGAGTAGACAGTTACTATATTAAACACACATATAAGTTAGTATACTAACGCGGCACAATGTGTATTGAAACTTGGATTTTATCCGCGTGTCCCACTAACAGGTAGCTGCGTAGCCTAACTTAGAAAAACATGATGCGCAAGAAGAAACGGTCGTCCTCAGTGTCTGTGGATGAAGAGCAACCCCCACTCAATGCACCCAGTAAGTTACCTAACACTACATGGACACAATTTTTGGAATACACCTCTTAATTGTTGAATTCAGGTGACCCCCACAGAGCCCTGACCTCAAATCCATTCAACTCATTTGGGATGAACTGGAACGGGGATTGCAGGCCAGACCTTCTCGTCCAGCATCAGTATCTGATATCATAAATGTTGTACAGAATAAATGGTCACAAATTCCCACAGAAACATTCCTGTGGGAAGCCTTCCAAGAAGAGACGAAGTTTTTTCTATCTGCAAAGGGCGACACCAACTCCTTATTAAAGTCTATGTATTTGAATGCAATGTCATTTAAGTCCCTGTTGGGGGTAATGGTCAGGCGTCCCAATACTTTTGTCCATAAAGAGTATATCCTCTAAATAACGTGCAGGGGTGTGAATGTTCTACACTTTAAACTATTCAGAGCCTGAGCCTGTTGTATTTACCCAGAATCCAAGAAAAACAAGTCCACTGTGCGGCCCAGCAAATCAGCAGCTCCTGATCAGGTTCCTGATTCGGTGTTTGTTCACATGCTTCGGGAATCTGGAGTCACCTTCAGATTAGGCAGCATGTCAAATGAGATTGGTAAGATTCTGGGTGTAGGCATTGGCTGTGGCAGACATTGCCACATCCTTAGCAAACACAGACATTGAATGAGAGCACTCTCATGTATTACCTTTTAACACTTTTTGCATTTTTTATTTTAAATAGCTGTAGATCAAGTTGTGTTTCAGAAGAGATTACAACAGCTTTTACGAAAGAATCCCAGATATCCCAGTGTGAGTATATAATTCCTGTTTGATTTCATTAGCATACTTCAACATAAAATAAACCATGCTAAGATTTGCTATTTCCCCTGGTTCTCCATCAGATAATTCAAGAGTTTATATCTGGTCTTGAGACTCATATTGAAGACCCAGAGCGATTTAGGAACTGCCTGCTTCCCTGTGTGCCTCGTTCCACAGGCATTGGAGATGCCAGGTGATGTATAATGACAATGGGCCAAGGACTGATGCTACATTTATGTGGGGTTATGGGTAGCACTGAAATGCTAATGGTGTTCTTATAGTCTGACCAGTATTTTGTATATTTGTAATTCTGTGTTTGTGTTTTGTATGTATTCCTGTGACTTCAGTTCAAGCTCCTTCCAGGAGACCCTGGTGCGTCTGCTTCTAGGTGTAGAGATGCTTCAGGTAAGGAGAGTTCAGAGTGTTATGTACAGTCTATAAAAGTTCTCTCAGGGATGTTGGCCTGGAGAGGGGCCAAGTGAAGCTGGCTAGGAAACCAAACTCAAAAACGCACAAACACAGTTGCTGCAAAGTGTATTGTTGTGTATATATATAACTGAAAACCAAGGAAAAATGACAAACGGAATTATAAGGCCTGCTCTGGCTTACTGACACCAGTGAAACAGTATTCCCTTTTCCTCTTGGATGACATGAAGAACCTTGTTTTCCTCCCTGATTTTCCTCAACTGTTACTTTGTGGAGGATCCCTGTACACATTTTTGGGTGTGGGAGGGTTCTCAGGCCGAATCCTGGCTTCCTGATCGTTCTGGGTCTTGGAAGCCCAGAACTTATCAAACAGATACCTTTATTTTTTCTGATATTTATAAAGCAGTATTTGATTACATTTTTGTTGTGCTCTGGAAGAGCTATATGTTTAGATGATGCAGAGTTTGCAGTGCTGAAAAGTCTGTATTTTATTCCCTTTTCTGTATTTATAAATGAAATGAACAGTTCCCTATTATGTTAGTGTGTGTGTGTGTATCAGCATTGACAGATATTTAGATGAGACACTTCGGTATCAGACCAGAATGTGTATATCAACATCTTTAAATATGTAAGCACTAATAGGGTTTCCTCCTTTTTGTAGACCCCAGTGATCAACACTTTGTTTGAGAAGCTTCCAGAGCTCATGTTTGAGGGGTAGGTATTTGCCATTAACAATCATTTTTTAAATATCCTGTATAGTATCTATCTTGGGTACATTCCCATTTATGATGCAAGTGTGATTTATGCAGTCATTCATTTTATTAGCTAGGGTATTTGTGACTTGGAGTGATCTTTATATCAGGTATGTGAACTGGTGCTCCACAGTAGCATTCTGCAGTCATCTGTGACAGGTTGTGTTTGACTCTGTTTCAGTTTTGCAGATGATGGCCTCAATGTTCCACGCATCATTATAAACCAACTGAAATGGCTTGATCGAGTCGTGGATTGCAAGGTGTGTAACGTACCATTTGTTGTGTTTCACTGATGCAGAAAATTGGATTTATGTTGCTTCAAACTGGTAACACAGCCTTAAAGGCACACTAAAATGTATCTGTTAAATTTGAAGATATAAAGAAAGACTGGAAATGCTCATAAACTGCTTGTATGTTACATTTAAACCACAGAAATTGTATGTCTCTGTACTGAAGACCCATGTTAACCGTGTTGTCTGCTGTAGATCACCTTAGTATGTTCCAGAGTCAGTTTCTCATGCTCAGTTTGTTCATTTGTCCTTGGTATCTGATGTGTATTCAGGACTTATCCAGTAAGCTGATGCAGCTAGTGTCTGTAGCTCCAAATGAGGTCCAGCGGGACATTATCACCAGTTTGCCTGAAATACTGGAGGACTCGCAGCATGGCGACATGGCCAGAGAGCTCAAGTAATGATTCTCAGAACAATCCAATTTCTTACAGTTCTATTCCTTTTAATGTGTTATTTTCGAATTGTAGGCAAAATCCAGCTCTGTTGGTTGATTGTTGTATTATCGTTTGGGCCAATCATCACTTTGTGCTGATTATAGTGGTAGTGAGAACTCCATGTCTGAGATTTTGTCATCACTCTCTGTGCAGTACTCTACTCCAGGAAAACACCCAACTCACTGTCCCCATCCTGGATGCACTGTCTAGCCTTAACCTCAGTGCAGCATTACTGGCTGAGGTATGTGCGCTACAATCACACGTTTTTCTACAACCGGTATTTCAACTGTATTGCAATTTATGCTGTATATTTGCCTACCTTTTCCTATCTTTGCCTCTTTTGGCCTTTGTCCACTAGGTGCGTCGGGCTGTCATGTCCACAGTCTCTGCTGTGCAACTGGAGGATCTTCCAGTTGTAGTAAAGTTCATCTTGCACTCCATCACTGCTTCTGATGCCAGTGAGGTCAGAGCTTTCAGAGCAGTGAAGCTGTCTGATACACTGTCAAGTGTCAAAGATTGCTCTAAAATACACTAAAGGCGTGTGCATGGACTTACTTGTTTACTTATATTGTGTGGCTGTGAAGGTTGTGTGGGATTTGCGTAAGAAGCTGGAGTTGGAACAGTGTGTGTTGTCCTCTATGCTACAAGCCTCTCAGAGTTCTGAGAAGAATAAGAAGACCACAGTGTAAGATGGCCTTTATTACCTGTTACTCTTTGTATTTACAGTTTTGAGCTAGGCCACTAAACCTACAAATTTATTAAAGTATTTTTCCCCATTTTGCTCTTGTTTTCATCTGTTGTCCTCCACTCCAATGTCCCATCATGTAGCAGTAATGACAGTGTGGCTTTGGTACTGGAAGTCATTAAGTCAGCTCTGCGTTTCCAGAAGACCATCTCTGAGGCCTGGATTAGGGTGAGCAGAGCCGTTACAGCTAACCACATGATGCAAATTGGCTGTGCAGACTAGCGAGTGTTGGAATTCCATTAACACATAGGTTCCCAGGCCCGGTCCTGAGGACTGGGAACCCCTTCTTTAATATGCAAGTGATACTGTCTAACCATGATGTAATGTGTGTTGTCCTGCAGGCAATAGAGAATGTTAGTGAGCCTGAAGATCACAAGGTGCAGATTTTCTGTTTGGATATTCTACTTTGTTGTTTCTCTTGTTCGTAATCCTTCATTTTATTGATATGTGGTATCTCTTTTCCTTGATTTTGCAGGTGGTTGATGTGTTGGTTTTGCTTATTCTCCACTCCACTAATGCTAACCAGAGCCGGCGTGGGGCAGAAAGAGTGCTAAAGGCTAAAGTCCGTGCTGGCCTCATTCAGGAAATCCTACTGAATAAGACATTCAAGGGTTATGCCCAGGTCAGCCTCAAATTCTTTAGCATATCTGAAAAGTGCTCAGCACATCTTGGGCAAATGTACATAATAATTTTACTAGTTTTAGCTAGACTAGTCTTCCTAATGGGAAGGATGGTTGACATTTTGTTCTTGGTCATTAGATTTATCCCAGCAGTGTTTGTGTTTCTTTGTGTGTAATTGTGTGTGCGCAACTGTAATTTAAAAGGGTGTGTATGAGTGTAGTGTATTGAGTAAGTAACATACCATAACTGCTTGTGTGTTGTTGTGTAGGTGATGCGTGGATATTTTCCGTCCATCCTGACCTTGGCTCAGGGGCTGCTGCGGTCTCCAGACTGCTGTGTAGTGCCATTTGGAGGGCACATGTACAAACAAGCCTTCACTGCCTTCGACTCATATTGCCAGCAGGTAATATTCTCTGCTCCAGCAGAGGTGGGGACAGGTGACTGTGATGTTTTATGTTCTTCCTTTTTTCACGTACGTTTTACATACCTATAAAATGCCTTTTCATTTTAAAAACCCTCTAACCAAATCATGTTTGCAGTGATCTTTTGCTTAGGCCTTTAAATACTATAAAGATGGAGTTGTTTTATCTTTTGTGTGTGTGCGCGCGCATAGGAAGTGGTTGGCTCCCTGGTCACCCACGTGTGCAGTGGTGTAAGTGGGGAGGTGGATGTGGCTCTGGAGCTCCTGTGTGAGCTGGTGTCCCAGAAACCCATGGAGATGGCTCACTATGCAGTCTTTGTTAAGGTAGTCACTGCCACCTACAGTGCCAGTGAATCTTGGATAATAACAAGTGTACCTCAGTTTGTAGATATAACCTTCATAAAAAGGCCTTGAGTTTTTTATCCTGTATTTTTAGTCATTTGCCTTTTTGATCATTTTTGCATACTTTTGACACAATCTCAGAGAAATACAGGGCCACTGTGAGTGATCATTTTAAATATTCTAAATGCAGTGGTCTCGGGTTAACTGTAAATTGCTTGTGCTTAATGTATAGTAATTAGATGTGCTTTGTGTTTTTTTTGTTTTTTTTTACTGGAACATGGGCTGCATGGTGTGTAGGGTATTTTGGACTACATGGAGAACCTGAGTCCTCAGCAGATCCGCAGACTGTTCCACTTGTTAAGCTCTCTGGCTTTTGGGCACGACAAACATAGCAGCCATATTCAGGTCAGAGCTGTACATATGCATTTCCCCTAACTACCCACCCACTGGTAAAGTCTTTATCTAATTCTCTCTCCTTCTGTCTGCAGGATGACATGCACATCGTGATCCGTAAGCAGTTATCCAGTACAGTGCCTAAGTACAAGCGCATTGGCATCATTGGTGCTGTAATGATGGTGGGGAGGATGGGAGCAAAAAGGTACAAGCTACAATCAAACACAAGTGTTTTATATCAGTTGCACATTAACTTACAACATACTCTGTGCCCCTTGAGCTTCAGTTCATGTTCAAGTTCAATATTCTGTTGCAGCATCAAATTCTACTAGAACTATAGTAATTTTGGTAGTCTGTTTAAAAAATGGAACTATTAAAACATACATCACTAAACAAGGACAATAAAATAGTTTATGTACTGTTGTTGCAGGAACAAAGCAGACTCTCAGGAAAGCACATTGCCCAAGGAAGTACACAGACAGGTGCAGCACTGGTTTGTATACATTTCTACTCATATTTGTGCTGTTTGTGTGTTCATGATTATTTATGGCGAGTGTGTAAATGGTTAGGTGACTGCGATGTTGGAACTAGTGCGTTCGTGCAGCGAGGGCTCAGCTGAGGCTGCTGCTCTATATTATGATGAGCTGGCCAACCTGCTGCAGACCTGCGAACTGGACCCGCTAGTGCAGGTTTGTACTTCTCGTGTGCATCTTTGCAATTGTTTTTAGTGACCCAGTGCTTCATTCTGCATGAAATTCATTTTAGTATAGAATTTAGAGCAATACAGAGACATGCAGATTATGTCCATTATTATGTCATTAACCTTTAGAACTCCTTCTTATAAAGATTAAATTAGTTATTTTTGTTGTACTCATTAAATGTGCTTGAATAAGTAACACTGCCGTGTAATAAATTAAATTCATGTTCTATTGACATTCTGTTTATACGTCAAAGAATCACCAAAACGCCCCAGCAGTTAATTTTCCTTTTATATTTATGAATACAAATGTGGTGTCGATTTTTGTCTTTGGTGCTATGTCAGGTGTGGATCGGAAAAAGTGTTCTGGAAGATTTCCAGGAGGATTTTGTAGTAGATCTCGGACCAGAGATAGTAGGGTGAGTTGATCAGAAAACATCTATGTACTGTTATTGAAAGACATTAATGTTGTAGTCAGACCTACAGTTAAGTAATTGTTTAATTACTGGTTATATACATCTATATTCATAAAATTATTTCTCTTGAGCTGTAGGTCAAAGCAAAGCACTTAAGGTGTAAATGAAAACATCTAAAAACCTGCTGTTAGGTAAAAATGAGAAAAGGTAAAAATGTTTTCAGTTATTTGTATGTGTGTGCATGTGTGTGCAGTTCATTTCCGTTCCCTGCATCAGTGATGTATAATCTAGATGAAGATGAGAGTCAAGGAGGAATTGCCATCAATCTGCTGCCATTGATGGCTCAAGATGTGCTGCACAAAGCCGACAGCCGAATCACTGCTGGTCAAAAGAACGGCAGGTCAGAGAGCGTTCATGCATTCAAACATACCCGAACAGGCTGACCTGAAACAAACATTAGAACAGTGCTATAACAGCAGTGAATAGTTTTAATGAGGTGAATTAGTGTGTAAAAATGTATAAACCATCAATTCACTCGCTTGCCCACTCTCTTCTGTCTCCCTCTCTCACTCTCTCTTTCTCTTTTTCTCTCTTCTCTCTCTCTGTCTCTGCCTCTCCAGGCATGTGTCTCCTCTCTGTCTGTCATCATTCTTCCGGCTGCTGAGGCTGTGTGAGGAAGAGCAGCATCAGGGTGATCTGGAGGAAATTGATGCTCTGCTAGGTAAGACAATCAACACACTAAACTTCACAACACAGCCTCTTCTAGATTGCTCTTATTTTATAAAAGACAGCTTTAGATAAAACATGCCAAACAAACCGAAATAGATCCTGACAGTGTATTCCTACATCTAATAACAGCTGCCAGTTCAGGATAGCTCATTTATCCCTTTATTTCCTTCCCTTCATACCAACTTGCCACCATTTCTGGATTTTTATGAAAAAGTCATGAGAAATCTTCTGTTAAATTTGCAGGATCTTTTAATTAATTCATTTGATTACTGTAAAACATTCAGCAACAGCTATTTCCTTAAGCAATTAGTGAGACTTGTAAATACAAAGAAAAAATAAATTTAGAGTAGAGCTACAGGATTTTGTAGCACTTTATTTATGGTTGGCATGGAGTGGCTTTGATGAGCTTGATTTTCTTCATTTTGGCTGGAAATGGTACGACAGTGTCCTTCTCAGGTTATGCCAGCCTCTGTTGATTCTTGTTCTGGCACCTGAGCCGTAGCTTTTAGTCTGGGCCAATGAAAGGCTGAGACTATACGTATTGTCTGCCAAAGTACAAAGGCCTTTGTGTGCGAGGAGGAAGTAGACATGGAATGTACAGCTGGATTCTTAGGAACATAACAAACCATGTGGTCTGTGTTAAGGCACTAGTTCATTCTTGTGTAAATACTTGAGGTGTGCATTCACAGAAATCTAAAAAAGAATGTGTGCCTGTTCTCATGGCCTTCTATTTAGGTTTCAGAATTGATTGGCTTTAAATTATATTATTTTAAACATATCTATATAAAATACTATAAAACACTAATATCGTTCTCCCTTCACAAAGTTGAGTTCTGTGTGTGTGTGCGCGCGTGCGTGTGTGTGTGTGTGTGTGTGTGGAACAGGCTGTCCTCTGATTCTGACTGACATGGAAGTGGTGGAGAAGGTGGAGAGTTTGTCTAAATCGGAGCGGGAGTTCCTCTGTTCTTTGCTCTTTTACACCATCAACTGGTTCAGAGAGGCAAGTGCATCTGCTATTTTAGTAAATGAAAGTCTCTTTAATTGTTTAGTCCACACAGTAAAAAAATAAATCTGTTAAAATGTTTGTTTATTTATCACAGAAAACTAACTTAAAGTCTGTCTGTTTCTGTGTTTAGGTGGTAAATGCGTTTTGCAAGCAGAAGGACCCAGAAATGAAGATGAAAGTAATAAATCGTCTTCAAAACATCACATACCTGCAGACACTACTGGAGACATGCTTGGCAGGTACTAAAATTGAAGAAACTTTCAGGCCAGTGTAAAGGGATCTCCCGGGCAGTCCACATGTTCATTATTTTCCAGCTCCACAAAAACACTTCAGCCAGATAATCATGGGCTAGAGAACAGGATGATGATTATGTGGCCAGGTGTGTTAAGAACAAGGGAATAAACATGGATGGAGTCCGTGACATATTAGAAAGCCCTTGTGCTACAATATCAAAGGATTCTCACCAAATTTGAGATGTTTATAATGAGTTTTCCTGTAGGATGTTTAAATAAATCAAGGTGATTCTGCAATGTGAGTAATTTTGGTATAATGCAGGGCATCCATCTTTAACCATGACACATCAGCGTTTGACTATGTATTTCTGTTTAAAAGTGTACTGGAGTCGCAACGTGCTGCAATGTTATTGTGGTATGGTGTCCATATCATGCGTGTTCAGTCAACTTTGAAATATTAATGTATGTAATATGTGTGTTTTAGCCAGCCCTGGCTATACTCCTCCTATGGCTAACTTTGACTGTGATAGCACAGAAGTTATGACTCCCTCCTTCTCAACAGCCCCTGCCAAGAAAGGAAAGAAAGGTGAATCTATAAGATGCATCTAAGAATTATTTTTATCATTTTCCCACAGTCTCCAGGAAGATTAGATCTCTCTGGGACATTCCATTTACTGAAGTGTAAACACTCTTAATCCCACTTAAGTCAGACTAGAGTAAACATCAGGACTAATTCTACAAGGCTATAGAGAAATGGTATGGAACTTTTACAGTGTGAATGTGTTACTATATATAAAGCAGACATCACCTGGTTTGTTTTCAGAGTCGAACAGGAAAAAGAGGAAAGCTTCATCCAGTAAAAACTCTTCAGCAGACAGTACTGGAGTACTAGAGGAGGCTGCTGAGGCGGATGAGTCTCAACAGGCAAGAGCAATTAATTAATCCACCCCCCCCTCTGCAACTGCAGACGAGCATCATGAGCCTGTGTCAAAGATCCCTGAGACACAGGACTCCACATTGCACTGCCTGAGAGGTATGCCGGCGATACGGATTCGTATTGTATCTTCCTGGTCACCTTTTCGATGTACTGCGAACAATTTCCTCACATGATGGACTGCAAGAAAATCATCACGTGCATTAGGCGACTCTGACAGGAAAGGCGAAGAAAAAGGGAAAAGACTCAAGCTGCAG
>JBBPCX010000114.1:19377659-19396787 GCA_037974365.1 Hydrocynus forskahlii | reverse complement strand
CTATTTCCTGGGTGTTTGTTAAGCTGTCAAAAGTACAGTGTGTAGAATGAGCAGGTTTGTGATGTGCATGAGTGTGTTCTCAGGTCGGGTTTCTCCCAGCCAGATCAGCGAGCTCTGTTTAAGAGTGCTCTGGGAGTCCTTGCCAGCCGACTGAAAGAGGAGGAGACAGATCAGACCCTGGAGCAGCTTATCAAGTGAGAGACACACACACACACAGAGTGTCATCTGCCTGTAGGAAGGTGAATTGGTGACAAGATGGCAAAATACGCTGCTCACCTGCGCTGCTGCTGTTGGAAACACTATTTGCTCCCGTACAAACCAAACTGACTAATAAGTGTGTGTGTGTGTCTGTCTGTGTGTGTGTGTGTGTGTGTGTGTGTGTATTTAGGCACAGTTTTGAATACCTGCTGAATTTCCGCAGTACAGTGCCAAGTCTAAGCACTGCTCTGTGTCTGACTCAGCTTCTCACTGTACTCAGTCATTACGGAGGATCCAACCACAGCTTCTACAGAGAACATACTGGTCAGTCAGCCTGCATACACATTGCACTGTTGACTTTTCATTTTATTCATACTTTCAGCCTCATTTAGTTGGAGTTGAGGCGTGTGTATTTTATCTTATTTTTACAATGTTTTTGAATGATAAAGTATCTTGAGGTACATCCATAACAATTGTTTTATTTTTCAGCTAATATAGTTTACTACTTTTTTTTTCCCTCATAGCATTCCTGGCAAGGCATTTCCTGTGTCAGGAGTGGGTGACAGTAAGTGGAGTAAAGGAACGTGGAAACAAACACAATGATGCACTCCAAAGTCTCCTCAGGTAGCTTCTTCACTATAGTGTGAATAGGCCTAGATTTTGCTCATTCTAATTAACTGCCTTTCTCCTATTATTTATGAATTCTTTCCCCCTCTTGCTTTGTTCTTTCTTTTCTGTAGTGTTTATCTAGAGCATGCTGATGATGTGTTGAAAGCAGTGGAAGAGATAGCAGGAGAGGGGATCCCTGAGCTGATGGATGCAGCTAAAGATGCCAGCTCTCGAAGCTGGCGCACACTCAACAGGTCCTGCACATTTCCATAGACCTTCTCATGCTTCTTGAGTTTTGCCTTACCTAGGCTCATCAGCAAATTACGTCATTCTGGGTAGTACATGGGGTCCACCAGGTTTGCTTAGAGAACCAGTCTTTCAGTGAATAAGATAACCTCTGCCAGAAAAGACAAACAAGAAATGTATCAGTTAATTGTTTCTTAAGACATGAGTCTAAAGCTGACTGCCTGAGTATGTTTTTGACTGGAACATGATTCAGGGTTCCCACGGGTCAGGGAATTTCTGGAATATCAAGGAATTTCAGTAAAGGCATTTCCAGACAGGGAAAGTCAGGGAATTTAATCAGTTGGGTGCCAAGTCAGGGAATTATCAGGGAATTTTGTTAATAGTATATAGTGAAGTAGCCAAAACCTGATGTGTATTTACGCGTCTTTGTTTTTGTTTTGCTCAAAACCTCTCTCGCTCTAAAAATGTGCAACATTCTAGAACGCAAAATCTTTGCAAAGTCTGTGTCGACATATGTCCTTACACCCGCTAACTTACGCAACATGCCAGACAAGTGTAAATTTCAAGGTATCTGGCTTGAAAATAAAGAATTTAAGTGATGATGACAGAAGAGCAAAATGCAAAGTATGTAAATCGGTTATACTTCTCTCCAATATGGGAGAACGTGCACTTACGAGCCGCGCGACTGGGAAAAAAACTGTCGCGAAGACGAAGACGCTGAAAAGATCCACCTCGTCTCAACTTCCCATCACTGCGCTTCTCCAGTCGTCCACATCAAGCACCTTTATAGCACATAGAGCTGCTTTGTTCAGAATGGCCCATTTTTCCGTGGCCATTTCTAGATAAAACATGCTTGAAGAGGATGTCAGAGATGGAGTTGAGTTTTTGGTCTGGTCCATTCAACACACCAAGCTGTCTATATTCAACAACAATGACGTAAAAGCAGTTTTGAATTCTATAACACCTTTAAATGCCCTTTTCTGCTCAGCACCCAAACGTCATATTGGACATTTCTTTATACGGGAGGTCATGGAAATTCTGCTTTTTGGTCAGGGAAAGTCATGGAAAAGTCAGGGAATTTATGCCTGACTTTGGGTGGGAACCCTGATGATTAGTTTATTTATGAATTACAGCATGTTTTAGGTTTTGGTATTTTTTTTCCACTTTACAGACAAACCTTACTGGTGTACTATAAGGTTATGATGGCAGAGCTGGAGAAGAGCGTTCGAAAGCTGCTGCCTGGAAGACAGACAGACAGTAGAGAGGTGTGTTTCTTTCCTAGATGTGTGTGCGCTTAAGTAGAGTAGTGGGTGTTTGTAGAAGATGGAGAGTGAGAAAAGGAAGCCATTTAACAATTTGTGAACATGTTGATGGTCATCTACTAATGCATGCAATGAAACTAGGATAATTGACAATGATATTTCTTTTTTGTAATCTGTAGGTTCAGAGTGAGAAGCTCCTAACCTGGAATTTGGCTGCACGGGACTTCCAAGTCCTCATTAACTTGGTCAAGGTATGGGGCCACATGACCTGTACATCATCCTTTTTCCCTCATTTTGCAGCTCTCCTCTATCACTGTAGGTTTTCTGTCATTCAGAAAGGTGTAATAAAATTATGAATCTATAAATGCTTTAACTATGTAATCTCAGCTTTAATCTATCCAGTAGGCTTCTCACTAGTGCATGAGATAAATGATGGGTGTATAGTATCTTCATATGCATACAACCTAACTGCCCTTAATCGTTTCTCCTCAGGTGTTTGACAGCAGACCAGTACTTAATGTGTGTCTAAAGGTGAGCAGTTTGTACAAGTATTTAAAATCACAGATAAATTAAAGGTAGATTTCTATGAAGATTTTACAGGTTCTACAGGTTTCTCTGTGTGCTTTTGTTTACTAGTATGGCCGGCTTTTTCTGGAGTCCTTCCTTAAGCTGGGGATGCCGCTGCTTGACTACAGCTTTAAAAAACACAAGGTATCTTTATACCATTCAGCTGTGACATTAAATCTTAATTTATGCCTGCTGGCCAACTACATATAATTCTAACTGCTTAAGTGCAAAGTTGTTGTGCAAAAGCATGCCAAGTATTATAGCAGCAACACCTGCTGGGTCCTTCTCTCTCAGGAGGATGTTCAGAGTTTACTGAAGACTTTCCAGCTCAGCACCAGACAGCTCCATCACATGTGTGGCCACTCGAAGGTAACCAGCTACATGCCAGCATACTTGACAGTGTCTCATGATGTATTTGTAATCTTCAGCTACAGATGAATTTTTAAAAAAGTGTATGACTCATATCCAGTTCTAAGATAAGGTCACACTCTGATTTTAATAATATACTGTGTAGAAAAATTCTTGATCATCACTAATTGTATAGATCTTGAGCAGTTCCCATGAGTACCCTTGATTATTGGAATTTAACATTGCTTTTCTCTTCTTAGATCCGGCAAGACACAGGCCTGACCAACCATGTGCCAGCGCTGAAGAAGAGCCTGGAACAGTTTGTGTATCGTGTGAAAGCCATGCTCACACTTAACCAGTGCCAGGAGGCCTTCTGGTTGGGCAATCTGAAGAACAGGGATCTGAAGGTGAGTCCTGGGATATGTGCTAGTTTTAGCAGCATCTTTGAAGGAGACATATTATGCACAACTCACTTTTGTATTTCCATTTGAGTCTCTACTGCTCCTATAACCGCTCCAAGCGAGAAAAAAAACATCCATCCGTTTTCTGTGAATCAACTGAAAGGCTAACTTTGAAAGGGACTGAAACTGTAGAGCTGGTGAGATATCTTTATATGAAAGTGGTTTTGTGCAAAGAACTTCATGAACATGTTTTGTATAGCCCATAGACCTATTATAACTTGTTTAAAAAGAGGCATAATATATCCCCTTTAAAAGTAAAGTTAATGGAAGTGACCGAAGTAGCCATGTCTTCTAAGTAATTCCTAGTGATTGAGGAAACTAAGTGTTATGAGTCATGTCTAGACTAGTGGCATATGGAAGTAAGGTAGTAAACTTTATTATTAATACTGGTTGTATATCAGAAAAGACTACTGGTGGGGGTGGTTGTGAGTATGTGTATATATAACTTCTTAATGAACGGTTTAAATTCTGCTTCATCAAATTTCATGTTATTAGACATGCATTTTGGTCATAGTTGCCAGAACCTGAGATCTGCACATCCACAGTAGTGCAAGCTTGCATGTTAGTTATAATCCAGTATTCCCATGGATAATCAATGCTTAAACATCCTCTTTTGTTGTAGAAAATAAAACAATAATATTTATTTTTGCAATTTATTTGTGCAAATGATGCATATGGAGTATGTTTGTGGTTTTTTTTGTTTGTTTTTAAGGGTGAAGAGATTCTTTCGCAACGGTCACAAGAAAGTGAAGAAGATGGAGATGATGGGCTACCAGAGGGGCAGAATGAGGAAGAGGAGGTACCTGCTTTTTGTCCTTTTTTGTGGAGGAGGTTCCTTTGTGAGTTGTTTTTGTGGTGTGTGTGTGTTCACACGTTTATTGATATTTGGCTTCTCATCTCCTGTTCATGACACAGGAAAGCGATGCTGAGATAAAAGAAAGTGACCACCATGATGATGAGGAAGAAGAATCTGAGCCATCAGACTGATCGAGCCAGGAACCGCAACCATGTCTTCCTCTTCTATCCATACAACCAGCCAGCAAGACACAACTAAACCTCTAGCATTTACTCATTCAGTTCATGATCCCATCATTATCATTTTTCAAGCTGAACATGGCCCATATTTCTGCAGCGCAAGCAGAAAAATCTTATGTTCTATGAGAATGGAGTTATGTAAAATCAAGTGTGTTCCTTGATGTATTTTGAGAAATGTGTAATCGCTTTATAAATTAGGTTCCGAAATCAGAATATCGTGTTTTGTGATTTGTGGTCACTGTTATAATGTATAACGTGTTACAGTGTGTATCACAGTTACATCGTGAAATCCTCACGTCATCAAAACCTTTAGTATGGTACGAATAGGTCAGTCTGGCAAGCCAGGTTTACAATTTGATAAGTGTGGGTGTGGGTGGGGATGTGAGTTCACTAACAGTGTCCGGTTAAACTTTCTGAAAAAGTAGATTTAGGACGATCTCTAAGCATGTACTATACCTTCTCACGGTTTGTTATTTTGAAGCGCTGGGATTTGCTTGAACCTGCTGTAATCCCACTTTACATTTGGAGCACCCCTGCGTGTCAGACCACATGGTAGCAACCAGGAAGCAGTGGCTCAGTGTTGAGGGAAATAAAGCGGTCAGCTGTGTCAACAGAGCCGAGAGTAACATTTCCACTGTCGGTTTTCCAGATAAACAACTCCAGAAAACATTACTAGTCGGAGAAAATCACTGTGGCGTTAAAACGGAGGGAAGTTTGGTGCTTTAAACGCACAAACCAATTCGACGTTTAACTGTCGGATGTTAAATGAGTATTTTGTCTGCGGGCTGTGTGCTGACTTTCTCCTCACAGAAACAGGACCACTGACAGACAGCATGTCTGACTTTATCATCCTATCCCTCATCGGCGTTTTGGTCGGATGTCTGATCCTGACCCTGGTGGGCTTCTTGTTTTACTCCGGACTTCTGTCTGAGGTGGTCGTCCGGACAGGAGCTCCCCCGGTGAAAAAGATTACAGTTGCATACAAATTTAAGAAAGGATCTTACAAGGAGAGCGGAGCTGCCTTCACAGAAAGCTGCAGCATCGCTCCCAAGCTCCGCTCCATTGGGGTGTACTATGATGACCCCAACCAGGTGAGCCTGCATGGAGCTTTCTTTCCTCCCTTTCCACCTCATTAACTTCGCGTGCTTTCGGGATGCAGCGACTCACGAGTAGAACGAGTTATACGTCCCCCCACCCCCCAGACCTTCCTTTGTTGCTGACCTTTGCATTTTGACTTCTGAAAGCATCTGTAACTTAATTCAGTATTCCAACCTTGTACCCCTGCGGTCATTCCTTCAAACCTATAGGGACACAGTTGGCAAGTTTATCTCAAGATCAGTTAAGTTAATCAGTTTTACTGCTGCACAGAGAATGTGCAGCAATAGAAATTACATGTCATCGGTATAAAACGGGCAACACCGACTAAGGTTCTATATTCTGTATTTAGGAAACATTCTATGGGCATACAACAGTTCTCTGTGGGAGGAATCCAGACTCCAGACAGTATTTGCTGAGATTACTGGGTTTATAGAGGCTTGCCAGTTAAAATATCACATACCATGAAACCAGACAGCTGTAGATTTGGAGCAGGGCCTAATCCACAAACTTCCACTCAGCCCTGCTTTAATGTCTAGTGTCCATTTATTTGCAAGTGAAAATGGTTTCATGATGTTTCACCCCGTTTGAAACAGAATAAAGTGGCCTAAATAAATACCTGTTTTGCTACTGTAACAGATTGCCATGTGCCACACTGCATGGTGGCCATTCTCATTAACTGGCATGAGACACTGTCTCTTGGCAGAAGAGTGCCATGTTTGGGGCTGCACTAATCTGGTGTTTGTTGTTCTCAGCAGCGTCAGCACATTTTCAGAAGTGGTGTGTCAACCCCCCTGCTGTAGCTACATGCTGGTGGAGTTCTCCCAGTTGCCAGTTCCTCATAGATGCCCAGTCTGTTTCTCTGGCCACACTTTCTCCTCTACTCTGCCCAGTTACACAGTGCTGTTTAACTAGCTGCAAAAACAGCTGACATGACAAGGTCTTTTAAACCTCCAAAATTTGTGCTGGGGCTGAGATAAGGAGTCAGATTAGGCCAGGCATGAAGGTTTATGTGCAGTAAAGTCAATGCTGCAGTTAAATAATGGTGGATAAATATGAAATGTATGGGACTGATGGTTGCTGTCTTTCCAAGGACATGGGTTCTCACCATCTAAACCAAATAATGTCTCTTGCTCTATGTATTTTGTCACCCCGATGGCAAGTTATTTTAAATAAATATATCCGTTTCGTAGTGGTGGTCAACACAGAAGCACTTGATACTTAATTTTTACTTATTTTATGAGAACTACTGTAAAAAAAGATTGATGCCCTAATAAGTGTCTCTCCCTTGGTTTCACAGAGGTACTGTTTGAACTGTACAGGGAAATGAAGGACATTTCTGTTCTCATCTCCACATGCCAGGCTTTTAACAAGACCACCAGGCTGGTAATTGGAATGAAGGCTGAATTTAGGCTGTAAAGGGTCATCCCGGGGCATTGGGAGCCAAGCACGCCTAAAGGCATAACAGCCTGTAAATCAGGCCTTGTTTGTCAGCTGCTCAATGTAGGATACAATGAGGTGCAGAAATATTTGAATTGTGTTTGACACTGGACTCCAGTACCTTGTATATTGTGTGTGTATATAGGTTCTGACAGTGGAGACTGTCAACTTTAGGCCTTCTGTAAAACAACAGTAGTTAAACTTGTATAAGGAACCGGTAACACACTTTTTGTATACTTATGCGTTTGGCCTCGCTGATGTTTATTTAGCAGGTGTTGTCAGTGTGCAGTCAGACCAGCTGTAAGCATAAGATTAGTATTTTTGTGTCACTATATATATAAAAAGTAGCTTTTGCCTCGAAGAGATGGACAAATTTATTTATTTACTGAGTGCTCAGGGGAACTGCCGTTTTGTCTGTCCCTGAAGCATGTTCTGACTCAAGCTTGGAAAATTGTGACTTAAGTTTTCCTTGAGAATATGAATAAATTGCCACATGATGTCATCAGTGCCTTCCATGGCCCTCCAAAAGAAACGTGGCACTGGAGGGCCACGTGGCAGCTTGGCTAAAAGCAGACAAATCATCTGCTGTCCAGCTCCATTGCCTCTGGTTAAAAGTGGAACGTGTCAGGCAGTCTGCTGTGAAGGCTT
Source organism: Hydrocynus forskahlii (assembly GCA_037974365.1). Lineage (NCBI taxonomy): Eukaryota > Metazoa > Chordata > Actinopteri > Characiformes > Alestidae > Hydrocynus > Hydrocynus forskahlii. The sequence goes on along the minus strand of JBBPCX010000114.1, from coordinate 19,388,878 downwards.
TAGCCACTTATCTGACTCCCTGTTTAATATCGCTATTGCAGTCAGCCAGAGGCGAGCCAGACTGCTGGAGTGTCACTATGAAGTGTCATTGGAACAGTTGCTGATAATTCTGCCGAAAGTTTGGCCAGACTTTAGAGAGGAGCACACAAACCCTAATACACCCTGAATGGGTGTGTTTTTGGCAGATAGTGACACTGAAATGCTTTAAAGGAAATAGCGAAAAAGAGGAAATGAGATGTGGGGTTTTTTTGGGCTCATGAAGCCAGGGAAAACATTTATTAGGTCCAGATCTCTTTTTGGGAATGATGAACCTGCAACGCTTGCTTAGGACAAACGATGAACATTTTTATTTGTTTTAGTTACATATTAATACAAATGTGTGTATATGCATTATGTATTAATACTGGAGTGTGTGTGGGTGTGCGTATATATTATTCAAATTTTGTGGGTAAACAAAATGTGTACATTGCATGTTTTTTCAGTTCATAACGACCTTCAAGTATACAAAAGTACTTGCATCTAAAAATGATGTGTTAATTTAGTGTCACAGGGTTTTGTTACTGTAAATTAGGGATGATCAATATAACCACATTTATTGTTACTGTGATAAGCTGTCACATTATGTAATATCACATGAGCGTATCTTGAATGTCTTCAGTACTAAAAGAACATTAACCAGCTGCATTACAAAAAGCAGAATTGGCCATGTTGAAGTATTTAGTGCAGTGCAGCCTATTAAATTTCGAAATAAAAATTGTAATATTTTTGTTCAAACTTACTAAACCTCGGTAAAACTAAATATTGTGATTTGTATCATGTCTTGAGAATATCCTCTCTATCACCCACCCCTACTATAAACTGATACAAATAAATAAATGTTATTTCACAGAGATGTGCTGTGCCTTCAGAAACTCTAGATGGCGGTGTTGTCATTGTGGAAATGTCAGGAGCACTTGGCTTCTTGAAAGCGTAGGGTACTTTAAGGGTCACAGGATATGTTTTTTTTGTTTTGTTTTTTTTTTGTTTTTTTTGTTTTTTTTGTGGAAAAGTTTTGTTGATATGATCAAAACATTACTAAGCCACAGCGCAGACGGTGTGCATTGTCATTGCGTTCAAGTAAATGCTTCACATGTTTGTGAAGCCTGTGTTTTCACAAATACTGTAGGCGCAGTTGGAATGCTGAAAGGTCGGTACACTCCAGCATTTGCACACGATCAAAAAGTTCAGTTCTGTCTTCCAAAACTTGGTTGGTTGCCTTTGAAAGGAACATATGAATTACTCATCTGCTGGCTGTCTTCTCCATGCTGTTTGATCATGATGGCCTGGTTTCAGTGTTGGAGGAATCACAAGCATACTTTTCGTGTTTTGCTTCTGACTCGCTGCTGATCACATGGCTCATCCCCAAACAGAAGAAAGGATTGATGAAGCAGAGACTTTCCCTCACCTCCCACCCTGGCAAGAGCCTTCGCTAGAGTCCCTTGCTGGCCGCAGTTCCGGCAACAGTTTTGTTATAAAATGTGTAATGTGGCAGATTATGGTCATCTGGGGAGAAAGGGCCTGAGCATACAACATCAGAAAATAGTCTTTTATGTCCTGCATTCTGCAGAGCATTTGAAAATTGTTTTATGCTCACTGGCTGCGAGCTGCTGTTGATCCACAGAGACGCCCGCTGCAGAAAACCTCAGCTTGACAGTTGAACTGAATTTCATCTAATTTCTCTGCGCTTCATATGGAGCCCTTATTGTCATCTGTGCCTCAAGCCACAAAGATAATATATCTCAAACAGACTCGCTTATGTGGTTCCTGACGATGCGTAACATTCACTCTTTCTTTTTCTGAGCCGCTTACACTAGCCAGAGTCACTGGATGAAGGCAGAGAAACACCCAGGACAGGTCACCATGCCATTGTAGGGCAACAATACATCATATGTTCTATTTTAATGGACAGAATGATGTCCCTTAGCAGGGTTTGAAGGTATTTGAACAGTTGCAGTTTACAAATAGAACATGATGCTCATATGCTGGTTTTGGCTGTCTGACTTGTTCAAATGCAGGGTAAGTATTAGACAGGAATACACTTGTGTAATTATTTCTGAACCCAGGTGTCCTCTAACATGCAAGGTGTATAACAACAAGCTTACTAACATTTTGGTTGGCTAATTTAATGTCTTATCAGTAAGAAATTACTGATATAATTACTGAAGAAAACGTCACTGCTACAGCAATCATTTCAGAGGACACCATGGCTGCTATTAACAAAGCAGTTTCAGGAAGGACTTAGATCAGATTGTCTAAATATTTATGATGGTTATTGTCACAAAAAGCACTCACACACTCTGTTTATAAAAAAAAGGCAGTGAATCCACGCAGTGAATTTTTGTTAAGGTTTTTGTACAAGTTTTTAAAGCTCACAGTAAATCATACAGTGTCCTAATCTGGAAGAGCTGACTGCCATTTGAGTGGATTCAGAGACTTTTTGGGGATGTACTTACAAAAAAGATTTGGGTGACTACTGATTTCTAGTATTCGTTAGGAACCCAAGCTTTCTATCCAAAGAAAAAAAAAAACTTTGAACCGTGAATTTTACTTAAAACCATTCTTTTAATTAAAACCGCTGTGACTGTTTTTTTTAAAACAAATTCTTGAAATTTCATCCATAGGTGATGGTGCAGCTGGCAAGAAAAGTTAGAAATTTGGTTTATACTTTTCTACATTCGCTTACCTCTAGTGGCCTTGCTCAACAAAATCACTGCCAACCGCCAGTCGAAATTCAGCAGCCAATACTTGCCTGTGGAATGGCCAATCTTAGTGAAATTTTGGAGGTTCAAAATCAAAGCCTATCAATGCTATTTACCCAGGTTTAAACACAGCAGTCAGCAGATGTTGCTACAACAACCTACATGTTTCGCTCTGTTCCTCTGACATGATTTGGTACATCTTAAATTCATTTCCTCCTTAAGTCCTTGTATAAAATTTACTAAAATTGTAATTCCACTAAAGATAAAATATACAACAAAATCTGCTGTCTGTGGTTACAACAAACGACACTCACAACACCACACAATAATTGAAACACAAAAGACCACATCATTATATTATTGCTCATTCTCTCAATTTCTGTTCTGATCTTGCTGTCATGTGGAATGGTATGTGTGAGTGGTACTGAAGACTGCTCTCATCCATCACTGTACATGTAGTTCCTTTCTTTAGAAGACAGAAGTTCCTTTTTAACTTGTGTAGCCATCCTCACTCTTGTCGCTACAGACTGATGTCATTCCGTTTTTACAGTCAACAGGTGTGTGTGTGGACGGTCTGAGGCAAGTGGTGTCCATGGCAACAGGGTTGGTATGTTACGTCTGTGTTTAGAGTTGGTAACTCTGCTTGGGTTTTGATTGGCACCCTCACCTTTAGTGTTCAGCCACTGCTTTCCCAACAGCCAATTAGCTGAGTATCATATTCTGATAGGCGCTCAGCACTGATCTGGGTCTCTGTCCATTTTAATTGGCATAATGCCACACGCTCATTAGCATGCTGGACCCTGGGGGGTCGACGCTATCCATTTCAGAAGGTCAGCTGCCTGCCTTGCTAGTGATCTGGCTAGACAGGGGAAAAGGAAAGTATTCACTGATTAATCACTGAACACAAAATCTCAGTGCATAGGTACCATTCAACAAACCTCAAAGGACTACAATCTTGGCTTTCAATTGGCAGCCACCCAAGGTACTGAAAACAAAGAGCTGGGCTGTTTGAAATGTGTCGCTATAACAGTTCTGTTTGGGACATGCTGATTAATACTGGACATTTGTGCATTTTGACTGTGCCACCAGGAAATGGCAGATGTTAAGAGACAGGACGTGCACATTATGCAGCTTCTTTTGTTAGGTTTCTTGGGACTGGTGAGATTCTTTGCCCTTAGGTGTCCTGTAATCTCAATATAGTTTCAAAATTAGAACAGCAAGAATTTATTCAGGTCATGCACTGTGATTAGTCCATTCAAAATTTATGCACCTATGTTTTATTTAAGGTTAGACTAGTTTTATAATTTATGATGTCGTAAAATGGTTTCATATACTGGGTGAGCAATATGGAACAATATTTATTGCAGTACTTTGTGATATTTTCTCAACCCAAAATTTCACAGCATCACAGTATATAGTTTTGGTTTGATACATTTGGAATTCAGGGTTTTCTCAAAACGTGGTTTCTTTATGTAGGGATGCTATGGCAAAAATATAATATGATGGATTTTTTTGTAGGGTGTGATAAAACACTTCTCAGCACTAAATCTAGCAAAACAGAACTAATTATAATATTCTGTTGCTAATGAAACGCAGTTGCTCTCTGTTCCTAAAATACTAACAAAATCTCTGATATGAAATAAAAAACATAGCAACATATATGTTCCAGTCATGAAGTTGTTCTTGACTGTGCAGTGCAATTGTTAAAGATCGGCATACATTATTGTAGACCCAAATTTTTGGATCCTGTGATTCAGTCAAACAGCCATAGAACATATGTTAGATGTCAGGATATTTACAGTCCAAAATAAAACATTCAGTGATTTAGTGAGAGTCTCTTTTGCACATTGCAGACCCTGCAGTATAAGTATTTTGCGACCTTATTGACCAGTACTGCGTGAAGTCTGTTGGAGGAATAACTAATTCCTCACAGTCTCCTTCTTGCTCTAAAGTAGACTTAACACATTGCCATCCGTCAGTGCTTTCCTCTCCATCAACATTCCACTGTTCACTGCGGTTGTGGCTGTATGTTCTGTTAAGTTGGAGCACAGCAGTACCGTTAGACGGAGTTTGATAGAATGAAGTATGAGCCGAGTGTAAACCGACAGCCCCTTGTCCTCACCTTGAGCTGTGTGTGTGTGCGTGTGTGTGTGTGTGTGTGTGTGTGTGTGTGTGTGTGTACTGTTGGGATTCATCAGTCAGAATGGCAGATCAGAGACTGCTCGGCACACTCAGTCAAATTTATTAGCATTTCACCGCCAGGCGGCTGTTTGTTGATGGCAAGAACACGAAAGACAGGCTTGAGGCAAGGAGCTAGTTGCTTTTTTCTCCCATTCCCTTCCCACCAGTCAGATGTTCAGACATACAGAATGAGCAGGTGGAAGCTTTAAGGATGTTTAGTGGCTGTGTGAACAGCTTGCTCTTGAAATGTGCTGTAATATGATTAATCAGTGTGTGTGTGTGTGTGTGTGTGTGTGTGTGTGTGTGTGTGTGTGTGTGTATGTGTGTGTGTGTGTCTCAAAAAAGATCTCCACGTGTGTGAATTCATTTGCCATTGGTTTGATAAATGGACAGGCAGTGTGTCATCATGGCATATCATGATACATCATGAGACGGAATGTCATGATATGTTTTTTTTTTATCTTCTGATTAGCTGAAAGAGAAAGTGAAGAGCCAGTGATGTCACATTTAAAATATACTATCAAAAAACATGCATACAGTGATGCCTATTGGACATCTTAAACTGCTTTGCACTAAATACAATTTCATTAGACTAATACTCTCTTTGGACTGAAACATGCAGTTTATCAGTGTTTACAACATTGTTGACCAAGTACTGACAATTTTCACAGAATAAATAACACTAATAAATGTCATATTACCCAGTTCTGTTTTGAATAGGTGTGTGCTCTCTGCTGTGCTTAGGAACTTTTACCAGCTGTGCTAAAGTGTGCAAGTAGTTTTAATATTCACACTTTAATTTGATGGTCTACTATATTACATTTATTACATGTTTATTACATATTACACATTTTTTGTATAGAAATTCAAGTGGTTCAGTGTCTCATTGTCCATTTTATAGAAAGTTCTTCCCAACTATGTTGCAGAAGTTCCCATACGTGTGTGGCACTTATAGGTTGCTTTGCTTTCACTCTTTGTCCAGTTCATCCTGGAGACTTCTGGCCACCCCATGTTCTTTTTTCTAAGGTAGTTCTGGCATAGTTAGGACTTATGTTTTGGGTCCCTATCTTGCTGTAGGACGAACCCGACCAACTAGGCACATACCAGAGGTACTGCATGGAGCTACAGAATTATTTCCCACTTCTGGGTAATCTTACCATTTTTAAACCTCTTGCGGTTCAGCACTGTCCTTTGTACCATTTCATGTAATTCATTGGACTTGAACAGTTTGAATTTCAATTTAAAAAAAAAGCTTGAAACACTGGGGTGTTCTAAAACTTTTGACCGGTAGTGTACATGATTTAACAATATAATGTTAAACCTTCAGGCTATTTTCAGTGGCAAGTGAGCAAAGGTCATTCTTATAGTGCTCTTTAGAAGCAATTACAGAGCAAAGTTCACAATGTGCTTGGCATCCTAGAAGCATTTTAATATTTTCACATGTTTTTCTAACAAATAATGGGAACTGTCATTAATTCTAGAACACTGAACAACAACCAGTGTCTCATAACTGCACAGACTGCAAAATGCTACTGCAAAATGCTAAATGTAGTAGTCAGTCAACTATACCTTTATCTTAAGCTATTAATGTATTTTATCCATTGAGTTTTCTTCCTGTTCCCTCTTGCATAATTTAGTTTTTGAATTTATAATAAAGTAGTCAATATTTACTATTTGCTGAACTCAAAAAAAATAAATATCATTCAAATTCTTGTTTATTCTCTCATACATCATCATATATTTGTTCCATATTGCTACCACTTAGGGTTAAGGTTTAGAGTGAGTGTTCTACAAAAGGGACAATGAGTGGACCATCAAAATAAAGTGTTACCAGCTGACATCCCTACATCAGTGCCACATCTGATTCTGGAACCCAGTGACCCAGAAAGCACTGGTGGTTTGAGGTCAGCGTTTATAGACTCTGCGGTGCGCTGTAGTGTTCTTTCTGCAGTTACTCTGTCCTCCTTCAGTCTGAGAGAAGTGCCTGAAGATCAGAGGAGCAAAGCTGTTGAAACTAACCTAAGCAGAGTGATTTTGCAAGCCAGCAGCTAAACACCCTGCTTTTCCTGCTACGTTCAAATGCCAATACCCCTTCTCTGTCATGTTTAATTAAACAGGACGTGTGTGAAAGCGCTCTGCCTAGAGGGCAGGTAGCAGAAATGTTCTCTCAAACCCACTACCCATTTGCAGGAGGTGACATATAACTGGCAGGGAGCCATTATGGCTCAGAGCACTTCAGTATCAGTGTCAGTAAGCTAATGAAGCTAAGAACATTTCTTAAAGCTGTAAAGCTAAATGTAGCTATACAGAGGCCTAGAACTTAACCTTCAACAGAAAACGCAAACTACTGACCTGCACATTCGGTTTCTGAAGGAACTACAATGGCTTCAGAGCTGAACTAGTCTATCAAGTAGCTTGGAGCCACGGGAGGTATTTTAAAATGTGCAGAACAAAATGAAATGGCTTGAAGATTTGCACTTTGCATATACAATGCCCTTGTGACCTCTTCATAAACACAGACATTGTTATTATCAGTGCTGTCCTGCCTGTATACATTTGCATACTCCATTTTCTGCCCCATTAATTCCACTCAGAACTGCCCAGCCGGACGCATAACCCATGGTTCTTCAGTGATGATACACAATCAGTTTCAATATCACTTGGTGTGTCAGGCTTTTGGTCATATTATGAGTCTACGGGGTGTCTGCAGTCCAACAATTTAGAACAACAGGACTTTCAATATCTTCACTGTAAATTGATATGATGGTTTTCTTTTTTCTCCTTGTTATGCTCAGTTCTTTTATTTCTGAGTGTAACCTCAACAGGGCAATGAAAAAGTCAAATTTACACAGTATCCCCCTTACTGATGAGCCAAGGCTTGCTTGTTTGCTTCTGTCATCTAGCACAGGAGCTAAGGAGCATATGCCCAAAGAACTAATCCTGTGATCAATCTGTTTATTTGCAGTCAAGTCGCTTCATAAAAATACAGAGGTTATTTGGACAAAGGCTAGCGAGTAAGTTTGAGATCAGAATGGACATGTTATGCAGAGTCTGTGGGAGTCTTTCTCTGGTAGAGAGAATTCTGGTTTTTTACCTTAATAAGTAGTTTGGAAATCTTAGTATAAAGTGCACAAAGCAGTTAGATATATTAAAACAATTTGAAAAATAATCAGCAGACAGCAAAGGCTTTAAGACAATAACTATACGGAATGATGCCAGCCATCCCAGAGCTTGAGCTTCTACCTTCTGGCTGACCTTTTGTAGTGCCAATGACTGCAAAGACATACTTGCAAGAGTTTTTTGTATGATTGTGTGTTACACTGTGTAAAACTGTGTGTCTGAATTATGTTTGCGTATGATTATGCTGAACTTGCATTTGACATGAGACTCAAGAAAACGTTTCAGCCTTTATTGGACAGTAAGGTGTATTTTAATTTCTTCTAAGGAGTCTCAGACAGGTTTGCTGTGTTGTTGTGTCATCACTGAGGTACCCTTGAGCAAGGTACCATCCCCACACACTGCACCCCAGGCGCTGTGTTCCCAGCTGCCCACTGCTTCACTTGGTGAATGGATTAAATGCAGAGGAAGAATTTCAGGCTGTTCACACTGTGTGCTGTGGTGTGTTCACGTATGACAGAATGGTCACTTCACTTCATATGCCTCGTAGCCTCCAGAAACAAAACCTATCATCTACTTTTGGAGGAAAAATAAAAATTTTGGCCAAAACATTAAAATGTACTCATCAGGTGTATTCTGTTCTTCAGAACAACATTCATTCCTAATTTCTCATAATTGTAAGTTGTAAGTCATTATTAAATAAGTCCTACTAATTTGTGTTAGCTGTCAAAATACCTCTTTTGTCCTTTCACGCTCAGCCTAACTTTTTTGACATTTCGATAAAATGCTAAAAAAGACAAATCATTTTCCTTTACAAGTGTCTGGTATTGTTTGTTAATATTCCTATAAAAGTGTCTAAGATTGTTTGGTAATATAATTGAAGTTACCAATTACAAACATTTCCACTTACTTTTGCTTACTTCTGGTATTCATTTTTCTGCTAGCTCTTGGTTATAAAGAGCCCAGAGCCCCAGCTGTGTGCTCCATCACACACCCTGTGGATTTTGCAGTTCATTCCACAGGAGTTGTTTTTCTTTCTGTATTAAGAGGAGAGGGGTGTGGTGCTCAATCAAGTTAACACAAGGACACATACACCTGCACTGTGCATACTTAGACACACCACCCCACCTGTGGCCAGAGCAAACCTGCGCTCGCCAAATGAATCAATACAAGACTGTTGGGCAGAGTTACCCTGTCGGTGTATTTCACATTATTCTGTATCCTCAGCACCAGCTGCTTGTACTCTGTCAGTATTCTCTACAGACCTGAGAAAGAGCTGCTGTCAGTGGGGAACAGCAATGAAGCTAAGCACAAGAGCTACTCTGGGGTCAAAAAGCAAACAAATAAATTCCTTGCAGCCATGTTTAGACAAAGATGTTTATGAACTGAATTAGGCTAATTAAAACTAATCAAGATTATAAAAAGCTTCCAGTTTCCTGAATATATGTGCTCATTTAAGGTCTTTAACGTAGTCAGCAACTAATGAAGGTGTTAAACAGTCAAATGTATGAATAATCAAGTCTTATTAGTAATAAATTACTAAATGTCTTCTAACCACTTCTATATGTATATGTGGCGGAAGCATGAAAATTGGGCAGGCATAGGAATTTGGCGTGATGACTGGGTCAGAGCATGTCAGAAACAGCAGGTCTTTTGGGGTGTTTCCAGCGGCTTGCTGCATTTGGGGATGTGTAACTGAAAACCAGTCAGAGTGCCAATGCTGACACCTGTCCACCCTCAAAAGCACCTACAATAGGCGTGTGAGTATCAGAGCTGAACCATAAAGCAGTGGAAGACAATGGCCTGATCTGATTGATCACACTTTTCTTTACATCTTGGGGATGGTTGAGTGCGTGTGCATCGCACCAGGATGCACTGTGGCGTCAGAGGCGGCATGATGCTCTGGACAATGTGCTGCTGGAAAACCTTAGGATTCATTAGGATGTCACCCTGATACATACCACCTATCTAAACATTGTTGCAGACCAAGTACACCCCTTCATGGTAATGGTATTCCATAATGGCAGTGGCCTCTTTTAGCAGGATAATGAGCCCTGCCACACTGAATTGCCCTGCCACAAAAATTGTTCAGAAATTGTTTCAAATTCCCCAGATTTCAACCAGAGGATGCGCCGGACACCCTAGACAGATCTGTGGACACCCACCTCACAACTACAAGAATATATATACATATCCATAGCAAGCTGGATGTAGCTGGATACCACTAGCTGGTAGCCTAGTGGTTAGGGCGTTTGCCTTGCGATCAGAAAGTCATGGGTTTGACTTACTAAGCACCTCTGAGGTACCCTTGAGCAAGGCACCGTCCCCACACACTGCTCCCCAGGTGCTGTGTTCCTGGCTGCCTGCTGCTTCACTTGGTGAATGGGTTAAATGCAGAGGAAGAATTTTGTGCTGTTCACACTGTGTGCTGTGGTGTGTACACGTATGACAGAATGGTCACTTTCACTTTCATATAGAGACTTTTATATATTTTTATATATAGCAATTAGCTCATTCATCATGAAACGTAATTACAGTTGGGCAAAATGTTCTCTAACTGGCGTTTCGGTATGTTACGAAGGGAGTCAGCATTGTCCTCAAAAGAGCCCTAAATAATGTCTGTTAACCTATAAGGATTCCAAAAGCCCTAATTGTCTACAAGATGTGTTTTTTTGCTTAGGAATCAAATGGAAAGATTTAGTGTCTCTGATTATTTATTAGCAGCTAAATGATTCAACATTGCTCATTTTTTGTTCATTCTGAGTGTGGCTGTTGGGGCCAGGAGAGCAGACGTCTGTTGAATTTTCATGAGTTGCTTCTCGAGTTGAGGTTGAACCGACTTCTTCCACATAATTAAGCAGATCATATTACGGTATGGGTCTCAACCGTCAGGTCTGCACACCTTAAGGAGCCCTTAAGGTCTGCAGATCTGACGATTGAGACACATACCATTTCTCAGCCATCACCAGAAAAACAACCTGTGCACACGTACACACCTAGGCACACTCAGACATGTCGATGTATTCACCTACGGACACACAAACGCTCACACTACAACCTGTCTGCACGTTAGCTGTAAACGATGGAGAGCAGGGTCGATATTGAGGATGAGCAAATTCCCAGAAGTTGTGGCCCTGGGGAAAAGAGCAGGGAAGAAATTGGGGATGGGGGATGGGGGATGGG
>JBBPCX010000114.1:19365427-19377559 GCA_037974365.1 Hydrocynus forskahlii | reverse complement strand
GGGGCGAAAATGAGAGGAGTAAATCCTTGTTATGTGTCTGCTAATAAAGAATTACCTCAGTCATGCCCACCTTTTTATTGTAGCGAGGCCTTCATCTGTCAGACAGGATGCCTCTTACACTAGCAAGCAGAGAATTACTTTTGAAATTACTTTCCCCACCGACAGGCCCCTGGAGGGAACGTAGAAAGGAAGCTGAACAGAAAGAGGAAATGGCACCTTGCACCGTGTCAGCAGCCATCTTGGAATCCCATGGGTCAAGTGCACTTTTGAAGACTGCTCCGTACACCATCAGGATAAAATAATGAGCCTGCTAGGCATTGGAGGGAAAACGGAGAGAGCGTAAAAAAAACACTGAACGGAAACAGCATAATCCCATTTTCAGAAGAGCTATTTTAGTGGGCAGCGGAAGAGGAAGGAGCATGGTGAATCATGTGCAGTGGACATGTTTTAGTGGAAATGCCGAAGCTCTTACTCCTTGTGACAGGCTGAATTGTTTCTCCACAGCTTATGCGCCAAACCCAACAACTCGACAACCAATTACGTTGCAAGATAACTTCCCCATTAGCCAACACTCCACTTCTTGCATAGCCCAATCAGCGACGGCTGATGGCTGCACAGATCTTATATTTGTGCTTCTCTTCTTTTGTGAATTTTTCAATATGAATCTTCGCAGTCATGCTTGATTTATGTGAAGATCAGTAGCATGGCCCAAGAGAGCATGTTGCTATTTGATTTAGAACTGAATGTTCTTTTTCTTTTTTTTCCTCCTTAGTATGGTAAATGCTCTGATCTAAACAAGCATCAGGGTGACGGATAGGGTGCATGGAGGCCTCTGTGCTCCTGGTAATTGCCTGTAGTCTCTCGGGGATGCTGTCTGGAGGGCTCGCTAGAAATTCTGACTTTATTTGCTGACAACTGTGTGGGATGAGAGAGATGGCAAGACTTCTGAATATGATCATTACTGCAAGGCTGGGGTAACAAGCTGCAGGGGAGGGAGAAAAAGGCAGAGGGAGTGAGCAAGAGAGCTCAGGAAGAGGAAGAGAGGGGGAGATGCTTAAAAAAGGCAAAAATTTAAAAGGACGTAGGAGACATCGGTTCTGAGTGGACAGTAGCACACACGGGATAGTAAAATGGAAAAAGTACTGGGGGAAGAAAGTACTGCACAAAAAACCCAAAAAAAAAAAAAAGTGTGGTTATATGGTGGCTCTTTAAGCCTTTGAATCAGGCCAGCTGCATGCATAAATCATCAAACATTTGCCTGAAACTGTGTTGGGTTGAGTAATCTCAGTGTATCTATAAAAAAGACAAAAGTGCAGATATTCAGGCTTCAAATATACAAAATTGTCCAAAAGTTTCCAGATGCCTCTTGTAACTAGTAAATTACATAAAATGTTTTATTGTGCATCCATTGCTCACACAGCTTGTACACACAGCTTGTATAACCTCCATAGAAAAGTCCTGGTGATAGAATAGGATATATTCTGGAAAACACTGGATGAGCAGGTGTCTACAAATCTTTGTACATTAAATATAACTTTTGCAGGACTATAACTTTAAATTCACTATAGCTGAAGCTGTAATGAAACTACATCCTATCATAGATTAGCCATTATTGTGCCAGGCAGGGTCCACCTTTGTGAACAGTGTGTCATCTAGCGCATGATTGGTTATACAGAACTATGTAGTGGTAGTCCAAGCTATTAGCAGTGACAACTTTCAGTGCCACAATTATAGGGTCGTTAATGTTTTATGAGTGGGTGTGGGAACATCAGTCCAGTACATGCCTCAGTTGTTATACATGCCTGGCAGCTATGGTTGACTGTGTTGATGCTGCTGTCAGACAGGTTGTTTACAAGGTCAATGTAATAGCTATGTGAGACAAAATATAATATATAACCTTGTAGCATGTTATAAACGCATGCTGTGTGTCTTCATCTTTATACTGAGTAATGTGAGACTAGGGGCCTTGCTTAATATGCATTTTGCACATAGCTGAGAGTAACTGTGGGGAGAACACACGAGGTGGCAAGGCAATTTTCCCCACCCTACCTGTTGCCCCTTTCCTATGAGTAGACTGGTGATCTGGCATGTGGGGTCAGGCACACTGAGTTGGGAGAGTTTATTGTTGAGAAATTCTAGGAGGATGACCGAAGTCTTAAAAACAAGATTCTTGGGTGGGGCTTTTTGAGGTGTTTAAGATTAAGGTGATGTCCATTGTTCTCTGCATCACCCCAATATGCAAACTGGAGGAGATCCAACAAGTGGTTTATGAGTACTAATACCAGTCAAAGGATTTCATGACTACAGAGGCCAGGGTGATGGGTCTGTTGTCATTATTTATTGGGATGGTTGCTATTTTGGGGATAGTCATAATTGGGGAGATTTTGAAGGTACTTTTCATTGCTGCAATGATCCGGTGTAGGTCTCAGTGAAGAAAGTGTGGGTGGTCAGCATAAACCTTCATACAGTTCTTCATGCAGATCTTCTAAAACACTTTTGTGCACATCCACTTGCGCAGCCTTGCTGGGTAGCTGGGAAAGAGCCAGAGCTGGGTTAAGGGGTACCAATATTTGTACCGTGGTTTGTATGGGGTGTGAATTTGAAGCTGGAGAAATGTGTGCTTTTTTAAACCTGCAGCAGTAAATGTTTCGGTAAGCCAACGGTGAGAATGTTCTGTACACTTCATTCACACTATCATTTTTACTCTAATGATAAAAGTCAGAAATAAAGGCCTTGTTTACATTTGCCCTTTTCAAATGTATCTTCCACATCTAGACTGATGCGTCAGATGGATCCAGATCCACAAGTAAGGCGCAGTTGAAAGAAAAATGTGGGTTAAAATGGCAGGCAGCTGTGAAGAGAAAATTGTGTGCTGTCTTCCATAGGAGTCAAAGACTTTTTTCCTCCATTTTTGTGTTTGTCAACTTGAATATTGTTACAGATGAGTAAAAATAACAGCAGAGGCGGGGACGATATGCTGTGGGTGGCGCACATGTGTCATTAGAATGTGAATGTAACCAAGCTGGATGCATTTACACACACACCACACACACACACACACACGCGCACACGTATGATCTGCTCATTATAGTACCAGAGGGGACAGCAGTGCAAAGCAACTTTTCTGGTACATTTATATGCATTTTGTTAATAAATTACAGAAAATAATCTAAGGTGACTGAAATTCAGTGGCATTCCTTTTTTTATTTAGTTTTGATTAGTTCTAATAGCATAAAATGTTTTTTCTGGTTGCTGTGACTGTTTCTATAGCTGTTGAACTTTAAAGTTCTTTCAGTATCCAAGATGGAAAATAATGATGTAGACGAAGCTGAAGCTGAGCCGTGAGCAAAGGTCCTGTCACCTTTGTAGCCTACATTTCGACCCACTACTTCTATTGATTGTACTTGTTCTGACTTGGTGAAACTTTCAGCAAACATCAGGCTGTTGTGTGCCGGGTAAAAAAAGATTAAAAAATGAAAACAAAACTGAATAACATAAAACAAGAATTTACATTGCATGACTGAAATCTGTGGTGATGAACAGTGGATCAGGGTGTGAATAGGATCTCCCTGGTGGCTCCATAAAGTTCTCCAACCATATTGATAATGTTAGGGGTGGGTGAAATATACACCAAGCCCAGTGGTTAATTGCCACAGTGAATAAAATGGTCTACATCTGACAATCACAACCTCTATCATCAGTAAGCAGTGTATGTATGGTTTAGTACTGACCAACAAACACCACCAGTAAAGGAAATTTATGTTTATTTGTTAGAATATTTAATTTCAGTTTTCTTTCACTCCGGTATATTTTGATTTGAATCTTCCACTTTTAACTAAATAGACTACACACAGTTTCATTTTAGTAGAGTTCCTCTGTAGTAAACACAATAGCACACAAAATGCTTTGATTCCTCATGCCAGTACATTCTGCCCAACGTGGATAAACACACATCTCAGCTGTTGCGGTGGACTTTAAAGGAGACAAACCCAGTCTGAATGAACAGAGAAAGAATTCCTGCTTGCTTTTGCATGTTTATTTTAAGTGTCCCAACAAACAAAGCCCATTGGTCAGCTGTCAGCCTGCTCAGTCTTTTGCCCTCAGCAGATGCTGAAAACACACCTGGTTAAAACAACTCACTCCACTAATGAGTTCATGTCGGAATAACCTAATTAGTTTAACAAAATGCAACAGAATCTGTTTAGAATACTCAGTGCAGACAATGCAGCCTGTAGTGGTATGGGCTTGAGCTTTTTTGGAATATTTTCAAGGGAACAATAACCATAAATAAATAGCCAAAAGTATGGTTGTGTGGGATTATGATATGATATTGTTTTCACTGTAAATTAGTAAATTATGTCACTATTTTGTTAGAATATTGTGGATAATAGATATTTTTACCAAGTAAAGAGACTGGGCCCAAGATTGGCAGTCAATGCTGCATTAGAGGTCAGTCATATATAAAGAGAATGAATCTGATCAAATCTTGTTACAAATCTAGCCTCAAATAGTCCTGGGTAGGGTGTAGAACTGAACATGACTAAATTGGGAGGTATATTGGTGAAAAAGAAAAAAAAAAGAAAAGGAAAAAATGTGAAATTGTGCCGACTAATATTACCAGTAATATTACTGCCCTTCATGTTTCCCTAAAAAGAGATTTAGGAACAGATGACAAGTGATGTAGCTGTTTACTGTATGTTTTGCCTTGAGAGATGAAGAGTTTGAATTCTGATCATGCCACGACTTCATGAAAATGTAATTAGTCCTGTCTAATTGGATGTAGTCAAGCACAGCAAAACAATGATTGTGAAAAAACCCTCATTGTTATAGCTATTATTATTTTGTATTTTGAAAATATGGCACTGTTCTTCTAGTGTGCTGTCAAAACCAAGAGAAATATTGTTATATGTTTGTTTTCAAATACTGAGAATTTATCTTTCCCGACTAATAAGGGATGTTTCTCTCTTTCTCTGTCTCACAGACCCAGGCAGAATGTTGTCGGTATGCAGTGGGAAGTATCCTGAGCGAGGATGAGGAGAAGCCTGATGAAGAGCTGCAGCGTCTGTATGAGAAGTTTGGATTTAGGGTCATCTCCTTCCCTGAGGTCTCCTGTGCTGTGACTTCCTCTTTCCCTAACAGATGCCCACTGGCCCCCATCTGTGGGGCCTACAGAGTCTTCCCTGAACTCAACGCCTACATAATGGTAAGTGCAGCGTGTCCCAATTTTTTTTTTGCCAGTTACTGTAACTGGGACCCCCTACCTCAGGCAATTTATGCATGTTTTGACTCAAATGTCTGTGAAACAAGTCAACAAATACGTATGGGAGAACATGACAGCAAATGGGAGATTGTGCCCCCGGGTCTTTTCTCAGGACTGAGGTCCATTTCCAGGAGACTGCTGTCTCTAGAAGGCTATTGACTTTTACTCCTAGCCTTTTACACACTTCGTCACACTCCTTCTCATTGTGCGGCATATAGGCTTTATATTCTATAATGGAGAAGAGCAGGTGTGTGTGTGTTTGTGTTTGTGTTTGTGATATAGATGGGCAGAAAGAGCAAGGAGAGGCACCTAACAGGTCTTGAAAGGAACGATAAGTAGGCCCGAAGGATTGTAGAGGGATGGATAATAACGGCAGTTTGAACTCAGTAGCTGTTGTACCTTGTTCACCATTATTTCTCTCTTGAACTCCGTGGTGTTTTGGGGATGTGGTGCACCATATGTGCTGCTCAAGCGTTCTGGGTTTGTTGTTTGACTATTTATCCTGTAGTCTTCTGAGTAAAGTGTGGAAATAAGTGAGAGATTTTAAACTTTTATATGGATAATGACGACAATGAAGTCCATCATTAAATGCTCTCTTTGCAGTTGTGTAATGAGTGCTACTAGTGTTAAGGTTCTTCTGTGCATGGCCATTAGTGTGGTCAGGCATTCATGCAATATCATACCGGCCCTGAATATTGATCAGGCTGTAATATTGAATGAGTATCACTTAAGGCTGGATATCATCAGACGATTATATGAGCATCAGTTAGGCCTTTTTCATCTGTCTTAAACTTTTAGATTAAAATATAGCCCACCCCCCGCCCGATTAACATAAGAAAAGCATGCTGTATTAAATTACTGCTTATTGTGTTTAGTCTCTTTGCTCATTCATTCAGAATATTAACAAAAATTTAACTTGTATTTGAAGAGTAGAAAGAAACTTCTCTTGAATTAATTGTATTTCTCAAATTTATTTTCTCAAATTTATTTTTGGAACCCCCTAGAAATTCTCATTCATAGAAACACTCATTCATACATTCCCATTCATAAGTTATGCTTTAAAGTTCACTTGAGTGATTGAGAACATGCTTTATTTCAAATGATCTGGACAACTTATTTGCATAATTAAACTGGGTAAGGGTTAGATCATTAAGCCAATGATGCAAAACACACCTCATTTTTGTGCATGGCAGTTCGGACATAAACCCCATAGAAAACGCATAGACCGCGCTGAAGTTTTGAGTCCAAAGGCGTGGACCATGGAATCAGAAAGATCCTGAGAGATTCTATATGGAGATTCAGTCTTAGATCCCTTGCCATATGTTCTCTTATTCATTAAGAATTATATAAGAAGCTTCAAAGCTATTATCTTTGCAAGGGGTGCCACACAGTGCAGTTCAGAGGTGCCCACATTTGTGGCACACTCAGATTTGTACAAAGATTCTTGCAGGAAAGACAGTAAAATGTTCAATTTTTTTGCCTATTTAGGTCCTTTTACCCCCTTCTTTTGTTCAAAAAAGATCAAAATGGATCATATTTAGACTTCTTTTAGATTGAAAATTACATTCTGATATTTTTTTATCATATTGTACAATCATGTATGATCACTTATTCATAGTAATTTGTCAGTAAGTACTCTGATTTCTGAAATTGATGCAGTACACAGATTGCTTAGAATCTCCCACATTTTCTGTGGGGATGATGCCAAATAGTGCATATCCACATGAAGTACTCCATATGTCTTCACAAGCAATTCCAGCAATAGCAGGCTACTTTGACTGAGTGCTTGAAAGAGCCCACGTGGTAGGTGAGGTCAGCTTGGCAGTGTTGGTATGCATGTGGTTTTCCAGTGTGTGGGCATCACCATCTGTCTGTGGAAAACACACAGTCAAGAGAGTAATCAAAGCCGGATATATACACTCCAAGGACTAATTCTTTCTAAAAATGGCTCATTATTTACTGCATTCGACAGTTCAGGGACCCACACTAATATTATCATGTCTGTGCCTAAAGAAGAAATGTTGCTTTTGTGATTATCTCTTCATCTTTTATCCCTCAAATAGTCTGTATGCCTGATTTTGAACAAGAAGCCTAGAAGTCAAGGGGCTCAGCTCCAAGGAGCTGTCCATGGTAAAATTACATAGTACACATAATAGTTCTATAGATGTTATAATTCACATGACCTTAGACAAATAACTGTGTATTCAGTCTTGAGTGAATTGACATTAGGGTACAGCACACAATGCTTATTTCTCAAGTGGCTGATTGTGAAGGAACTCCAAGCATAGAGCCGCAGCAGACCACTGTCCAGTTATATAACCATTCCCCAGACATCAACTAGTCCACATGATGTAAGAGAGTGAAAAGCAACATGTTTTTATCCCCTCCAACAATATCTTGTCCTGTCTCTCTCTCTTTTTCCTGTGGATTCCACCCCACGCACAGGTCATTTATGCTGACCTGGCCAGTTGGACTACTCATTAAGGGAGGTGCAATAGTTGCATGGCCACAGTAGGAGGAGGCAGTTCTAGCTCCATGTGGAGGCATTGTAGATGCAAGGTGTGTGTGGAGGTGTTATGGATGTACAGGTTGTGTGTGGAGCAGTCACCGCTGTGCAGTGCTGGAAGTGTGTTTGTGTGTAAGAAGACAGTGTGTGTGTGTGCGCGCACATGCAGACAGTGATGTTTTTGAGAATGATTTATGAAGAAGGTCTGGTGAATGTTCAATCTTAGAGGCTGCCATTGATGTAGACTAGTATGTGTGTAAAGTGTTCATCCAAAAGCCTGTTTACCATCCACATGTGTCTTCCAGCATGTGCACCTACATTTACATTTAGAACACACTGTCATTCTATCATCTCTGGTAAATTACAAGTGAGCTTGAGAAGCATTAGAGTATTATTCAAGGTCAGGAGTGAAAAGATGAATATCTTTTTTTATCCAACATGTCTGAGATAGAGCTGCGACCAGTGCCAACAATGGATTCTGTAATTTATTAATCTATTGACTTCTATTTGATAAATCTACTAAATCCACTAATCAATCCATTATGCCATCTTTGGTTCTTTCCTTTGCATCTTAGACCACCTTCCATTTGTTATTGCCCTCAGTCAAAGCTTCATCTGTGCATCAAGCCATTACTTTTGTTACAGTGTAGTGAAAAGGTAGAAGCTTCCTTGTTGCACTTGCAGTGTGGTGCAATCTGCTGGAATGACTGCATGTATCATGAGAACATGTGTCATGCATCATGCAGGTCAGTATAGGGTGCTTTAGTAAACCATGCATACTTAAAAAAGTAGTTGTCAAATAGCTGATCTAGTCTGCAGTGTCTGTGAGGTAGACCTGCACAGTATGAAGATATTTTTTGTATAATTTGTAATTTATAACTTGGTGTGCTTTCCGAAAATTCCTTGGATTCTGCTACATAAAACAAACACAAAATGACTATGTTTCAGTACAAAGAGAGTAATTAGTGCAGTTGTGCGAGACACTGAATCATTAGTATTTATAGTCCTACTTTAGAATTGTAATGTTTGTCTCCTTGGTGCCTGAAGCGGATGTTCTATATTAAGTGTGTGTGCATGTGCGTGTGCGGTATTGAACTTGTGTGTGCTGGTACAGTTGGCACAGGGGGGTCTTTGCTCCAGGGTGGCGGGTTAAACGGCAAAGTGCCCTCCCACCAGCCACTGCAACCACCTGCCACCACTGCCGTCTCTCATCCATCACTTCTCCGTCCATCACTCGACTCTGCTGTCCTCCTTCATCCCTCCCTTCATCCTTACCTACCAGCTCTCTCTTTCTCTCACTCTCTCTCTCTCGCTCTCTCTCTCTTTCTTGTACACAGGTACATCACTCCTCCTCCTACCTGCTGTAATATTCCCCTCTCTAATAAACACCGCCTCATTCTTCTCCATCTGCTAAGAGCCAGGGGGCGTCCCAAACATGATAAATATGAGTAACACAGAGGAGACACACGCACATACTGACACACACTGTCTGTTGGCAAGTGAGAAGCAGACATTCTTTGTTCTGCATATACTGCTACTTTGCATTTTTTTGAGATTTTCAGTGGAATTTCTGATTTCCGTTGTCTCATTTTTATTGTGCGTTTGTTTTGTGGCAAAAAGTAACATCATTAAAATTTCTCTCATGTGTGTTATTTCTTGACATTGAAACAACTGGACAAAGCTAGAAATGTAGACTTGAACCTTTTAATACAGAATGTGTGTAGAATGTAAATGTAATTCCTTGTTGTTACTAACTGCACAATTATTAATTTAAGTACTTAATGTTTCATTACATTCTGAAGTGAAAGCAAAGAAAAAAATCAAAGAAGGAAAAAGCATGGGGTGTGTAATGATGACCAAGAGGGAACTGTCAATAATATTGTCACAAATATTTACATGTGATGTTGCTTTCTTCAAATAAATGTTAATATTTTATGTTAGCTTACTGTAAACCAACAAAGAAGTATTATGCTCAAAGAAACATTATGCTCATTTGTATTAAAAACTGTTGGCAGACAGTGTAGGTTCAGTGAAGAGAAACGGAGGTAGCCAGAGCCTCTTTATCCAGGCTAAACGATGCTGAGGTGTGTGTGTGCTTGCATGTAAAAGACCCATGACAGCTTGAGGGGGAGTGGAGCTGGACAGGCGGCAGGCCATCAGGGGATACTCCTCTGAATCTAGAAAACAGTGAGGAAGAGAGGGATAAAGGGATAAATGGGAAATATGCAGTATATTAAAAGGATTTAAAGATTGTCATACTCTACACTGGAGACTGCACAGTCTTCTCAATGTCATTTAATAAAACCTCACCTTCACACCCTGCTGAAAACAGACTAAAGAATTCAGTGACCAGTAATCCAGTTAATATAATCCCATTTCCAGTCAAGTGCAAGTTTTAGTTTAAGTAAATTAAATACAGACCATGTGATTTTGTACATAATTCATAATGCTGATTGATGTTTGCATTAATTAATCAGATGCTCTTATCTGAGATAACAATGTACTTTCTCCAAAAACTGCTAAAATATTAATCCAAGTATTTTTGTGTTATTTTCCTGATTTCAAAATTCTACACAGTATCCAGTCACAATTATGACATTTAAGCCAACAATTAATTGCCTCATAAATAACTGTGGTTAACAACGTAATTGTCTTTGTTCATTGTGTGCAGCTATTAAAGAACAAGCTTGCAGTGGCCAAATTGTCTGGTCTTGTTTTGTAGCTGCTGATACTTTGTAACTCTTAAATGAGGACTCAGCTTGTGTTCAAATAAACAGACATAGACAACCATCAGTGTTACTCATCACTGCCCTCTAGAAGAGGTATTGTATTGCACCCATCAGAAGTTTTTTGGTTGAATTTTTGAAATTGTTTTTTAGACTCATGTATGTCTCAAATCAGTTTTCTGATTTTTAAACATTTATCTGAGCATGACTCAACCCACAAGAGAAATAGGATGATAACTGTTTCCAGCCTTAATAACAGTCATTATCTCAAATGTTCCCCATCAGGCAGTTGTGTAATAACTGTGACTGATCATGGAATTTCTATGGTTTAATTTGATTTTGTTGCTATAGAAAACTATTCAGTCAGTTATGAAAGCTGAAAATCTCAAATTTGATTTGTTTGTTTAGCTGCAGTTCAGATTTTTTTTCTAACACACCATTTATTCAGTGGCATATAAACAATCAAATAACAGTTTGAACTTTGTTCTCAGCACATTTATTTCCAGAAAGTGCCCTAATATTTCAATAAGATAATGAATACAGGCTCTACTAAATGTTATTAGAAGCTCTTCATACAAAAATAGTCAGGCGCATTGTTTCTTTTCTAATGGATTGTGAGTCTCCTTGCCTAAATAACAGCATCAGTCCTGTGAGGTAAGGTTTACACCAGACTCAGAGATACCTCCTAATCATTGTAGCCTACTCTTTCATTACTGCTTGTGCAGAGTGTGCATGTGTCTTTTCTCTGCTATTCCACATTGAGAACTAAGACTAAGGTCTGGTGCTTATGCTGTTCAGTGTACCATCGTGCCAGGTGATATGTAACCAAGTATTGGGGAAAACGAAACTGATGCATTTTTGCATTTGTTATAACCAGTCCTATAAATGATTCTGTATTGTACCAAAAAGGGTTATATGACTTAAAACAATAGCATCGCCTATTCAGGTGAGCAATTTTTGCACTCAGATGTTGTTGCTGGTTGATATAATCGTGGCCTTTACCAAGGAATCACTTTTTTAAGGATGTAACATCAAAAATGGGTGAATTTGAATGATCTCTGCATCAAGTATAGATAAACGGATGCATTTTTCTGAATTATTTCAAGGCCTGTTCCAGCATTTGAAGGTGGCTGCTCTGTCTCCGCCCTCTCCGCTCTAACCGGTTTGAACCTCTTTTGAGATTCTTCTCCCTTAGCTCCCATCAGCTCACTCATTAATTCAGCTCCGCCTTCCCCATTCTCTGTGATCTCAGCATTGGATGCGTTTGTTTGTTGATATGTGAATAGCCACTAAAGTGCACGTGGAGAATCTTGGAAAAACCATGGTAGTAGACAGGATGTTTTGAATTATAACTTTAATGATTTCAGTATAATAGCCCACTTGGCAGCATTGTGCAGTAGTAAGGTGCTGCATTGCCAGAGTAAAGTCATGTTATTTCTACTGCATCCTTTTTGTTGATTTTTCTTGGTTATTCCTGGGGTCTTATTGTGTATCTGTTTTTGTGATGCACACTCAGGTTTGGCAGTTTGATTGATAGTGTACACATATCAGACTGACAGCCCACGAGAGAGAGAGAGAGAGAGAGAGAGAGAGAGAGAGAGAGAGAGAGAGAGAGAGAGAGAAAGAGAGAAAGAGAGAGA
>JBBPCX010000114.1:19340989-19361799 GCA_037974365.1 Hydrocynus forskahlii | reverse complement strand
AGAGAGAGAGAGAGAGAGAGAGAGAGAGAGAGAGAGAGAGACAGAGAGACAGAGAGACAGAGAGACAGAGAGACAGAAAAGCTCCCAGCATCCCATCATGTCAAAGTGGAGTTTGTTTCGATTAGTATTCAGACCACACCTTTACTTCTATGATATATAAGTCCTGCCCACTGACCCAGTTCCCTCTCTCCCCTTCTCTATCTCTATCTCACTCTGTCACATACGTACACCTGCTCCTTCTTTTAGTCTCTCTGGTATTAATTCAGGCTGGCTCGCAGATCAAAGAATGGAAGGGTAAACACAAACCGAGCACATCAAGTAAACAGAATAGAGGAACCCATCAGAAGACCTGCTCCTTTCATTATGATAACCAAATACACACATATGCACACTCTAACTGCAACGCTGCATAGTGCTTTTCCACCAGCATGGTGACTCCATGCCAGCATTGCTTTACTCTCCTTCCTGTCCAGAGGCTGTATTATCTTCCTTGTATTGTACACAGTCAAATGCCCTATGCTAAAACTATGTGCACTCTACAACAGCAGTCTAATTTGTGATTGTGCTATTTGATATTTTTTCTGCATTACCCACCCCACCTACCCGAAGGTTCCATTTCATGGTAAGTTATTTTTAACTCAATTTATTTGCTTGATTTACTATGGAAAGTTATGTAACATTTCAACATACTGTTCACTCCTAGTCCATATGGGCCAAAAACAACAAATTTTAACTGTGATTTCTGTGATGTTATAAAAACCAACATATTCCCAGTTTTTCACTAGTTCAGTCTTTAGAACTTCCTATTTCCATCTACACTGCCTTTACATGAGGCTTAATCCTGGGCAGCCAGTCACAACAGAAGTCATTCATGAATACCTCTCAGCCATAACATTAAAACTAGTGATAGATGACGTGAATAACAAACATAATATAAAATCCAGCCATAATAGCAGAAGAAGTTGCTTTTCCAGCCAAGTCTGCTGATGTTCTGCTTTGTGAGAAGAGGAGGGTGGAGGAGAGCTGTGCCTAGAAAGCGCACAGAGAGAGTAGAGAGGGACGGAGGGAAGATTAAAATTCAAATAGAGACAGTTGTTTTTCTCTTATTCTGGTACTCTCTCTCTCTCTCACCTTCCTCCAGTGCACACATATGTAATATGTAGTATATGTGGACCTATTTGATCTTCATAGGTAGATCTACATTTTTAATCAACCCTCTGGTGTAGCTCTCTTTCTCTCTCTCTCTCTCTCTCTCTCTCTCTCTCTCTCTCTCTCCCTCCCTCTCTCCCTCTTTCTCCACATATACACAATTAGGAATACAGAGATGTGTGATAGCATCATGTATCACTGAGGGATTCTGCTGAACTGTGTGAATGTGTGTGTGAAAAAGACTGAGAGTTGGATGAGACAGTGTGAATAATTGTTTAATGAAAATAAATGAGTATTTTAAACAGAAATGTCTCTGATCAGTTAGACTCTTCCTAGAAGTGTGTGGGTGTGTGGGTGTGGAGGGGGGGCTGCACTTCCTCTCTCATACTATCATAGTATGAAGTTTAAATTGATCAAAATGACGAGATAACATTTTACACAAAAATTGAAATGCTCCTCCCAAATTTTGGAATTTTAATACATTTTTAATGGTGAAGGAGAGCTGTGGCACATATAATGGAAGTATAGTCTCATCTTTCTTTTCTGATCAGTTAGTTTAAGTTCAAGTTTATTTATATGGCACATTATCATACACAAAAGGTCATTCAATGTGCTTTACAGAAAAAGAATACAAAATAAAGCCAAATAAAATACAAAAGAATAAAATAATGGAAGAAATAAAAGGAATAAAAGAATACCTAGAGACTCAATAAAAGAGTGTTTTAAAAATTCAAAGTGCAGTAGAAGTGCAAATATTTAAAAGAATACATATTTAGTTCCAGCTGCTTGTATTTGTGGAGTGATGTTGCAAACTGAATTCAGCCACTTCTGTTTGAGCAAATGAATTGCGACCCAATTAGCACCCAAGCTTTACGCTATATGGGGCCAACTATTCAGGGTTCCATATAGCTTTGGTGTAAACATTGCAAGAGTTGTCTGCTAACTTTACACCCTTTACATAGTGCATTGATACTTTGTACTCTTGCATTGATATTTAAATTTGGTTAATGCTTCATTTGGACAGTGTAGATGCTTACATTCAGAAAAACTAATCTAAATCTAAGTCTAAAAATGTAATCTAAACCAAACCTTGGTCCTGACCATTTTGTCATATGTGAACATACCACAGCACACAGTGTGAACAGCACAACATTCTTCCTCTGCATTTGATCCATTCAGCAAGTGAAGCAGCGGGCATACAGAAACACAGTGGGGACAGTACCTTGTTCAAGCGTACCTTGGAGGTGGCACTACCAGTCCTGGGATTCAAACCAACAACCTTCTGATTGCAGGTGCGACGCCCAAACCGCTATCCCACTAGCTGCCAAATGACAGTATGTTAATAATTTGAACATTTGTTGATAATCTATTGTGGTTATCCCTTTTAAAATGTCTGTCAGTTGCTCCATAGTTCACTAAGGTAGATGAAATACATACTCGATGCTCCCTAAGAAACTCTCTGGTTTGCCAAAAGGACATACCGGCCTTGAAGGCAGGGAGACAGAACAGACTCTCAAGGCTGTATTTGTCAGATACTAAATGCTGTTTATTTTATAACAGACCATTAACCAACTACCACAAGACAGTAATTTTCATCTTGGGCAAAGTCTTCTTTCTGAGGACAGCTGGTTGTTACTTGTTTGAACTGTTTCATTGTTGACTTCTGATGATTTGTATCTGTGATGTCTTTATATGCTTCTGAGTTCATGATCTTATCAATGCTGTAAGAAAACTGCTTTCAAAAAACTGCCCCAGACTTTGACATTTCCACTTCTGTGCTTCACAACATCCTTAGTGCAGTCTGGCTGGAATTCTTTTCCAGACATTCTCCATTCTACGAGTCTACTACAGTCTAATGATAGTGTTTTGCTCTGAAACACGTAACATTTTATGATGAAACCAAAAGAATGTCTTTTACATTTACTTATGGTTAAATGGTAGCCACTATATCATTTATCACCTAAAGGCTGGAACAAATTTTAATAGACTCAACAAAAGGGCTTGTAAGCCCTGTTTTTAAACAGATGTTCAGATTATTTGTGGTCAAGTGAACGCATCATGTAATTTGTTCTCTAGATTGGCTGATTTGGCTAATAAACCGTTAAACCACATAATATCATGCAGTGACTGAAAGAGAACCCACACCTCCCTTTATTTGTCTTTGTCAGCTTGAAGCTTGTTTGAGGACACAAGCCATGTTTACATACCGCTTTCACATCTGAGACCCTCCAAATGAATATAAATGGTGCTTTTGAAGTGTGCGTGTGTGGCCATCCTCGTTTGGTGTGTGTGTCCCTTGCAACGTCTGCCTGGCATGGAAGCAGACACTGTTTATTTTGACTGACTTCTCCATTTTTCAAAGACAGCTTCCATCCATCTGGTTGGGTTTCGTCTGGACAGACAATTTCATAGAGCTCCACTTAACTCTCTCTCCCCTCAATGGGCGGCGCAACTCCACTCACTTTCCTGGAAAAGAATAAAGAGTGGGTTCTCCATCTGCATGCTGGCCTTGTCCTCCTCCACTGCTCCACAGTCATCCTGTTTCTGCCTTGTTCTGCTGTGCCCCTGCTTTGATTTGCTGCCTTTCCTTCAGAAAAATACCTGCATTTTATTCTGATTATTTTTAACCCCCTTGGTTGACTGAATAATTCAGCAACCAGACTGTGTCAAAAATTGTCATTGTGTTTAGGTCATGGAATATGATTGGAAGGAATATGCTTCAATTATTAAAATGTGCTGTAGTAGAACAGAACGAAGGCACTGCTGGTTTTGTAGAGCTCAGCACAACGTGACACGTTTTTAAGTCCGCGTTGGTTCATGGCTCACTTATTTTGACCCGCAGGTCACAACTAATTGGCTTTCTTTTTTAGCTTTGGTACGATGGGTAGATTTTAGAAGTCAGTGTGTAGTCTAATAGGCCATAATGCTTTAAAATATGGGTGAGCACGTGCCAAATATAGCCCTGGCCTTCCCCGAGGGACACACACAATGAAAGCACTGCAGCGGTAGGTCCCACCCCTGGGATTTGGATTGGAGTCTCAGGGCCACGCTTGGCCGGCGGGCCCTGAGTATGAAAATAGCCATATTCTCTCAGGAAAGGGATAAAAAGATTATTAGAGAAGGTTGAACTGACAGGATTTTGTGCTCTGTTGTTGCTAAGCTAACTGCCAACAGCTTACAGTGTACATCGTCATCTAACATTCGGCAGCAACAAGAACACCTTGACTGAGCAGATTTGCTTCAGCGTGTGTGTACTTGTGCTTAGGCATGCTCATACTAATAAGTGCAGATGGTGAAGCATATAGTAGTTTAGAAGTATGTGTTTAGTATATTGTTTAGTATATGGTAATTTAGAATTAGTAGTTTAGAATCATATAGTAGTTTTGAATTGCTTAATGGGGAAGCAATAAAAAAAATGCGGCACATGAGAGGGAAAAAAAACTACAGCTATGTAAAATGTTATTCCTCGTGTCTCAGGTGCCTCTTCACGTGTTTTTTTTATGTTAAGGCCCTATGTTTCGGTATGTCCTCTTTTGGTGATTTTCCTTTTTGGTGCCTTGCCTTGCTCAGTGTAGAATTTTTGTGTTTTGGTTCCCCAGCTTTCTTCTAGTGTTTTGTTTTCTTTAATAAAAGCTACCAACTAACACTTACATACTGACTCAACGTCCCATCCGTTTTGTGAAGGTCATAGAATAGATACCTTTTCAGCAGTCAGTAGTTGGTTTCAGCGCTCAATACTGTCAGCACAACAACTGTCAAGATCCTCACTGAGTTGGTTCCCAGGGCTGAAAAGCATTCAGATCACATGCGTAATGCCAAGAATCAGTTATAAAGTGGTGTAAAACCCACCACCACTGGACAGTTTAAACATGTTCTCTTGAGTCATAAATCACGTTTTTTTCCTTCGGCAGTTGGATGCAGAAATCGCAGGGTGGATATCAGGAGTAATGCTACCCTCCCAAATGCATTGTGCCAAATGTAAAGCCAGACAAATTTTCAAGAACCCTTTATGAAATTTCAAGTGCTGTAAATTACAGCAGCACAGGGCCCCTTCAGCACCAAAGGTGTTTAAAGACATGAATCGCTTTCTGTCTGTAACCCAACCACCGTCATTAAAAGCTAAAACACGCTGCAGGCTGCTTCACTCTGACAAAGCTGCTTATTCCCATCTGAAGAGAGGCATGGCTGTGTTCTGGACCAGCACTCTGGCATTTTCAGCTCTAATTGTGCACCACAGGGAGTCAGTCTTAAGGCCTGGTGTCCAGCAGAGAAGGTCGGAGGCAGAGAAAAGGACCAGCGGAAATCATAGGGGTCTGAGGCTTTAATTAAACACAGTTCACTTCAAGACTAGGCTTCTAACACAAATTCACTCTTAATGTCTGTAGGGTTCGTTTAGTAGGGTTTTAACATCATTGTTAAAGCAGGCATCACACAGTTTTTGAATCTATCCACAATATGCTTAGAAAATTTTTGTGATCATTCATTGATGGTCAGCACTCCCACGTGACCAGGTTGTGGATAATATTCAGCACAGCAGGTAGTGACGTGGTAGTGGCATGTTAGTGTGTTGCACTGATATGAGTTAATCAGATTAAATGGTGCTGCTTGAGTTTCTTTAATGCTGCATTCACTTACTGTCTACAGTTAATGATGATAGTTCTCATGGTTCACTTTTTCTGTCGACACCTAGGCCTTCATCAATGATCAGTTTATGATCACAGCACACTGTTGACTGGATATTTTTGGTCAGGGGAAAATTCAGAGGTAGTTAAGTGTTCCAGCTCAGTCACACACACACACACACACACACACACACACACACACACACACACACACACACACACACACACACACACACACACACAAACAAACCAACCACTAACATGCTACTCCCATGTCAGCGTCACTGCAGTGCTGAGAATGATCCACCATCCTGACCATTGATGAACAGGGTAAAGAGGGCTAACAAGTGATGCAGAGAAACAGATGTATCATTTGGTAATTGTAAACTACAACGTGCATCAGTACGGTAAGTACAGCTGATAAAATAAAAATGTAGGTTTACCCAATAAACTAGATAGTGCAAGTTTTTGTATGTTTTTGTGGGTGTGTGTGTAAAGCTTAGTGTGAATTCATGAATCCGTAAGTTAATATAGGTGTGTGTGTGTGTGTGTGTGCGCTTTTTGACTAGATGAATAGTGTTGATTAACAGACAGACAGAAGTGCTCCCACTGTCTGCCTGCTACTGTGTGCCATCAGCTGCTTTTGTTCTTCTCCCTTAAACACAGGGCTCAGAGAGAGGCTCATTTTGTGTGTGCATGTGTGTCTCAGAAAGAAAAAATAGTTACTGTGTTTAAGTCTCATTCTGTGCCTTTGGGTGGGTGGACGCACTATATTTGAGCGCATTATGTGTATTGTGAATTATGTACTACATTGGAGGAGGTGTGTGCGTCGTGAGTTAAGTTGTATGAGCTCGTATTCTCACACACAAGTGTGTTTTTTCTTTTATGTCTATATCGGTTTGTTCGAAAAGTTACTCATGGACTGGAATGACAACGGTGTGAGCAGCTAATTCCTAGGCTGGCCTGATTAAATCACAATTGCTGATTGATTGTGAACGTGCAGCGATCTCTGTGGGAAAGTGTTGGTGATTACACATGCAGGGGGTCATGCCGGGCTATAATTCGATCACTCAGTGGCAAACGTGGTCTGTGTTATGGCAATCAGAGGACAGTGGGATTAATGAGGATCCATGCAGAGTAAAGGCAGCAGCGCACAGCTGAATATACTGTAGTTTGATCAAGGTTTATTAGAGGGAACTTCAAGACTCTTAACTCTGGGGACCACTGTGTCTGCACATACAGTGCACTCCAGAATTATTGGCAGAATTACTGGGGAACAGAAAGGGCACTCTGTCATACTTTCAGTGTAATCAATCAAGCTGATAACAGAGGCATTTATTTGCTCATGTTTTCCAAGGGGCAGTCATCCCCAAAGACAACTGTAATATTTAGACATTGTCTAACAAAAAACAATTTTACTATGTGCACTTTATTTTAGAGGCACAGCTATCAAGCTTCTTAAGAACAAGTGATCACCCCTTTAGATACTCAAGGAACAAATTAATCATGTTTATTTGGTAATGAGCTTTAAGTCAAGTCAAGAGTTTGTCGTTTCAGCCATATTCACAGAACACAGTGAAACTAAACATTTCTACCGGAACAATCTGCAACACAGAACAAAACCAGAGACACAGCGCTGCACAAGTGTGAGCAGGACAGGACCACATAGAGTGTAAGCGATGCAAGAAAATACAAGAGCAACAATACTTCATAGTTAAGTTAACCTCATGCAAGTGAACTAACAGAGTGACATAGTTGCCACAGTCTAATCACATGAGATCGAAAATAAAATAAAATAAATAAGAAAACATCCCTGTTGAAATATATTGGTCTGGAATAGGGTATGGAAAAGCTACTTCCTTCCATAATATCTCAAGGGCACGGCGACAAATCATTCATGACATCACCGAACATTCCAGAAGGTCATCCTAGAAACTGCAGGCTGCTCTCTCTTCTCTTCATCTGTCTGTGTGTATAGGCCTCCTCTTGTTTTATGTGTATATTCAGTGTATTCTTCAATTAATTCCATATTATATATATATATAATAAAAAAAAAAAATTAATTATGCATTGAATTGTTTCCTAAAGAATCATAATTGTAACAAGGTTCAAGATTTAAACCTTAGTGGTTAGGTATTGTAAATCCCTTTGCATAGACATGAAATATACTGTTAAATGTTAGACTTCACTAATTCAGAACGCTTGGCCTTCTTGGCTGGTATACTTGTTTTCTGACTTAGGTTTAGTTAGAGAACTTCTTGTTATGTAAAAATTTCAGAGATCTTGCTGAACAGAATACTGCTGTATCAGAAACTCTAGACTGGCACTGAAACAAGCATCCCTCAGAATATAAATTTTTGACTTCTGACACTCTCAGTTCTGTCATGTTTTTTTCGGAATGTCTGATTTCATGGTTATTATTGAAGGTTAACACAGTGCAGTGGCATCTCCACTGTCCTGTCTATTCCTATTATATCATATCTGCCCTCAAATATCACATTAGCATCTCCCAAGGTGCCCCTCTGTTCTTCTCATAGCCAGATCTCAGCTTAGTGCCTCCATTACCATTCGGTCTCCAAACACCTAAACCTTTTATTCTTCTTTATCTGTGGAATTCAAGGGAAATAAGGGTTTTGTTGGTCTGGAGGTTCTAGTCTGAACTTGGCTTTTGGTTATTTTATTCTAGCAATAAGCTCCCTTTTTCCTTTTCAGCATAGGAAGCAGATGCTTATTAGGGGTGGTGCAATAGTAACTGCATCACCAGCACACAGCACATTAGGAGATCCCACAGTATAAATCACTCATGACTGCCCCCTACCTCCACCCTTCTGTAGACATGTCGTTATTTTTGAAAACTCTTTAAGACATTTTTGTGCCTTTTTTGCATCCATTAACAGTGATAAAATTACTGTAATACATGACTGTAATAAGAGACAAAACATATCCTGCACTACACCGATTCCCTATCACTCCCGTGGAACTCAGATTTGGTTAGAAGCTTGTCGATAAATACGTTTTGTTTCTTCTCACCGTTCTCCATTTCTGTCAGTGTGTCCTGAGTTCACATTAAGAGCAGCTGGGTAAATAAACTCTTTTTGCTGTGTTGGCTAGTGTACCATTACTTGAATGACTTGTCACCTTTCATAGTCACCTAACCACAGCTGTATATTTGTGGTGTTTGCAAAAGTTTTGACTTCTGCCAGAAAACAAAAGGTTAAAAAAGATGGGGGAAAAATGCTGTCATTGCCTTTTTTACACTGATATGGCAATTACTGTGTGCTTTAAAATGCCCACACATCTTTGGTCAAACAGAGTGGGTTAGTTTTTCTAGATGGTAATTCCATTTGAGTTACAGTTTAGAATGCTTTTTTCAAATCTAATGTTGATTAACAATAGTGAATAATGATGTCAAAGATCTTTAGAATCAGTTCATTAATAATCCATAATCCATAAAGTTATTTTTCCAGTCGAGCTGATGGGTGACTTGGAGGTGCTGTGCAAAAATCCTGGGCTCAGAATGTTGTGTTTTTTCTCCCTAAAATAAATATTTAAAATATGCCTAGCCAACCTTATTTGCTCCTACTTACTTCCAAAGAGTAAAAGTTTATATTTGAGGATTCTATTTCACTCTTGAAGAGGAGACCTTTTCAACAGTGGTGATTCTCTCTGTGGGCCCCAGGCAAAGAGGCCCACCGAGGCTCCCCTATCACCTGTGCTCCTTTAAAAATGCATTTAGCCAATTCAGTCAAAAAATGCTTTTGGTCAACTGAGCACTGGTCAAAAAGTCAAATTTTGGTCAAAATGTAACACCATGCACATGCACTTAGGTCTGAGTAGTTAAGCAACCAAGGAGGAGCAATATGTAAATATGTAACATCAAACAACAGCAACTCACAGTAATTTTTATTAGAACTCTGTAACACACTCTCACAGTCGGAAACAGCAAATGTTCTTTGCACATGATTTGTTCATGCACCACACACACACACACACACACAGTGATGACTGACAGGCAGGCATGATGGTGAATATACATCGGAACCTTTTGGAAGCACTGCCTTCGTCCCTTGATTGCGTGTTATTGCTGCCAGGTGGAAACCTTGTATCATCATATTTTTCATTTTTTACCTATTTATTTCAATATTATCAATGTTATTAGCGACTCTTTATGTCTTTATGTCTTTATGTCCTGATTATTCTACCTTTTTGTCACCGAGTCATAGCCTAAACTTTAATATCTTTTTCATAGTAATTTATCTTTTCTAGGAACAGATTTTGTCTTACTATATTCAACGACAGGAAAAACATAAAACACACTCACAATTGCAATAAACTCTGAAACTGATAAGTTGATGATCACATAATGCAATGCACTGTTGTAATCATTTATGGACAAAACACATTCAAAAACCTCATAACGTTGATGCTTTTGATATATCCAGCTGTCATGTTAGGTAGAAGGGCTCTCACTTAGGGAGGTTGCTGCTGCACATTAGAGCTCCTTTATGGGAGGTTTTAAGGGGTTTATGGTTGTCACTGCAAAATATAAATGGCCATCGGGCCCTTTTTCCCCAAATTATTTTGGGAAGCCCCAAACATTTGCCTGGTTTGCCTCTCCTGATGGTGCACCCCTGCTTTTCAGTTCCATTGAGGCTCTTTGAAACAGTGCTGAAAGGACGCTTTTGAAGCTGAAAGCTATTGAATTGTGGCATAGTGTGCTCAGGGAGAGTTTTCTTTGTTCCTGAGAGCAGTAGGATAGCCACGTGTCCCTCTTGACTCCTGTCTGACTGTAATAGAATATTAAAGTAAAGTAATGTGCTGTTTCACAGTAGCCGTTCTTTGTTGGATTGCTGCTGTTGATGGAGGTTTAGATATGGCCTTGAATGAGCTGTTTTAGCTTAATTCTCTGGTTGCAAAAGGAGCGGTCAGCAAACAGATGGGCTGACTGTTTGGTATGCAGTGAATCATGCTGATGATGCTCAGGTTTAAACCCTCACACCTCTAGTTTTGACATGCTCTCTCTCTCTCTCTCTCTCTCTCTCTATCTATCTATCTATCTATCTCTTCACCTCTCTCTCTTTCTCTGCCTCGTTCTCTCTCTCTCTCTCTCACTCACTTCTTTCCCCCATCTCCACCCCTCCTCCGTTATGTACCTCATTAGTGATACCTTAGCAGCCGCTGAACACACTTGCTTTCAGTGATACCAGGAGTTAGAAAGGAAGAGGAAGGGAAAGGGAGATCTAAACAGTAAGATGGGGCTAGCAGAGCAATTCCACTGATTTTTAAAGGTAGTTCTTCAGGCGGCAGCACCACCAGAAATGCACAATGTATGCGTTCTATTACAGATAGTGGTGTGCTGTCAAGGTAATAAAACCTGGGTGATGAGCACCCTCAGACTCTCTTGAACATTGAACAAACTTCCAAACTTCCACATCAGCGCTCCACAAGAATGATAGGCTTCAGATACTTGAAGCTATAAGAATCTAAACTAAGTGATCTCCGTCTTATATGTCACTATCCTAACAAAATATCGCCGAGCGCCATGTTTACTATCTAAAGTTGCTGCCCTTGTTGTACCAGAAAACAAAGGGGCAGCTCCTCCTCTTCTCGTGTAATCACTTACATGCTCTCTCTCTTACACACACATGCAAATACACACACTCACTCATTCCCTCATTAGCTGAACAGATATTTAGTTTAAAAACATTGTAAATGTACTGATTTGTGTCTAAGGATAGATTGTGTGTTAATAAATGTTTCATTTATTTTCACCTGGGTTACATCATATTTTTTTTCCAGTGCTGGATTACTGGCAATCTATATTTTACTTTATAACATAATATATTTTACTTTCAGTTAGGTATCAGTTTGTAACAAATGATTATATTTGTGACTGAAAAATGCATTAATGAAACAATAAATTAATTATTTATTTCATTATTAATGAATCCTAGTAGCAAAGCACTCAGACCACCATTTATTTTATTTTTTTTGCAAATCACAATTTTACATCAAGAGCCTTATTTAAACTTTGTGGAATTCTACTTTAAGAATATGGAAGGGCTATTTTTAAATACTCTCTCTCTCTCTCTCTCTCTCTCTCTCTCTCTCTCTGTCTCTGTTAGTGTCTGAAAGTGCATGTTTCTCTGAATCCTGCCTTAAAGCACTCCTCGGCTGCTTTATTAGTGAGCGGCTGGCTCGAGGTCAGGCAATTGGAGTGCACAAGTACTTTTCAGCTCAGAGGAGCGGAAGTGTTTTTTTTAACACAGCCGGCTTCACTCTGTCAGGGGAGTATTGATTGACGCAGGCAATGGTAGGGTAATCAAACCCACGTCTGACCGCTCCTACTCCTCCACTCACACTCTGAAAAATGTTCCTCCTGCAGAAACCACAGCTGTAAACTTGCCACCATCGACCTATAGACCCCCAGCCTTCCACACATAATGGCTCCAGCATCCCTTGGGAGTGTGCAGTAATGTGGAGAAAAAGCACATCAAAAGAAGCATTTCTACCCACCTCCCACTAGGGCACACATAAAATCAATAGTGATTATCAGGGATAAATTAGAGTGATGGTGGCACCAGTTAACCATTAAATGATCATAATCAGTAGGTGCTTTATGGGGCTAATTTTTCTTTTGGACACCCATATAGACAGTCATTGTGGATTGAAGCATGGGGTTGGGAGGTACACAGCTTCACTTACTTTATAGGTACACTTAGTTTTCAGTTACATACTGTAGTCTATCTGTTTCTCTGCATCATTTGTCAATCCCATTTACCCTGTTCTTCAATAGTCAGGACCACCAAATAATGCATGCTCACTGGTGGTCCGGTGGGGGTTCTGACCATTGATGAACAAGGCAATGAGGGCTAACAAATGATGGGTGACAAAAGTATGTAAGTGTAAACTACAGAGCACACCTATATGGTCAGTGAAGCTGATAAAATGATCAAATGAGTATAAATACACAGTACATGTACCTAATGAAGTGGCTCATCAGTGTATTTTATTTATTCTTGTACAACTTCAGTTAAATGAAATCAGTGTTGTTAATGTTGGTGGGAAATATTCCCCCAGATCCATTTTTGATGGGATAAAAAAAAGTAAATACCACCCAACCCTAGCTTTGTCGCTTCTAATATTTTTTATGTTGTGTATGCCATCAGCAGCTACAACTGACAGAGGGGGTGAGATAGAGAGAGAAGAGAAAGAAAGCGAAGAAAGCTGTAGGACACATAAGATCAAGTAAAGGTTGATGATGGAGGGAAGGAAATATAGAGAGCAGGTGTGAGGACAAAGCCTAAAAAAGAGGCGGTGCAAAATGTGTCAAAGTTCAGTTAAAGTGGTTAAAAAAAGAAAAAGAAAAACAAGGCAAGACTGGCCTGTCAATTTAGAGCTCTCTGACTCATACTGCCAGGTAGGTTCATTTCCAGGCTGAACTGGACAGCTCTGTCTGAAACTCTCACTAATCAGCGCTCAGAGGAAGTAGGCAGCATGGCAAAAAGGCAGCATTTATTTGCACATGTCGCATAGATGTCATTCATAAGTGCAAAATGTCTCATTACAGAATACAAGCACACATACGCACAGTCACATATATACAGACTCAGTCCCCTCTACTTTTATCTATAATCGTTTATTAACTCCATTTGAAATGCTGTCGCTCAGAATCTGGGTATTTCACAGATATCAAATTGTGCAGTGCAGGTCAAGCGATGAGAGCTGGGTGAAAATTACTGAGGCATGCATTACAGTCTGTCTGTTCAAGAGATTCATGGAGCGAGGACCTGAAGAAATATGTCAGTGGGAAAATGCTGTCTGAAGCCGTGATCGCTGACCACCACCATACTTCACATGTGGTAGCTGGATATTGGCTTACAGTTGTATGCAAAGCAAATTCCTAAATGTGGAGGTTTTGTATGTGTGTGAGAAGTCAAGCGATTAGGACAATTCTAGTACACTTCTAGTTATTGTTGCTTTAAACCTGTGTATGTCCAATTATCTGTGACTAGGTTCGGAACAATTAATACATAATCACCTTATTGCAATGATATAAGTTGACCATGATTATCGTCTGCAGTCATTTGATTTTATAGTCAATAAGGAGCATATGAGGTGGGTGTGTTTTCATCAGTTTCATCAGGTGGAGCTGACTGTGTGTAAAGATAAAGTAAATAATTAAAGTAAATGTGTGTGTATATATAATGGTTAGTAAAAAATCTATATTCACAAGTTGTGACCAACTTGTAAATATAGATTTTAAACTAGAAATTTAGAAATTATGTAGCTACTGTAAATACATTCGCTAAAGTTTCCCATGATGTTGAAAGGGATTTTTTCAGATTTTCTAGAAAGCCTTTCCATCTTCGCAGCAGTTGCTAATAAAGAATGCTTTGGTGGGCAGACCATGGAGAGGTCAAGGTCCAGTTCCAGTTGTTTTTTTGGGCTGCAAAGATGTGCAAAAGGGGCTTTAGGTGCTCAATCACCTGGCTCTTTGGCTATCATGCCCTTTTTGACAGGGCTTGTATGCAAGCTTGTATGTCCTTCCACACTTGCCAGCCTCCCCACCTTCATTTGTGCAAATGCCCCTCTAAACAGCAAGGCCCTGTTCTAATGTATCATATACGAAACACAGTCAAACGTGACACTTGCTTCATTCTCTTTCTCATTCTCCCTCACTTTCACACCCACACACACAAGCGGTCAGTTTTAATTAGGTTGTGGAAGTGTGTGTATATGCTTGGTGCTGCTTTAATGATGTGGGATAACATTCAGCTGGCACAGAGCACTTCTCACTAAAGCTGTTCAGCTCCTCCTTCATCTCCCTTCCTTTCTCTTTCTCATGTCGCAACTCCTCTGGGACTGCTTAGAAAATGATAAAATATGGATTTGATCCTGTGTGCCTGGTAGGCAGTTTACTGTATTCGGTACATGTGCCTGTGTAACTCCAACCCTGCCACTGCTCTCAGTATAATGATGTTCACAGTTTCAGTTTAATTGAATGTTTGTGTTTCTGTTATTATAATCTACTGAAAGCAAAGGGCATTCGTATCTTTTATGGATATGATGTTTTCCTGTGAAATGCGGCTGTTTGGTTATCAATAAATTGGCCAGATTTTCAAAGGTGTATTCCTGGTATGTTCCTTGTTTGTATCTGTGTGCTAGAATGGACTATATGTTTTTGTTATACAGTGTGAAACTGTGCTACATTTAGTTTATTCATCTGTGTGCATGTATGTATGTATGTGTGTGTGTGTGTTTGAACTTGGAAAAGCACTCCACTCTTCACACCCGCCTCCTTTCCTTCAATCTCTTGGATTATCAAAGTATCCAGTCTCCATGGAAAAGTGAGAAGATGCTTGGTGGAGGCAGTTGCCCTGGCAACAGACAGACCAAACTCCGCTGCCTGGCAAGGTAAAGAGAGTAAAGCAAACCTGACAAAACACAACATCCAGAGTTTATTCTCCACCTCTTTGTGGCAGCGGATATCAGTCGCTTCTCATTGCCTGGTACTCTGTGTGTTAGTGTCTGGCCCTAGTTATGAGCAAAATGTTTGGTTTAAACTAAGCATCACAGTTTTTTTAGCTTTATTGGGAGATTGCATGTCTGATCCCTAGCAATACTACGGCCATCTGTGTCTGGGAGTTAGAGAGTGCAACTGGTCTCACTCTCATGTTGATCTGTATAGTAGTGTTGTGTTAGCATAGAGTCGTAAAGATGTAATGGCCTGTCTCAGAGGAAGCATGTACTAGCCTAGTGTTGGTAGCATTATATGATAAAATAAACCAAGTTAGTGGGTGGGAGTGCCTAAATTGTGGAGAAAGTGGGAAAAATCCAAAAGCCCTGTACTCAAATACTTTCTTTAAAAAGGCCTGTTTAAAAATAAATATAGCAGTCTAACTATCTTCATCGCAGGCCATTATCACCATGTGCTGAAAAGCACAGGTTATCCAGAAATAATAAACAGGAAACAATAAACAATATGGCTCCTCAGTGTAGGTGCACAGACTCAGTCCCATGATGGTCAACTAACGTGTGAAGAGGAAGCTGAAGAGGGCAGTCAGTTCATCAAGCCTCCTCCCTTAAATGCTTTTGGCTGGTCCCAGGGACTCTGAGGGCATGTCAACATCTCAGACCTTTCCCTGACTGGATTTAATGCATGCCATGGTTGAGAGTGAGTCTTCTCCTGTGGATTTAAACAGGGTTTGGACACCACTCCAAGGTCATCCAAACTGCATCATGCAGAAGAACAGTGTTTCTTCATCCTGCCTCAAAAAAGACGTGGTTAGTGTAGTTCAGTGGATAATACTGTGCTGCTGCCCCCTGAGCAGGAGGCTTGGGTTCAGTTCTCCATCTGGTCAAGCACACCACACTTCACCAGTAAGAGTTCTTGGGCAATACTCTTAATGTTGGAAGTTACTCTGGGTAAGAGCGTCTAACTGTACATGTTGAAATACTATTACATATTTAAATGTTTATGACCAAAACAAACAAACAAATCTGTTATTGGTCTCCAAAAATATTTTGTGAATTTATTTGCCAATCATTTGAAAATATTTGTAATATCAGTCCACTCTCCTCTTGTTTGTTAGCTGGTGCTTTCCTCGTGATTGACAGAGTGCGAGAGTGGCCGAATAGCTTTTGCGGCTCTTTTGGGTATTAAACTTCCTCTGTCATTCTTTCCTACACATTGTTCTCTTTCCCAGCCCCAGGCAATTCTGGTCATAATGAGACACATTCTCCCTGATCCTCTAAATGGGAAGCGGAGTTGAGGGATTTTCTCTTTTACTTTTTGTTCTGACCAGCGCAGTTTTCCTCTCTCACTCTCCTCTGCTGACAAAGCTCTCTACAGTCTCACCGGGCAACTCCAAACCCAATTAGTGATTTGCAGGCGAGTGGAGGACTTTAAGTTTAAATAAAAAAAAAAGGAGGCAAGTTTTGTTGCTCTGACTTAAAATGCTATTACACAACACAGAGGTAGCAGTGGTGTCCTATACAGAATCTGCTGATGGTAAGCATTTCCCCCTTCAGCACCTGCAGAAATATTAACCCCATGTCGATGTTCATTGTTTTTAAGGGCTACTGATTGTAGT
The DNA here is from genome assembly GCA_037974365.1 of Hydrocynus forskahlii. Taxonomy (NCBI): domain Eukaryota; kingdom Metazoa; phylum Chordata; class Actinopteri; order Characiformes; family Alestidae; genus Hydrocynus; species Hydrocynus forskahlii. Next base: position 19,344,932 of record JBBPCX010000114.1, on the reverse strand, counting down.
GGGTTCCATCCCGTTGCCAAGACTCCTGTTTTATAACCAGCACAGCTTGTACTCTAAATAAAAATGTGGCACAGAATGAGATACGCAACGATTGGAAATATGTTTCATATTCATATACAGCTCTGGAAAAAAGCCAGAGATCGCTGCTTTATCTTAGTTTTAAAGAACTGCTGACAATATTTCTCCTCATTTCCAAATAAAAATATTGTACTTTAAAGCGTAATTTTAAAGGAATTACAACGTATGCTGAAGGAAGGATTTAATTCAGATGGTCACATGGAAATAGTGATAATTACAGAGAGATGATTACAGAGAAATTAGTCAGTCAAAGGGATTTTAATGGATTTTTTTGGAAAAAAAAAAATGTACTTGCAAGTAATTATCTACAAGTCGTCACCAAATATGAGGCTATCCAGATAAAATGTTATCAAATACTGAGTGGTGTGTTGTGTTATAAAGAATATTGCAGTAGCAATATGTAGCACTATAATGACCTACAGAAAGACCTACAGAATGTGAAGTGATTCTAATGAGAAGCACTTGGATACCAGTGGAGGGAAGGTGAATAGTCAACTTTGAGAAGTTGGTTCGTCATGCTGATTAGAATACATTTGACTATTATACATAACAAATGTTTGTTTAATACATGTATAAAAGCATATTACATTATATGTATTTGCATTCTATGTGTCAAAGTACCATATGTGCACCATATGTGTGTCATTTCTCTACTTTGGTTTTATGTTAGAAAAGATAAATTACCTACTCGTGTCTCATGCTTGCCTTCCCGCATCCAGGCTGGCCTGTGCACTAACTAAATCACAGTGCATGATTTGAAGAGAGAGTATTGAGGTTAGTCTTTAAGCATGTGCAGAGAGGCCGGCAGGCTGCTGGATTAGGAAGGAGACACCTGGACTGGATGACCTAGAATGCATACTAGCTCATTCCAAAGCTAAAAAGAATGATGGAAGTTACTCCCCTAAAGATTTCCTTTTTTATGTTATATATGTTATGTTGTATATTTTTGTTCAATAATTGTTAGATGTAGTGTAGCAAATGTAGTTCAGGAAAACTGTATGGGTGTTTTATACACTCTGTTTACAGGTTTCTCTGATTATCAGAATTCGTATGACGGATAATACATTAAGCATTTGGAAGAACTGGTAGGTGTTTGACATTCCCCTTTTCTCAAAATGGGCACTGGACACTACAGTCTTGTGAAGTGAGGTTAATACACACTCTACAAGGAGCATGCATTCATATTGCATTTTTTTCTGTCTACAGTGATGAAAAATGATTCATTTATCTAATATTAAAAAAGAAATTATTACACAGGATACATTTTTCCCCAATACCTTTAGCCGCATTTAAATGTGTTCTCTGTAGAGGGCTTGCACTTATCGTCACAAAATCACAAGCACTTATTTGACCAGGTTTGCAGGCAGTAGTGTTCTTCACTATCTAGAGCCTGTGATCCTAAGATTTGCATTGTGAAATGACAAATGTACTTTAATTTGCAGCAATTGGTTAATGGTTAGCAGTTAATGATCATAAGTTAGCTACAGTTTTCTACATGAGTTTTCTTCATCAGATTTTGTATTCCCTTCTTGCAAATAGCTGAGCACAATTAAAGTTATAGGGAAATACATATACAGCGGGACTGCCAACCACTGAGCATGAGCATTAATAACAAGCAGAGCAGTCTCTTCAGTATTTTTGACAGACAGTGCTCCTATGGACCTGCTTTGCTTTACTGGGTCAAAAGGTTGAGGATTCAGCTCTTTTCTGTAATGGCTGTTCATTAGTTTTGTGCTAAAATGAGGCTATGCTGTTGATGAATTTGTACTAGATACACAATATTTTTAGCCTGACATTTGTTGGAAAATGCAAAATCATGCATACCCTGTTTATCGGATCTCTGAGGGGGTCTGTTTTCCTCTCCCAAAATCACAGTCATTAGTGAGGGAACAGAGCTGTTTAGAGCTGATTAGAAGGCTTGTCAGCCAAGAGGACACTAAGTACAGACTGTTAGTGCTGTTCTCTGGCTGCTCTCAGCTCCAAGAGCTGATGGGCACAAACATGGCCCAGGTGCAAGGGCCACTTCAGGCCGTGACATCAGCTCCCAATCAATGCCACAGTCCAAAAACGTGCCCAGTGGAACCTAATGTTGACTTCTTCACTTAATAGACTCTCAGCCACTGGACTAGTTATGGAGGTGTGTGTGTGTGTGTGTGTGTGTGTGTGTGTGTGTGTGTGTGTGTGTGTGTGTGTGTGTGTGTGTGTGTGTGTGCAATGGCTTTAATTTTAGTGTTAGTGTGACGTGCTGTGCTGCTTTTGGGAGGGCCCAGGGCCATTAGAGCTGGGACTGGGCAGTTCCATTTTAAGACTTAATGATGATCTTCTCTCCCATCGTCTCTCTTTCAAATATGTTCTCCTCAGGCTTTTATATTTTTGGGGCCATAAATTTTCAGCTCAGCTTCTTTGTGCGTCTCCAATGAAGGTGGTGTTCAGCAGTCAGTTTGGTAGCCAGATAATGAGAATTTGCTGTATTTAAACTTTTACTTCTTATGTTGTTACTGTCTGCAGCAAAACTGGACAATCAGTTCCATGGTCAGCATTTTGCTGACAAAAATATTTGACAAATGTGGACACTTAGATATCAAAATCCTTTTGCTGCTTTATGCCCTTAAATACATTTCAATAAGTACATATGAAGTTATGTAGTTAGTTGTGCAAGAATTACGTTCAGGGCTGTTAAATATTTTGATTGCTGAGTATGATCATGTAAATTTATCTCTGACTTTTCTTCGACAGGAGTTGTTTAGGTGTGTAACCTAGCTGGCATTAACTTGGTTGAATCGCAGATGTTGATTTAAGTTTAGCTTTACAGGTTGAAGAACAAATGTGGACTACATGAGCAGTGATGTACGTCACTCCAGATAAGAGCGTTTGCTACATGCCATGAATGTTAATGTAAATTAATTGACAATCCATAAACTGACCTCAGTGTGGTATGTAAATGATTTTCAAAATGATATAATGTAAAAAAGCCTCGTTACGTTACTGATTTTTGTTTTAGATTTCTGTTCGCATTTGTTTATTTAAAAAATAGGAGAATGTTGACTCCTTGCCTTGGCTTTTATGTCATGTGACCAGCATAATTTCCGATTCCTCTTACGCGTCACGTGACCCGTGTGGGTGACATTCATAATGTAACATAATAAACTTCACTTTACTGCAAATTAATTACAGTGGTGATGTGTTAATGAAGTCAGTATTGATATGTTAATGGGACCCAATATCGATTTTAAATCGGATTTTAAATGTCTCCTCTTCTGGTAACCTCCCTTAGGGGGTTAAACCCTCGTGGTGTATTATAACACTTACTGTGTTATTTGGTAGATAGGCAGCCTAAGGGCTGGATGTAATGTGGCTATGATGTGAGTGGGGAGTGATGAGGGCATCAGCAACATTCAGGAACGGCTGTGAGGTGGCCAGCGTAGCTTAGCTCCTCCAGCACCGGCCTGTCAAAAGAGCAAAGGCTTGAGCACAGCAATGGGCATTGTTAAAGTTCTGAAAACTCTCAAATGGCTCTGACTGGCCACTACCTCAGGCACGGCAGCGACACGGCTGACAGGAACTTGAGGAGCTCAGTTTTAGAAAGGTCAGCTGAAGAGGTGAGGTGAAATAGAGGGGAGAAAACAACTGCATAATAACTGAAAAGAGAGGCAGGCCAAACAAGCATGGCAGCCTGACAGCTCTGAGCTGCAGGCTGAACAACCTCTTGAAGTTCAGACAGAGACATGAGCACGCACAAAGAGAGCAGTTTAAAGAATAGGGTTAGTTGTGTGTTTAAACCGGAAAAATGCAATAAATTACTTTAAAACCAGAATTAAAATCAAAAGTCATAATAAAAAAAGTGTGTATGTATGTGTGTGTATAT
>JBBPCX010000114.1:19318175-19332448 GCA_037974365.1 Hydrocynus forskahlii | reverse complement strand
TATGTATGTATGTATGTATATTTGTGTGTATATATATATATATACACATATGTATTTATATATAGATACACACACACACACACACACACATATATGTATATATAAATGCTGGGCAACGATTACAGTTTTAATCACAATTTATCACATGGTTTCCTGCGATTCCCCTAATGAGAACCATTTCAAGCCATGCTGGAATAAAACAAATGACACAATTACAGCTTTCATAATAACACAATTGACTTTCACAATAAATAATCACATTTAAGCACTTGGATAATTTGCTTGTTCACCAGTAAAGACCAAATTTAGTTTGTTTCATTCATTTCATTAAAATATATTTAATCAACAAAAGAAGAACAAAAATTCAACGTGTGGAATCTGCAGAACATGAGGGAATAGAATTGTGTGACTACAGTGAGAAAATGGCTAAGTTTAACCACTGTTAAACTTGCTTATGTGGTTTCTGACACTGTAGAACATGCCGTTAGCTAGATGACCACTACTACTGTACTCCTAGTATACTTCTGTCCACTTCGTTTCCATGCTTGACTCTTAAAGTGAACGATATAGATTTAGGCCTAGATTAAGGCCAAACATTTCAACACTGTGTTTCAATCCAAGTGAAAAAAGAGAGCTCAAAGGAATGAGTTAGATTTGCAGTGGAAAGGTGATGGTGTGTCTTTATTTTTTTCTAAAAAGGGGCATTATAGGCCTACAAAAATGTAACCCATGATTTGAAAAAAGACCTTTTTGAATTTTTTATTGCAATTCCTTGATGCTATTTAACCATCTCATAGAATTTAATGATGGTGATGGTTCTAAGGAATAGAAGTCTGAGAACTGATCATAGCTGACCTTCAGGTAGCTGATTGGCTGATCTGTTTTTGCCAAGATCCATCATTTTCTATTTATGATACTCATCTCTAACTTCAAATGCCATAGAGCAAGCTCAGTAATTTTTTAAGACTTAATATGGATCTGTAATTGATTTTTGTCGTATTGCATCTCTTAGGCTGTTCAGTTTTTTTTTAACTGTTCTTTAAACATGCAATAAGATCTCAATAACACGTTAATTGGTTTGTGTTGAGTATCTGGTATAATTTAATCCTAAAACATTCCTGGATGCAACAAAGGCTGAGCAGAACACACACACACACACACACACACACACACACACACACACACACACACACATCTAGCAACCAGAAAAACATATTATTTAGCCTGTTGATTGTTACTGTTGCTACTAGTACGAGACTCGAGACTGTCACAGCCTCATTGTCACCAGCCCTCGCTTTACAGTATATTCTAATACTCCATTTTGATGAAATGTTCACATGCAGATGTCCGGTTGCTCAGAAAGAGCAACTAATTTGCCATGTTCTCAGGGTATTTTCACTCAATTTCATCATGTCATTAGATTTTATACCTGTTTATATAACGAACAAATTCTGAAGAATGGGCATTCGTTTTATTGCCACCTGGAAGTCATTAGAAGTTATAGCAAGCTATATGTGCATTATAAACTGAACGAAGGTCTCCTCTGAGCATCTCACAATGCACATGACACTACAAAGAAATTGTGTGTTGCGCCTAATTTTAGTGATACGTGTCATTTTCTCAGTATCATGTAAACTAAATATGACACATTTTTATTCCATCCTTTTTGTTGGCCTTCATCATCTGGCTGTGCTAAATGAGGTGTGGATTATGTAATAAGTGGATCTGAGGGGGACCGGAGGCTCTCTAGCTCTTACCTGGGTGTGTTCTCCTCCTGTTTGGAGGGAGGAGACACGCACATGGAGCAGCTGCCAGAAAACACAGTCACGACACGTCCCTGGAGACTTTCCCTTCTGCCCTTCTCTCTCTTCTCTCTCTCTTCTCTCTCTCACTCTCTCTTCTCTCTTCTTTCTCTCTCTCTCTCCCTCTCTCTCTCTCCCCTTTCTTTCTGTCTTTTTTCTCTTTCACTCTCTCTCTCTCTCCATCTCTCCTCTCTCTGTCTGTCTTTTTTCTCTTTCACTCTCTCTCTCCCTCTCTCTGTCTGTCTCTCTTTCTCTTTCACTCTCTCTCCCTCACTCTGCCCAATCTCTCTCTCTTTTCTCCCGCTCTCTGTCTGTCTCTCTTTTTCTTTCACTCTCTCTCTTTCTCTCTCTCTCTGCCCTTCCCTGTCTCTCTCTCTCTCTATCTCTGGCTCTCTCTCTCTCTCTCTTTCTCTCTCTCTCTCTGGGTGTGTCTCTCTCTCTCTCTCTCTCTCTCTCTCTCTCTCTCTCTCTCTGGGTGTGTCTCTTTCTCTCTTTCTCTCTCTCTCTCTCTCTCTCTCTCTCCCCTCTCTACCCCATATCTCTCTCTCCTTCTCTGTCTGTCTATCTATCTCTCCATCTCTCTCCACATCTCTCCTCCCTCTCTCTCCCCTTCTCTGTCTCTCTCTCTCTATCTCTCTCTCTCTCTCTCTCTGGGTCTGTCTCTCTCTCTCTCTCCTCCCTCTCTCTCTCCTTCTCTGTCTGTCTCTCTCTCTGGATCTGTCTCTTTCTCTCTTTTTCTCTCTCCCTTCTCTCCCCCCTCTCTCTCTCCTTCTCTGTCTGTCTCTCTCTCTGGATCTGTCTCTTTCTCTCTTTTTCTCTCTCCCTTCTCTCTCTCCCTTCTCTCCCCCTCTCTCTCTCCTTCTCTGTCTGTCTGTTTGTCTGTCTGTCTGTCTGTCTCTCTTTCTCTCTCTCTCTCTCTCCCTCCCTCTCTCCTCTCTCTCACCCTCTCTCCTCCCTCTCTCTCCCCTTCTCTGTCTGCCTCTCTCTCTCTCTCTCTCTCTCTGGGTCTGTCACCTGTTTTTTCTTTCTTTCACTCTTTCTGTTTACCCCCTTTCATCTTCTTAAAAATCTTTTTTGTTTTGTTCCCTCTCGCACTGAAGCTGCTGCCTGTCACATTTTCCTTGGACTTGTCCCTCTTTTTCATCTGTCTCTCTTTTTATCTGTCCTCTTCATCATCTCTTTCAGAATCTTTCCTTCAGCTTTGTTTTCTCATCCTTCCTCTCTCAAAGACTCATAAATTGCATGTGGGCTCTTACTTATATTTAATTGTGTTTAATATCTCAGTGTTAAGGAATGGTTTGAAACATAAGGGCTCTTGACACACCCAACATATACCTGTCCAATTGGTATGCATTTTTCTGGCGTATCTAGGTAGAGATGCTCTTCCCCCTGGTTATGTCTTCAGGAGCTAGACTGAAGTCCTTACATGATGCACCAACATAATAAGGAAAAGACAGAGGAATCCCGTCAACCACACTTTGGTGTACAATGGGTAGGATCAGTTTTGTGATGAGGAAAAAAGTCACTTCATGCCAGTGGACACAGCCCTTCTTGCAGATTCTGGTTTTATCCACAGTCTGCCACACCTGCTCCAGCTAATTAACCTTTTCAGAAGTCCCTGATTGGCGGATCGGATGCATTAATATTAGGTAATGTGGGTGGAGGCAGCATGCTAGATCTAAAGATTGGAACTAAACTCTGCAGTCAACCACGGGAGGAGAGTTGGTGAGCATTGCTTTTGGCTTCTATATTTCCAGAAGATTTGATATTGTTCTGTCAAAGAAATGCCCCAATAATAAACTGTAATTTATTTGATCATTTAAAAGTAATTTATTTGTGTTTGGTTTTGTTACTGTCATTTCTGCTACTGGATCCCTTGACTGTCTGCACTTCAGATTTTTTCCATTTGTTTCGATTTCCAACAACAACAAAAAACATGAAATAAATGTAGAAAGGATGTTTTTTTTTATTTTACAGAACAAGACTATATACAAAACATCAACTTCAACAACAAGAAGTTCAAGTCATGTAGATTAAACATTTGCAAACTATTAAATTTTTACATGACTTCTCCACTTGTGTCTACATGAGCTGCAAGTAATGGTTATTAAAATACAAATTACAGCATGCTTTTAATGATAAAGCTTTTAGTTTTAAGAATTCATCGAGTAGTTGATAGATTAATTGATTTGTAGTTTCAGCCTCTTTGGCTTGTCATTGTTAATGTAACCCGAACAGAGCAGTCTCAGAGGAATCAAAGCTGTGCAGTGAAGCCTGAGGAACCTTCTGTTTCAAGTCTCTAAAGCTTTTATGCTCAGTGAACTCCTGGAGTCTCTAAAAGTGTCCTTCAACACTTTACTATCAGTGAGGGCTCTGGCCTAACTGGCTCTGGATTGAGAGTAGATGTTTATTTGGGGTTAGGCTGAGGTCGCTTGGTTGGGGTTAGAACAAGTTCTCTCAGTCTCGTTTCTCCAGCTTGACAGATGAGGTTATAGAATGCCTTCAAGGTAAGTTTTTTCTTCTCTGAGCGTTTCTTAAGTTATGAAGTTGACAGCTTTTGATTGCACAGCACGATGCACAACCTTGAGGGTGCTCTGTGCTCTGATGTTTTCAGGAAGACATTATGGTCTCGGGGAGAAGATAACTTGATTGTCCTGTCCATGACGTGTAATTCTTGACTAGACAGAGATGAAAAACATCTTTAGAGCTGTGCTTTAGAGCAAGCCAGGTTGGATTCCAAGGGAAATCCAAGAACAACTGTTTTGCATTGTGAAACATCCAGTGAGACTCCAGAATAATACTGGTTACTTCACCTGGGATTATTAAAAAGCTGTGCGCAGTACATGGCCAAAACGTTTCATGGCTTTTAGCATTGCCTTCTTGTTCCAGGCACTTTTTATACCTGACTTGTGCCACATTTATGTCTTCACAATGTCACAATTCACTTTGCTACATTGTGATTGTTTGTTGCCGGAAAGAATCAATGGTATTTCATTTTCTTCTTTATTACCGTCACACGTGATGTTATTCAGATATTTTGCTATTTTTTTCTCAGTATTCGAATTTGTTCCTCGTTATCTCATTATTCTCCTCTCGGTCCACTTTAGTGTTTATGTTGGCTTGTGTCCCAAACTAAGATCTGTTTCAGCGTCAGTGCACACACTCACACACACACAGATTTGTGTGAGATGTAATGATACACAGCAAACTCTGAGATGGTAATTACAGTGTTGTTGTTTTTTTCAGACCACTTGTGTCAGTTACAGTCTCTTTTTTGCTCTCTCTCTCTCTCTCTCTCTCTCTCTCACTCACTCACTCACTCACTTGCTCACTGACTCACATTTTGAGGACAGACTCTGGCTCGTAGCCAGGAGAGCACTACCACCACAGTTGAAGCAGCAATGTTTTTGGAGACAAGCCCTCCTCTTTTAGCCAACTTTTGCATCTTTTTCTGCTGATAGTCAACACAAACAAGTTATTCCCCGGAGTAATCTGTACTCGGAAGCCAGCTTCTTTAGTGAAGCATTTGAGAAACAGTGGAGATGCTTACATTTTCCATAATTCATTGGGTAGTTTCATAATGCTTCTGTATATTGATGTAATGACTCCCAGTGATTGTAGTGAGGTGATTTACTTTCAGTTAAGATGTCCTTACTCCTGTTTTTTGGTCCTAGATCATAGAAATTTAGAAAGTACAAGAATTAATTTCAATCTGGATTTATTTAAGCTTTAAAAAACCCATAATTTTAATAAAATTATTACAAAACATTATTAAAATTACTATGACAAATGACTATTTCTAGCAGTAGTTGTAATAGTGGTAAACAATCAAATAATAGTAAAGTTTACTAAATTAGTGTATTCTTTTTTTCTTTTCTTTTTTTCCAGCCAGCCTCTAGATTAGCAGCCACCAGGTCATTTAAGTTTGAGATCACTGATTTATAATCTCCCACACCTCCATATTAAACTAAACCATTAATTCCTACCCAGCCCAGAATTTACAGAGTGACACATTTGGAAAGACTATCAGAATGTTTTGGGAAAGTTGTGAAAAATGTTGGTGATACAGTTTCCAATGCATACTTTAATGTAAATCTTTAATACTATTACTTATTGGTTTTGTTCCACTTAAGGGTATTTCTGTATGTAAACTTGTTTCAAACAGTGAATCGTTAAAAGATCCACAATCTCTGAAGAACCTCATCCACAGCCAGGTGGTGTTGACACGCCAACTGGTAGTAGATGTTGTATCATGCTGGCCCTGACGGCTGTCCACTGATGTGACGACCAGCAGCCTCTCCAGTCTACTTTCCACTCTGCTGCTGTTTCATTACAGCCTGATTGCACTCTCACCAGTGCTGGCTAAGTGGAGTCATGCCAGCTCTATGGGCTGAGTAACATGTTGCCCTGTAGCCTTGACAAAGGGGTTAGGCTTGTCTAACGAAAAGATCAGTGATGAAAATGAAGGATCTTCTTCCCATAATTAAAATCACTCAAGCTAGAAGGACACTTTCAATTACAATCGGCCTGGTTCTATCAAATTTATTTTTTCTCTTTTTTTCCATGGTAAATTCACATGATAAATAACTTGAACGTTTTCTGGAGAACTGGTTTATGCTGACAGCTGCTTGTCCTTTCAGTACTTAGATATTAGCTGTGTACTGAGTAATGAAATGGACCTCTGAGCGAAACGGAGCTGTATTAGGGCTTGGTGCGAACACAAATGTTCTGTCCAAGCCTGACCCAACTAGAGCCAGTTTTGAGCTCAAACTCGACCCAAATCTACATTTTGTCTGAACCCCAAACAACATCAAAACCTGAGAAAGCTCATCATTAACCAGTGTGAATAATAAAATCTGACCAGACAGCAACAGTTAAATTGCCACACTCTGACTGTAACCATCACTGGCTCATGTATAAATAAAAGAAAAAATATATAAAATGATACATTAAAGTAATTACATATCAGTGATCAATTAAGAAATTCTGCTCTGAGAACATGTTTAGTCATAATCTTTCCATACCGTTCACATGTTCTAACGCTGTTAGAATTGATAGCCTGTGGCATAAATAGTAAGCCTTCCCGTGTATAACGTTAAAACATTCTGCATATGTTATAAAATATATTTTTGACCCAAACATCCTGGCTGCATTAGGCTGTCCTCTCTGAAACAGTTGCTGTTTTATTTCCTATGCCCCCATTTTCTTACAAGTGTGAGAAGTGGGTGACTTAAATGCCAGACTAAAACTGTATTAGGACGGTAAATTTAGAAAGGAAGAATAAGGCAGGGAAGAAGAACTAAATCGGGGGAAAATTCTGCACTCAAAATAAATTGAATGAATGTAATTTTCATGCTGCACACAAAGAGTAGCAGATACAGACTTTTTTTCACCTAAACATAAATTTCAGTTTCTGATTGAACAAATTTAAAATGTTTCATTGCAATATATTTGCCTTACCTTGCCATTGATTTTTTTTTTAATTCAAAATCATTGAAATGTACTATTATTCATTCTTGTGCATTTTGCATGAAATGGGTACTTAAGGACAATTCACAATTCATGTATTTAAAGCAGATGTAGTTGCAGTTTATAAGTCAAACCACTTCACTGGTTCATGTTTTTAAGTGCAAGGTCAAATCTGTTAAAGTGGCAGTAGTGCTGAATGTGACCCTGAGTGTGAAATCAAGTCCGACACATATTCAGGAGATGTCGTCTGAACCAGACTGAACCAAAAGTCATCAGTCATGTTTTTAGAAATGCTAAAACTTTAGAGTGGACGCACTTTGAAATATGAACTGTAGTTATGTGAGAGCAACTGCTGCTTGCAGATTCGTTTACTAGTCATTTTTCTTCTCCATTCTGTTCTCTCTTTCATTCCCTCATCCTTTGACGCCCTTTTTTTTGTGGAGATGCAAGTGTGGGATGCATTGTCTTTGTCTGTTTCTTTCCCTTCTCTCTTTTTTCCTTTCTCTCTTTCTCACTCTTTCGCCCCCACTCATTATCTCTCCTGCTTCAAGGAGATGTGCTTTCATTTGCATGTGGGCCTCTGGAGGCCGCACTCTTTATGTGTATCAGATGATTCATGCTGCTCAGTACATAGCTCTTTCACACAGGATTAGATTAAAACCAATCAATCAGCCATTGCTGAGAAAGAGCATGAGATAGAGGGCAAGAGAGAGAGAGAGGGCGGGAGTGCTACCAGGTCGGCCACATCATTAAAACCACTGACAGATGAACATTGATTGTCTTGTTACAGTGTCACCTGTCAAATTGAGGGATATGTACAGTGGTTAGTGTTGACTAAAAGTGATCCAACAACCACTGAACCAGTAACAAGTCCAAGGCTCATTGATGTGTGTGGGAAGCGAGAGCTAGCCTGTCTGGTCGGATCCCACCGGAGAAACGTAACTGCTGGCTACGATGGAATAGTGTCTGAACACATACTGCATTGCAGCTTGCTGTTCATGGGGCTGCGTATTTGCAGACCGGTCAGAGTGCCCATGCTAATCCCTGTCCACTTTGGAAAGCAACTAGAATGGGCACATGAGCATTAGAACTGGACCATGGATTAATGGAAGAAGGTGGCCTGGTCTGATGAATCAAATTCTCTTTTACATCAGATGGTCAGGTAAGTGTCATTCAACTGAAGAAGAGACTATATATTATCTGAAGATGGCAAGCAGTGCTCTGGGCAATGTTCTGCATGGAAACCTTGGGTCCCGGCATTCAAATGAATATTATGTACCGTCTACCTAAACATTTTTGATGACCAATTACACCCCATTTATGGTGAAGGTATTACCTAATGGCAGTGACCTGTTTCAGCAGTAATGTACCCTGACGCACTGCAAACATTTTCAGGAATGGTTTGAGGAACATAACAGAGTTCCTGTGGGATGTGCTGGACAAACTAGTCAAATTTACAGAGGGCCTACCTCACAACTTGCTGGACTTAAAGGATCTGCTGCCAAAGTCAGAGCTGATTTTTTGGTTTGAGCCGGACCTACCCAATATTAGGCAGGTGGTTTTAATGTTCTGGCTGATCAGTATATGTATAACAACCAGCAGGAAAAGTTCTCCACTTCTGTTCTCTCCTTTTTGTCTTCTTTTCTCGTCCTCTGTTTCTTAATATTACCTCATCTTCACTCGCTTGACCCTTTTCGTCTCCTGAACTGGCTGGAGCTTCTTTCACATTTTTTTCTTTCTTTTTTCCTCTTGTACATCCATTCTCTTTTGCTCTTTATTTGCCATTTGCCCAAAGGATTTTGCCAGGTATTGACAATGTGTCATTGTGTAATCTTTGAGAGTTTTTATATAACCGTCTATCCTTACAATTTTTGGCTCCGCTGCTTTGACCAGAGACGGCAAATTCTTTCAGCTTTCTTAAACATAGTCGAGCCTTGCCCTTCTGAAGAAGTGATGAATAAAGTGATCATATAACTTACTGTCAGAACTACTATCTTACAATGCACGAACCAGAAATGTAGCAGCATTTCACACTTTGCTTTCTGAGATGGGAAAAGGCTTAATAGGTGTTCATCTGTTCCGGTGACCATCAATTCACCAAGGTGTACTGAAATAGGTCGATGCAAGAGGCTGAGTCTTCTCTTAAGAAAGAGTAGATTTCAGACTGAGATTAAATCATCATCTACACACAACCTGTACAGTCCTTTATAAAGGTGTCAAAAATGTTCTTTGTGTGATGCCATAAAGGAACCACCTTCTGGTTTATTTTGGTGAAAATGATATGTGAGTGTGAAGAACCTTTTGAAAGTTCCTCTTAAACTTCCAGATAAGGCAATGGTAAAACAGAAAACTAGAAATTGGCATAGGCCGTTAGTGTGTTGCATTGTGGGAAGATACTAGACATCTTTATAAGATTCTTCACAACCAGACCAGAGAGTTTAAAGTGTAAACAAACAGAACTGTAAATAATGTAGCCTAAAAATAACTAAAATGTTCTTTGTGAGTCATTTATCCAGTATAGATTAATTTCATATGATCGAAAAAAGTGTTTTATATGAACTTGTACTTAATATATAAATATATCTAGCTAGATAAGTAATTTACAGCAGTCATGCATTTTGCCACACCAATCAATGAGCTGGCACAAAATATGTTTTTTTTTTTTTGGTGTTTTTTTTGGCTTATAATTATCACGTTTTAAATTCTTTTTGGTGGCTGAATGAATGATGTACATATGGCAGCCTGCAGTGCCACCCTGGTCCAATTGGGAGTCACGGCCCTCAGATTGAAAACCACTATTGTGTATACACCCTTAAAGGACCATCTTCAAGACCTTGAATTATGGCACCATTGCACCATATTTAGTTCAATTTTCTGAGTTGCACTGACTAAACACCCTGCCCTGCTTTTTAATTGTTTTTCAATTTTATGAAGTTGTAAAAACAAGTTATGAAAAGTGCACCTTTTGTATCTATAAGGCATTAGTTGTACCTTTAGGGACCACACTTTTCTTGGACTGTAAATAATTATGCAGCTCAAGCTGTGTTGTCGCATCCTGGCTCTGCTATTTTCCAGCCCATTTCCCCATTTGTCTCAGTTTTAAGCACAACTGCTACTCCAATCTTCGAGGCTTGTTTGCTTGCTTGTGTATGTGCGCATGTTTTACATGCCACTTGCCCTCTCTTTGGATCTTAAGCTAACAAATTAAATATGCATATGCCTCACATTCATGTCACATTCAAGAACAGTAAATCTCTGTAAAATGTTGACATTTGCAACCTACAATGAAAGCATAGACAGTGTAAATGAAATAAGATTAGATACCATTATAGAAGGCATCACTAATATCCTGTTATGTGGTTGTAAACCTTTTGGACTTCAGCTGTCCTTTATTAGTAGTCACTTTCTGTCTAACACACTGACATAAGTGCTTTTAAGGATGCTTTAAGGTGACTGTAATGATGAAATCCAGCAGGCACGTGTAGCCTGCTGTCATTTTGTCAGCTGGCCAGTTGGTTCTCTGCTTTGCATTGCTTTCTCTGAATAATGTTAGTGTGGTGTCTGATTTCAAGCTTAACAAGGCACACTTGTTAAGAGTGGCCTAATTGGTGTAAAATCTTGCCTGGTCCAGCTGTGGAGTTGTCATAAGACCCGTGTATTTGATCAGTAAAGGAGCTGCAGGGGATGCTAATGAGCCAGAGCATCAGTAAAGGTCTTCAGCAAAGGACTGTTATGGCCCTAGTTTATAATCAAAGCAGTGAACTAACATTGAACTTATTGAACCTATTAAAATGCAAACAGTCAGGTGTTGCCACTAATTTTCCAGTTGGTTATTTATCACTGTATCATATCTACAGGAGTCTACAAGAGCTAATCTTCTTTCATCAACCCCATTTCCAAAAAAAAAAAAAAAAATGGGACGTTGTAAATAAACAGTATAATGCAAATCATGTTAACTCTGTATTTACTCGAAAATTATTAAGACAACATCTTAAATGTTGAAAGAGATGTTATTGTTCTTTGGAAAATATATGCTAATCTTAACTTTGATGCCAACAAAAAGTTGGGGCACCTGTATGTTTACCACTGTGTTGCATCACTGCTTTTTTTTAACACCACAACTGAGCAGACCAGTCGCTGGAGTTACGGAAATGAAATGCTGTCCCTTTAAGAATTTAGCTACTCAGCGGTGCCGAGTCTCCTTTGCCATATTCTTTTGTTGATGTGTCAGATGTTTACAATGGATTCCAGGTCTAGACTGCAGGCAGGCCAATTTAGGACCCAGACTATTTCACTACAAAGCCGTGCTGTTGTAATACATGCAGAAAAGGTGTGGCGTCATCTTGCTGTAATAGCAAAATAGTTTCTGGATGGCAGCAGTCATTGCTCTAAAACATGTTTTTCTCATGTTTATGTTCTCTGAATCAATGATATGTACGGTGTGGGATGAAATCCCCAATTTCTTTGCAGTTTTACTTTGAGGAATGTTTTTCTTAAATTGTTGTACCATTTGTCTCTCACACCTTTACTACTGACTCTGCCTCTCTGGGATGCTCTTATTATACCCAATCATGAATTTGCATTTTTCATATAACTATAAGATTGATCAATTTTAACATCTTATTTGTTGAACATTTGTTGAGATTTTGAACATATTTACATTTCTTTTAGGAAAGAAGACTGTCTGCCTATCCATTCATGGAGATCTGTAAGGGAGATGTGATCCACTACATGTGCCCGCTTGAGAGCCAGGAGAGCTTTTTTGTACCTGAACTCTTGGAGAAGCAAGCAGATGAGAAGCCAAAGGAGGAGGAGAAAGACGAAGGCGACAAAGACGACAAAGTTGCAGAGACAGGTATAACATTTTGAGGTCATATGAAAACACAGGCACAGAGTTTATGGATACAGTGTTATTATGAAGTCACTACCACTGGCTTGATGTGGCTGTGAGGAGACAGTTATGCTGTTGTGATATGCTTTATGTTCAGTGATATGGCGTAATGATGTCACAGTGACATGATAATGAGACAGGTAAATCTGCTGTCTTCCTTTAATATATAAGACACGTGTACAAATCACAGATTGGCAATGGCCATGACAGGAATGCTTTCTGATGGGGCCAGTCAAGTTATTTCTCTCTCACTGTTCTTCTGCAGCCTCTGTGTGTATGTCTGACCTCCTTTGAGTGTATGCTCTTTGGCCAGTATCTCTCTCTTTATTTTTTCCTTTTTTGCACTATTCAAGGGATTTTCCTTTTGGACATTTTACAGATCTATCTCTAGTTCTGTAGAAAGGAGTTTTTTTTATTTTCTAGGGTCAGAAGCTCAGAAGCTGTCTGTTAATTGGGATGGTATGTCTATGTATTTTAATCTTTATCTAATTTATCTTCAAGATATCTAAACCATCCACCACTTTATACACATATTACATTGTTGGATTCCCAGACAGGTTAACCCTAGTCTTGGACTACTTTTTTTTCTTTCAGTAGAGACCCTTTGTGCAGAGTCCTTTATAGTCCAGGATGGGGCCTAATTCCTGCCCAGGAAACCAACTGTGTATAACCAAAAGTATCCAGACACGCCTTCCAGTTAGTGAGTTCAGCCACTTTACGGTGCACCATTTGCTGACACAGGTGCATGAATTATAGCTTATAAAATCTCCATAGAAAAGTACAGGCAATGGAATCGGTCGCAATCCTCAACTAAACTGCTTGTGTGCAGTATATGAGTGTTTGAGCATGTGTGTCTGTGTGTGCCTCTCTTAATTAGAGGCTCATCAATCACCGCTGCTCAGCTGGATCTGACAAGTGCAGGTTGTGAATCAAACTCCTTCATTTGGGAGATTGCAGAGCTCTCAGCTCAGCCCCCCTCCTTCCCCCATCTCTGTGGAAACTTGAACTGCAGAACATTCGATTTGCCCATTAAGCAGTGTTATGGTTGCTGGGACTTATAATAATGAGATTCTTACAGCTACAGTACAGACCTTACAGTCATTCTCCACAGCATTGCATGCAATAACATCACTGGCATAGCAAAGTTTTGCAGCATGGTCAGTACTTACTGCTTGCCTTAGTAATTGTACTGTGTCGGTACCATAGTATTTCAGTTTGTAAATGAACGGCTTCGAACTTGTACACTTCTGCCAAGCTGTACTTGAAACAATAAGAGAAAAAAATGACTTTTCAGACAACAGAATATAATTCTACTTTTACAATATGAAGTAAGGTAAATGGATTATATTGATAAGTGCAGTCAAAATCACAACTGATAGAATCAACTTACCATTGGTTATTAGCTCAGTGATATGTGTCTGAAGATTTTTTATTCGTTTAGACTCGTACTATCTTCTGTCTTTAATACTATCATATATAAAGAAAGAACTAATGACACATTTTTTGCAAGGCTTCAAAAATGTATAGTGCTGCTTGAAAGTTTGCGAACCCTCCAGACATGGTCACTGTTTTTGTAAAAAACATTAAAATAACCTTATTACACTTACATCCAAATCCCAATTTTTAAAGCACACTTTCCAAATAATGGACACACACAAAACGAGATATATTTTCATTATTTAATTCAACAAAGGTGGTTTATTTCACAAAAACTTAAAATTCAACATTATGTGAACCCTTGTATTAGTAGCTTGTGGCTTCTCCTTTTGCAGCCATTACTTCAACTAAACATCTTCTGTAACCACTAACCAGTCTCTCACATCTGCTTATGGGGATTTTTGCCCACTCCTCTTTGCAGAACTCAGCCAGTTGAGAGAGGTTGGAGGGACATCTGGCATGTACCAACTTCTTCGGGTCTCGCCACAACATTTCAATTGGGTTAAGGTCCGGACTTTGACTGGGCCAATCCAGAGTGTGAATCCTCTTTCTCTGAAGCCATTCCTTTGTAGTTTCCTGGAATGCTGGAATGTCATGGTCTTGTTGCATAATCCATTTTTGTCCCAGCTTCAACTCCCTGACTGATGGCAGGAGATTCTGGTCAAGAATTTGTT
>JBBPCX010000114.1:19279208-19294105 GCA_037974365.1 Hydrocynus forskahlii | reverse complement strand
GTGTGTGTGTGTGTGTGTGTGTGTGTGTGTGTGTGGTATTCAGCCACTCTCTAGAGTTAGGTGTAAGCTTGTCTCTGAGCCCGGCCAAAGTGCTTTATCACACGTTGCGTGTAAGAACGTCTTCTTATCTGAAAGTCACACAGCCATTCCGAGAAATGAGCTGCACTGAAGCGTTATCAATGCAGAGGCAAGAGTCTCCTGATGACGCCTTAACCTGGACCACTAATTCCCTCTGGAGAAGGGGTTTGAAGGGGTTTGATGAGGTGAAAGCAGCTTTTTTGCCCTGACAACTGTCTCGCAACAGAGGTTACGAGGCTTAAGCCACTGAGGCTTGAGGCATCCAGATAAGTGTCCAGGTGGTCTCTGTGTGTGTGTGTGCGTCGCAGAACGAAGATTAAGTCCAGCTGAGATTAGTTAGCAGCCTTGTGAGCGATTGATCACATACCATAATTTTAATAATAAGCATTTAGCAGACGCTCTGATCCAGAGCAACGTACATCAGTGCTTACATTGAGTGCTGTAACACTGCTATGTGTTTTAAATGTTATAACTACCTAATTATTTACATTATATTGCCACTTCAAACCAGAATTTAGTGAGGAGCACCTCAGCGACTATAAGACACATCAGGAGGGCTTAACGGACTTCAAAAAAGGCAGAAATTACTTTACTTATCGACCAGTTCATTATAGGTGAATTGCAGTAGTATTTTAGGATGTCTTATCTGAATAGAAATTACATTTGAGATATAGCAAGTGCCTTTATACCCACATTATTAACAAATCTTAACATGTGACCTCTGCTTCTCCATCATGGATTCAGAACAGATGGGGTAGGTGTTTAATCATCAAACATACAAGTGTCTAATCATCTTCTACCTCAGTTGGCAATGCTTTTTTATTAATCTACCACATGATTCACAGCTGCCCTGTCGAATAGCCATTATAAGTGGGTACTACACGCTTGCAGCATTTTAAGACATGACCTAACTTCATATTTTATGGTCAACAGTCAGTGGAGCTCAATTATTTCATTCAATGCCGCAAAGTCATTTTTTAATTCCTGTGGTTTATGATCAGTTTTAATGGGTGAAATGATGTGCGCCTGAAATATGAATGACTGTGTAATGTGACAAATTCCCCTCAAGACATCCCCAGCATCAACTGAGGCGTACTGAAGAAGGAAATGTATCTGTGATATAAAACAAATGCTTGAATTCACCCTGTGGCAGCGTTTTGAGGTGGTAGCACTGATCCTGTCCTCTAGAACACTTCTCGCACATTCCGTAGCAGATGGTGTGTTTTCCTGCCACATTTCTGATGAGCAACTAATGGGAGAGCCCTGGGACTGAATCGGGCCCGAGGGAGAGGCTTGCTAAAGCATGGGAAAAACGGTGTGTGTGTGTCTGTGTGTGCGCGCGCAAGTTTTCTGTGTATCTTTGAGTAAAAGAGAGAAAAAGCAAAAGGTAAATTAAAAAAGGAAAGGGTACAAACATTTGTGTCAATAAAACCTAAACACTTTTAGGAGAAGGAAAAAAGATGCTTTAACTTTTCATGTAAGGTTTAATGATTTTGAGCAATTCTGGGTCATTTCTATTAGTCAATTTATCACGAGATGTTCACACACTGTCAGAGGAGGCAAGAAAAGGAGTTAGAAAGTTTTGTTACAACAGCGATGAAATAAAAACCTTCCATTTTCTGATAAACCACTTGCTGCCCTTCTCACTTCATGATGAACTAACCAACGGAAATACTCCCTACTTATTCCAAATAAAATCTTGTTACATTCACTTATACTGGAGTGTTTTTTCATCATTCTCATAGATTGTGTTTTGAAGGTTTTGTATCAACAGCCCAAACTTGGTGAAAGATTTGTATTTAAGATCTGTATGTACGTGCACCTGTGTGTGAACATATGTGAATTTCTGCATTATGTACATTATTATAAATTAGAGATATAGAAGCCAGGCTGCATGAGAGCACACATAAATCCATAATGTGACGTATGAGGCTTGCTGTAATGTGGTTAAAGGCAGAGGGAAGGCCAGTGTTGGGCGGCTGGCGGCTCTCTGGTGATTGGAGTGTGAATAATGTATAGGGTTAGTGTGGGAGGGGAACAGCAGGAAAAAGCCCACAGCCTCAGAGCTGCTACTCTGCTAAAGCATCCATCTCTCTGTCTGACGTATCACACAGCCACTAATAACGACAGAGAGAGAGAGAGAGAGAGAGAGACCTCTGTTCCAAGATAGGTTAAGACTCGTAACTGTTATTCAGCTGCACAGAGCAATGTTATCTTGTGACTTAACATCATGTGAAAGCATTACAGAGCTCAGTGATGATACTCATGCTGAAAAATGTGATCTACTGTGTTGTGGATACAATGCTGGGCTACAATCAGATGCACCCCCAGTCAAATCATATGTTTTAAATACATTCCTATAGATGGAATACACATATATATGGCATTTTCCTGCTCACTGTAGTGTATATTTTCTATTTGTTTGATGAGTTTAACATAATGGAAAACAAAAACTAAAATATAAAAGGTGCCAACTTCTGCACAGGCCATATTTTTTTCAGACTATGTATTTATTTCACTTATAAAATCAACAAAACGTGTTACTTGACCAAATACATTTGCCTATGACTATATTGAGAATAACACTTTTTTTACTGTGACTAATACATAGAATTTTTTAGAGAGGGAAACAGAGCGAGAGAGAGAAAGAAAGAGTGACTGACAGTCCTTTAATTGCGACTCTGGCCTCCTCTCCACTGGGTGGATATCATTTAAATTTCAATTAACTTCATTCTCTTATTAACATCTTATTATAATGCGCCCATCTGAAAAGGTCAACGGACAAAATCTTTTGTTGAGTTTTCATCTATTTTTGAAAAGTTTGTGACGTTGCAGCATTAAAGTGCCCTGAGTCATATTTTGGGTGTGAAAAGAGAAAAACGCAAAGTGACAATTGGTCTTCAAATGACTTTTGAGTCTGGAATATCTGTTAGAAGAGCAAAAAATGTTTGCAGTGGTTCTAAGTTAAGCTGAAAGCTATGTGTGCTAGCAGTCCTTATAGCTGGACTTGTAGCTGTGTGTTCCACATCAAAAAGATGTTTGTCAGCTGTAATGCAGCGACACAGAAATGTTAATGTTGTTTGAACCAACAGAAGCTGTTTTCATCTTTGTTCATCCTTGTTTTTTCTCCAGATATGATGAGTGATGAATGATATTCATGATTGCTGAACAAACATTTGTATCTCTGTATTTTACACCCTGTGTGCTGCTCTCTTGCTTCACAAATGAATCAGAATGGCCTGGAATAAAGCTGTGATTTTGAAGATACAAGGTCTTTTTCCAATTGACGATGTTTTATGTCTAAAATTTGGAACCCAAATTTGGACGTCAGTACTGTCGCAGAGAGGACTGAATTTAAAGTGGAGGGTGATTTGTAACAAGGCAACAGGCTGGTGCCTCTGGGACAGTTTACAGCAGAGCAGCACTTTGATTGCACATTGAGTTAAAATCACGCTCAATAAAATCACACACTCTCCACATTCCAGCCGCGTTGCTGGCAGAGACTTCTGCTCGGTCAACTGAAATGCTGTTTTAGGAGAAGCCTGACATTCATTTATTCATTTACATCTCCGGCAGCCCCCCACTCCACCCCACCACCACTCACCTCTTTCTCTCTGCATAGAGATGACCTCTCCTCCAGAGAGGTTATTATCATGTAAATGTCGCTTTCCTCACCAGACTGATACTGAAAATGTCTGCAGAGATTAGCACCTCGGGCAGGCCACACTTGGCGCACCTGTCTTTCTTCTCATTCATCACTCTCATCCCTCCATCTTCTCACTCCTCTTTGCCAGCATCTCTCACTCCCACTGCGTCTTCATTTTACCTGGTCAGAGCAGTCTGGGTGGCTGGCAGAGGTGAGGCTCTTGAATTACAAAGGCCATCTGCTGGAGCAGAAAAGAGAGAGAGAGAAAGAGAGAGAGAGAGAGAGAGAGAGAGAGAGAGAGAGAGAGAGGGAGAGCATGCAAAATTCATGCCAGTTTAGATCTTCATTACAAGGCTGAAATAATCTAAAGCACTATAAATGATGGAATCCAAGCCAGATTATTTGAACAATATACTGTCGGGGGTCCAATCTATCAAACATAAACATTTTTATAGTGGTCAGCAATGACAGATTGAGCAATACTGAACAATTCCTACTGCCCAGTTACACTTGCATGCAGTCTTGCACATTCATCTTGTTTTCACTGAAATGCTTCAAGACCCAGAACAACAAAAAACAAGTTTCATCAACTCCCTTTCCCCGAAACACCTGTCCATATAGCAAGACGAGAGATCAACCAACATGCTCTAAAGTACGTAGTTGTCTGCATAATGCTTCTCTTTGAAGTCATGTTTTTGCAGTTAAACATTTCGCCCGAAGCGTCCAAATAAAGAAGTATTAAAGAACCTTTCGTTTTTACGAATATCAAACCTGTATTTCTATCAAGATATGTAATCATTTCTTTTTAAAATGAGACCTATGAGATTTATTTAACTCTTCTCAGTATTGCCCTTTGTAAAACTGCAAACTACAGTGTTAATACAGCAATTACTTAGCAATTAACACAGAAATTGCTGCATGCCAAAAAGTAATCCTCTTCAAAAATATTCCATTAAGGGCACTGGCGTTACTAAATAGGGTTTCATCCAATAAGTCTATTCTGTAGGCACACCGGGCTCATATAGCGTTTAAAATTCCGAAGGGAAGCATGCATTAACCCTACAGAGAGGCAATTCAGGAGACGCATGCTGTAAAAAGATATAGCCAATTTTCACAAGCCACCTCACAATCCCCACTGGACTCTACTCCTATGTTCACTGGCCAGATTGGCCCTCTCATCCTCTGCTCATCCACTCCCCACATCTCTCTCTCTTTCTCTCTCTCTCTCTTTCTTCTCCCTCTCTCTCTCCCTCCTTCTTGCCTGACAAGTTTCCATGGAAACAAAGGGTAGGGAGAAGACCCTAATGAGTGCGAGGATGGGTCTCACAGAGATGAGCCCCTACACTACATCTTATATAGCTTACTCTTCCTTTCTCTCTGTCTTTGACTCACGCACATTCGCTCTCTCTCACTCCCTCTCTCTCTCCTTCTGCTCATTTGGACTGATGTATAGTGGCTGTATGCAGTGTAGTGGAATGCGGAATCTCAGCCAGCCTGGAAATATGATGGGGTGGAGTGGGCAGAATGAACTTTGAGCTGTGAGACGCTTCTTCCAGTAGATCTTTCATAATTCGTAAATGTTTCTTGGACAGGATGTACATTTCTAGCAGACACCTATAGAGCCTTTACAGAACGTGGAGTCTTTTTTAACTTAAAAGTTTCTTTACGCCCACTCCTCTCATTTACAAAAGGAATGATCTATACTATTTGTAAAGAACTGTCCCTTGAAAGCTTCTTTAGAGCAGCAGTTCTCACATACACAAACCTTTTTAGTCTCCCCACCCCCAACACACACACACACACACACACACACACACACACACACACCGAAATTGCCGCAGAGAAATCTTTTGGTCCCTATATATTTTTAAGAGTGATCCTACCTTATTTGATACAACTATATTTTGTGGAAAGTATGCTCAGCTTGATATAGTCATCTTAAAAATATGCTTCCTATCTTCTGAACAATTATGGTTCCTGTATGGTTCTTGACAAAAGGAAAAACCTTTAACTGGAAGTTCTTCACACCCACACTCATTTACAAGAAATGGTTCTTGTAAAAATGTTCTGTAGGGAACCATTTTTCTATAGTGTTACTTTTGTGATTTTGCTCCAAAGAAATCTTTTGGTTCTTTTGTGGTACTATTTTGGAAAACTACAATATTCTGTGAAAAACGCACTCAACTTCAAGTGCCACACAAAATCTCTTCTCCACCTTCTTAAAAATGAAGATTCCTAAATGGTTCTTGGCTCGGATGTGTCATCCAGGAAGAAACCTTTGGTGTAGAACAGTTACATTACATGTTTTTCTTTTAAAAAGGTTTTAGCCCACATGTCCTCACAAAGATCATCAGTCATACATTGAAATATACTGCTCAAAAAAATAAAGGGAACTCTTAAACAACAGCATGACCTTTAATTTTTAAGCAGTATATATTTAGGGAACTAAAAGCATTCTTCTGAGGGGTCACTGCACAGAGCCCTTTATGGCACCTCCGATTTTTGGAGTCTAGGTCTTCCAAGACAGTATGCAGTTTGTTATTTCAACCCAAGAATCTATCTGCATTGGTTGTAGTACCTACATTCTGAAACATTAATAAGGCTTTCACTCTGTGTTACTTAACAGCTTCGCTTGTGTTCACAGCGGGCTTCGTGTACATTTCCTGTTGCCTAAAGTGTGCCGTGACACCTCAGTGCATTTAGAGCCCTTAATGCTTGTTTGGAGGGTCAGTTACATTACACAAAATTCCTGCTGAGCAACATCTGCCAAATCTGCATGCAACACATGGCAGATTTTTAGCAAGCTTTTGGGAAGTAGAACCCAATGTAGAGTCTGATTTCCTCCTATATTCGTCTGCTTTTTACTTACAGTCTCTGCTATGTGCTTTTGTCAATGCCATCGATGCTCCCTGTTCTCTAACATCCCAGTGGTCAACAACACAGGGCAGAAATCCAATGAATAGGCTTACCAGGACATTGACTAAAGGAGACTTGTAATTGCCTTGGGTATCGTGTGATTATTTGCAGGAAAAACTGTACAAACTCCTACAAAGTCCTAGAAGGCCAGACATGGGTGGTAACTGATCTCAGGTAAAGACTGTTTTTCGAGGATGTATGAAACCAATTTTACAGTTTAAAAGAAAACTACTTACATCTGGTCTAACCACAATTGGAAAAAGTGCCAAAAGTCAGAAAGTTACATGTTTTTATGATTTTGTGAAAAAAGTCTTTGGATTTTTGCAGACAATGCACAGTTACTGTTTATTTGCTGAATTTAACATACTGGGACAATCTGAAGCACAAAATGCAATCTGTGCAAAGATCATGGAATTTCACTTTTAAAATTGTATGCTTATTTTATGTTTAAACCTCAGCAAATCAACATAAATTGTGCAGTAACAGATCAGTTTCCTGTGGAGGATGTGTTTCACTTAGACAATCAAAAAAGAGGAAATTTGAGTAAATTGAGTAAATGAGACATTTCTGTTGCCATGGAGGCATTAACTACACAATCATCAAATAATTTTCAGGATGCTTATTAGTCAAATCCAGATTTAACCGAAGGGGCATCCACTGTCTGAACACCACCAACACCGTTAAGCACCTCTTCCTTCTTTCATGTTTTGATAAATAAAGATGATCAGGATATAAGGATGAGAGACAATAAAGGATGTGAGACACAGTTGTGGCTCCCGTCCATAGCTTGAGCTCTTCAGCTTTGGATCCCTGCATGGTGCACAAAAATAAGATTAAATGTCAGAGCTCTACAGATTCTAATATCCTTGCCTTCCCTCCATACTGCGTTATTGCACTTTGAAATAAGACAATAATCCCCAAGATGTGATGAAAAGATTATATGTCATTAAAGTTCCTACTTCTAGATTAAGGTTTGGGGGATCCTTTAGTGCCGTGCTGAACCACAGTTGGATGATTTGTTGCAAAACCTCGATGAAGCAGTTCTATTTAATAGCAAAAATTGTGTCCTCTCCCAAAAACACACTCTGGAACCCCAAAATGATTCCACTCAGAGATTTCTTAGGAGTTATTGAAGTGTATTTGCCGAAATGGATATCACATAGTGACTTCAAAGTGTGTCATTGACTGATAAAAGCTTTGACAAGCTTTCTAGGTGAATTCTGGTTGCTGCCGGACCATTTATGTAAATATCACATATTCTCAGTAAGTGTTTGCCAATTAATACAAAAAAATCCATTACATGCATTTTACTCCATATCCTGTCTGATTGTAAACACGTCTTCGCTGGTGCCTCCAGGCCTGACTGAGGGCTCAGAGTCTCTCTGTCTAATGTATGAGTGTAGTGGGAGAGGTATTTTCACAGTATTCAAAAAGACTCTGTTGTTTTCAGATACACTGAAAAGGTGGTGATTTAAACTGATATGATTCCATCATGTCAGACAGCTGCACAAGAATAAAATGCAACATCAACACAAACCCTGACAAAAGAAAGACAGCAGTTGTGGTGATGTATTTTATTTGCAACTTCCATACACTAATCATACAGTACATTAAGTGTGCAAAAACAATGAATTTTGCTTTATTGGAACTTTATTGATTAGCTTTATTGGAACAGCAAGGTATGTAATAACACATTTGTGTGGTTAGAGTTTAAAAAAAAAGTTAGACTGAAAAGAAAATCTGTGAAGAGTCCACAGGGTGTACAAACACTGATTCTAGATGTTTCTGAAACTGCTTCTGTGCATCACGTAGCTACGATTAATATAAAAATGTTTTGTAAAATGCCTTAATACCTGTTTTACCTGTAAGGGTCTTTGATAGACCAGGCGGTGTGTAAACTACAGTTTTTCCTTTTTTCTTGTGTTTTATTTGCACTGTGGTCAGTTGTGTGAAAGAAGTGACCATCACATGAGTCATAATGTCACTGAAGATAATATTTTGGATTTCTCACATTTCAGAAGGATATAAAAGTTAATGGTTGTAATTATATTAGAGGAACAAATATATTACATTACATACAGGAATAAATATATTACTGGCAGTTCTGCAAAGGAGCTATCAGGTGGGTGTGGGCTTGCACGCAGTAATTACATCACTGACTATACCTTAAGGCTAGTTTCCCAATGTGAGATATTATCATGTGTGTGAGGGGGAGACAAATCCAGATTTCTTTCATTTAATTTCCAAATTCTAATTAAATTTGACATTTAAAGTATTTTTGAATTAATTTTTTAATTCTTTAATTGAGAAAAGTTATTTTTTGCTTCTGTCCTGTCTGTAGCATGTAACACTTGTGTGTGTGTGTGTGTGTGTGTGTGTGTACTGTGTCTGTGCAGCAGCTGTTGGTTTGAGAACTATTGGATGATGAGGCTCTACATGAGTTCAGGCTGAAGCGAGCAAGCTTCACACTACAATAGTCACACTGTCCCTAGGGCATGGAGCCAGACACACACACACAAACACACAAATATGCAACTACACACACACACACACACACACACACACACAGACCTGAACAAAACCCCTGATGAACTGGCGGGGAGCCCGGGGGAAAGGGGCCATGGGGACCCAGCATACCGTCCCCATCATCCTTTCAATACAGAGCTGCTGCTGAATTACACGTGATATTTAATCACTGCAGCATCACTTTGTTTATAATTTGTGTTTAGTTTATGAATCAAACACCTTTTAGTTTAATTCATAACTGTTTTCTGTCTGTCTGTCTGTCTGTCTTGAACACCTCTAGTAAATGACTCTGTTGATTTTCTAAACGAATTATGAATTATTTATGTATATAATTTGTTTTTTTTCTCAAATTTGATTTTTTTTTTCAGAAAAATGTTCAAATAAACAAAAATAAACGGTGTCATAAAATGTATGTTCTCAGTAGTGAATGTGTACTTTTTTTCACGGTACAAAATCAACAAAGACGGGATCTATCTAAAAAAACAAGCATTTCGATGTGGAGATCTTACATGACACTTAATAATATGACGTGTTAAGCGTAATATATTATTCCATAAATTCTTCATTGTTCTATGTATTTTGTGTGTGTGTCTCTTTATTTGAGTATGTGACCAAGCCACACCTGAAACTGAAAGTAATTTTGTAAATAAGTTACTAGGCCCAAACGTTTTTAATAGCCCTTCTGGGATAAAAAGTAAATTCATTTTCAGGCCACCTTAAATCCATACGCACCTGGCATATGAAATGCTGCTGCAACCCTCACTTCAACTACATGCCCACAGCTATAACTGGGCTCGGTGCCTGGTGTCAGTGGGCTTCACACAATCACTTCATATGGACTATAGCAATATTACAGAAAAGAAGACGGTCAAATCCTCCTGCTCTGTGTTAATGTTTACTATGCTTGTGGTGGGAGGCTTCCTTTCTTGATCTACTTAACGTTATGTTAGACAGTTAGCATAGATAAAGTAACTGAATCTAAGATTTGGGTGGTACATACAAGTTTTAACATGCCAGCTATGTACTTTTGGCTTAGTAAGTCTTCAAATAAAAAGCTTTGTTTGTGCACAGTGATTAAAATGCTTTTCCTGTAAGTTTTCTGTTATTTTTAAAAGTGATTGATTAACAGTGATTGTGCTCGCTTGTGTGATTCCAAGTATACTGCATGCAGCGCATGCGGCTGAATCATACTCTGAACTGATGTGAACTGAACTGAACTGTGTTTCATCAGTCCGGCTCAAGTTCACCTCCCTTTACTTATTCTCAGAGCAATGAAGAGCTTCATATTTACCTTCAGTTATATATGATGAATCAAAGCTGCACTGGATCTTTCAGAATGGAATGTGGCTTAGGTGCTATATCCTTCAGTGCATACTGTCCTCTTTGGGAAAAAAGAAACAAAAAAAACATTAAGACAAAGCTTCTTTGTTTTTGTACCCTACGGCCTCTGAATCTCTGTGTTTGATCCGCAGGCTCTGATCTCGGCAGAAACTCAACAGGCTGAGGATGGCGCTGATGCTGGGCCTGGCCTGTGCCTGACCACAAACACAGTATCTGTGCCATCTGCCCACTTGTCGCCCTCAGCGCTGTCCCAGAAAGGAGAAAGCAGAGGACAGACCGAGAGCAGCAGAGCCCGAGAGAGTCCTGCCCTCGTCTGCGGACGCCATGGCTGGGAGGTCGCCGCGGCAGCAGGGTCATGGACTCTCCTGGCCTGTCCGTCTCCTCCTCCTGCTGCTGCTGCTGGCCAGGAGCCCCCAGGCTTTTGCTGTTCCCGGCTACAGCACTGACTCTTCCAAGAAGGAGATCACTGTAGAGGGGGACCTGGTCATTGGAGGCCTGTTCCCTGTGCACCAGAAGGGCGACGGGATGGAAGACTGTGGCCAAATCAATGCCCAGAGGGGTATTCAGAGGCTGGAGGCCATGCTGCTGGCTCTGGATGTGATCAACCAGGACGATAGAATCTTGCCTGGCATAACGCTGGGTGCCCATATCTTGGACACATGCTCAAAGGACACCTACGCACTGGAGCAGTCACTGGAGTTTGTGCGGGCTTCACTAACCAAGGTGGATGATAGTGAGTACACCTGCCCGGACGGGTCTTACGCCATCCACGACGATGTCCCCCTCGCCATCTCTGGTGTGATTGGGGGATCCTACAGTGACGTGTCAATACAGGTACCGTTATGTTTTTCCAATAGTGGTGGTTTTAGGACATGCACTTGATTCTGATTGGTTAGTCAGCAGTCATTAGTTTTGCATGATAAACTTTGCTCCACACTTCAATATCAATATCATATCAATTCATAAGAAAAAACAATTGAAAGGGATCTGTGAGTGTTCCTTTTGGCTATTTTATTTACTTTTGTTCTCTATTATTTAATTTCAAACAAAAATACATGTCTAGGACCTTTGGTCATGAATTTGCAACATAATTCACTAGTCATGGCATTCTTCCTCTTCATTCACCTAGATATGTGAAGTAACCATGCATCCTCTCATTAATTATAGTTCCTCTCCAGCTTCTTGTCCCACAATCAATATGAAGGCATAGAGCACCATGTCACAATAATGTGATTTTTAAAAATTCCATTTTAAATTGCCAGTTTTTCCACTATACATTCACTATACATTATATACTATACACTCACTATACATTTGACCAGATATCTGGTCGAATGTATAGTTGTGTGCAAAAGTTTAAGCACCCCTTGTCAAAACACATTTCTATTTTCTGAGAGAAAAAAAGTACACCAACCCTTCTCCTGGAGATCTACTTTCCTGCCATGTTTAGCTCTACCTGCGTCTAACACGCTGCCCCTTCCCCCTAGTCGAGTTCCACCAATGGAACTCGACTTCTCTGGAAGGTAGAACTCCAGTCCAGGAGTTGATGACCAATAATCTACAGAGAACACAGTTTTGCACAATTACTGTTTATTTTCTGAGTTTATATATTTATTTATACCTCTATGTACAGAGTATTTGTGTTCACTGTATGCTAGCGGTCTAGACGTCACTCTACCACTGTATGTGGTTAATGCAGCTGATAAAAAATGAAAGCATATATCGGCATTGTGCATAAATCAACACACACTTGGACAAAATGAACAAAATGGATGAAAAAACACACAATATGCACGCTTCAAGATAGCAGAGTCTTGTCAGATATCTGTGGATTTAACCATGTAGACTGTAATGGTAATTAATACTATAATGGTTTCTTTCCTTATAGTGTTAAGCCGAGATGCTTCAGTGCAAAACTAAAGTTGGACGTTTTTGACACTAAACATGTTTTGGTTGATCGAATATGTTTAAAGGGACAATTGTGTAAGCTCAACATTTTTGTCCAGCTGTTCATTTAAAACATTTATCTTTGAAAGTGAGATTTGATGAACAGCAGTTTTATTCTGATCTTGCTAGCTGCAGATGTTTAGGAGCACTCATTATCACATAAAGCCCCAGTGCGGAACAGCTTCACCTGGAGGGCCTGTTTCTGCTGTATATCAACTGTAGTAAAAGAAGCCTTGAAACAACAACGCTGTGACTTTTTCACGGTCAAATAAACATTTTTTTAAATTACATAATTTTCATATATACAAACCTTTCATATATATTGAATCCCAAGGTGCAATGACATGTATAGTAACTAAATATTAAATATACAAACGGCATGCTGATGAAATGAAGCTTTACACTCAGTGGAGTTTGGGTACCTGCTCTCCATATGCTCAACCCATCCAATTTACTGCCAGCCATTTGGCGAGACTCTGTCTTCTCTGACAATTCGTGTTGGAGGGTCTGTCAGGAATAGACATGGTGCAGATGTTGGCTTTAAAAAGAAATGATAGGATAAATGGTGACAGCTTGATTACTTGCAGCTCTGCTCTCTCAGTGTGCGGGGAGAGAGAGAGAGAGACTGAGAGAGAGAGAGAGAGAGAGAGAGAAAGGAGGACAGAGGAGACAAAAGAGCGCTGAGGAGGTAAATGTTCAGTGTATTTTAAGTGCTTTGTG
This sequence comes from Hydrocynus forskahlii, assembly GCA_037974365.1. Lineage (NCBI taxonomy): Eukaryota > Metazoa > Chordata > Actinopteri > Characiformes > Alestidae > Hydrocynus > Hydrocynus forskahlii. The sequence goes on along the minus strand of JBBPCX010000114.1, from coordinate 19,280,931 downwards.
AAAACTTACTTCTTCAGACTACCTAGGGAAGCTCATTTTTCATTTCATTTTTCTTCAGTAATCTACGGCACTTAAGATTTATGTTTGTTGTAACTTGTTGTAACTTAATTAGTTGTTCCCAAGGCATGAACTCATATTTAGATCAAGCTACAAGTTTCAAAGGTTTTTTTAAAGGACCCATATCACAGTAAAAAACAAAATGTTAACACTTTTTTTAAATAAAAGAGTTTGATGTTGTATGCAGACATTATAAAATTTCAAAATATAACAATCACTCCTCAGTCCATGCAGTACATAAATTAAACCTAAGCTTCCAAATATTATCTGTTTTGAAAAGGTTGTTTTTGTGATGTCACAAAACCAACACATTTATATATATATACTTGCCTATTCAGTCTGAAGCAAATTAGCTCAGCTCATTTATACTGAAGTTATAAGAAGTGTTTCCCTTTTTGAATGAGGCGCAATACAGAGCATCTAATTAGAACACAGGTAAATTACATTAATAGGTAAATTACATACATTAGGCACAGTAACAAAACCAGCCTGTACATGGCATAAAGAAAGTTGGAATATGGTTATGTTAAAATGAATGAATAGTGTTTTTGATACGTAAACATAAAAAATGTTATATCTGCGCTTTGGGGGGAAAATAAGAACATTGTGGGGATATAGACCGTTTACTAGTTCTAGTTTAGGATGCACTGCTCTAGGTATTTTGCATGTACCTGAAATTTTATTACATTATGTGGAGATATTTAAATTTTAAAAAGGTTCTTCACATTTTTCTTTGCTCAAATCATGTTTGTAAAGTTTTATATGGCACTGCTCCAGAAAATACTTTTGGCACTTTTACAGTTTAGAGGGTGTGATAGGGCTTGGATGCTCTGCATATTTCTCTGTATATTTGCATTAATTTGGCTTTCACTGTTTGCACAAGCCGCTCCTGATTAAAGAGTATCTGCTAAATGAATAAATATTAATCTACATTTTTTGCATCTGGAAAGCATTCATCCTACGGATCTATTAGTTCTGTTAAGCTGAAGTGAGAGCAATTAGCTAAAGCAGTGATGCTAAAGGTTACTAAGAGGCTGCATTGTTAGTAGCTACCTAACATCGCTTCATATCTTCCTCTCTGGCTCTGTGGTTTAAGAGCATGGCTACTGATCCAGTAAAAACAGCAAAAAACTGTTGTGTAAGCTTCGACCAGACAATGGGGCAGTGTCTGTGTGTTTACACTGAGAGATTCATGCCATCTTTTTCTGGGCTTTAGGAGCATAATTACTGCAGAGCCTGAACACAGTTGCAGGGGTGCATTAATAATGCAGACAGAGAGAGAAAGAAAGTGAGAGACAGAGAGAGAGAGAGGGAGGGGGAATATTAGTGAAATACCATTTAATGAGTCCTTCTTAACTCTCAAACTCTCGTCTTGTTGTTTGTCTTGTCACTCTTGCCTACAATCGTTTAATCTTTTCTATCACGACTGTCTTCCTCTCTCTCTCTCTCTCTCTCTCTCTCTCTCTCTCTATCTGTCTATCTATCTATCTTTCTCTCTCTATCTGTTACTAAGAGGCACTTATACAGTGCTGTTGGAGGATCATACTACTCACTTGTTGGCTGAAACTTGACGAGCTGCTTAGGTATCTATTAAAGCATATCTCCCACGGGATGCACCGTTAATATAGCTATGTTCACACACACACACACACACACACACAAACAC
>JBBPCX010000114.1:19266053-19278793 GCA_037974365.1 Hydrocynus forskahlii | reverse complement strand
ATTAAAGCATATCTCCCACGGGATGCACCGTTAATATAGCTATGTTCACACACACACACACACACACACACAAACACGCACATGCACACACACACACACACACACACACACACACACACACACACAAACACGCACATGCACACACACACACACACACACACACACACGCGCATGCATTCACACCCACACAGCTTCGGCATTACTTGTAAAGGTGAGAATTGCCTGAGCTCATTCGTGGAGTCGTGTTGACTTGACTACAGCGTCAGGCTCTTGGGGTTCCACACTGCTTTATTGCTTTGTTTATGGATGAATGGGAACAGGGGATGAGAATGAGAAAAGCACAAGCAGAGCTTGTCGTGAGGGAGAGGACTTGATGAATGGAATGCAATTTCAGATTAAGGATGGTCTTGGGCCCATCTCATAAAGAAGTGGAAATAGTTTAGGACCTTCCGTCTCGAAACATTTGCTCTGGAGACCAGCTGCATCATCTGGTTTTCTGTTTGTCAACGCTGGCCAGGGGCAACATAGCTTCAGTGGGGATTTTTAATATAAAGCTACATGCGTATTTTATGGCAGTTTCACTAGAGTCTTCTTTACCCAGCTCTGAATGTGTTATTTAATGTGTTTGCTGAGATTATGTGTTGCTGAGCTTTCTCCTATTAAATCCACTCGTGCACCTTTCATTTCACGTTCCTTTAAGCAAATTTTCCTGTGCCGCACTAAATCAGTTATCAGTTATGGCATTTGCACTTCAGTGAGAGTTTTATGTGTCAATAAACCTCCACTCACTTGAAAGAAATTCAAGTTTTCAAACATTAAATTCAGATTGAAATAGTGCTATTAAATTGATAGTTCAGCAATAAACCAAACTGATACCATTTCCCCCTTTAGCCTTATTGTAGTTAGCAATTTTGGTGTCTAAAGTTCGCTTGTTTAGTTTTGCAAAAGGGCCTAAGCTTGTGTGCAGTAAGCATCATACAAGCTGCTTGCCTAAATCACCACACAAGTTCCTTAAACTGTGTCAGGTTACTTGATGTTACTTGATGTGCCTGCGGTTTCTGGCATTCTATGGCATCATTAACTGAGTAAATGAACAAAATCACTTATTGGTAGCCATTATGAAGCCTGAATTTTGTCTATACATTTGAATGTATTCAGCACAGTCTGAGGCAAATGTAATGAGCTACAGCGGAAATATATATGTTTGCTTTATTAAACTACACACATCTTGCTCAGCACCACTGCTAGGTTTGTGTTTGTATGTGTCTGAGCATTCCATCCACATTGCTTAATCAAGTCATGTTCAGGACTGCGCAAAAGGTTATTCTATCTGGCCTCCTTCTGAGAGAAAGCACCAGGAGGTTGTGTCTGTCTGCATGTGAGAATTAACCCCCCCCACACGCACAAATCCGCAGAGAAATGTCCAAAGTGAAAGGTTCAACCCCTTTATTGCCATAGTGATTATACGGTAGCTAGATTAGCTTCTTACTGACTGGACAACAGCAGCTGGAGATGTAGCCAAGCATAGGCAAGGGATGATGATGTTTCGTGGCGTGTTTTGTGTGTGTGTGTGTGTGTGTGCGTGCGTGTGCGTGTATGAAAAAGGTTCATGATGTTAGCAAACGCTCCGTTCTGTCGCTCCCATCTGCAGGGGTACCGGGGATCTGTTACATATCCAGACAGAAGCTCCATCTTCTTCTCCTGAACAAAGGCTTTAGCACTGTTGAGGCTGTCATTCCGCTCAGACCAGCACTAAGAGGCTTACAGCTACAGAGAGCTGACAACATTGAGCTTGTAAGGTAGTAACACATTACTTGCTGCTGCTCATCTAAAGGTCATCCCAGAAATGTGCTTCGAATGCACCGTGCATCTGCAATAAGCCATTCGCAAAATACCTCACCAAATGTGATCCTTAAAGATCAAGGACATTAGGCAAATGGCACACAACTTCCAGCAAACCTACAGCAGAATTCAGGAGACCGAGTAAACCAAGTAAATGTTCTGCATCCACCTCTCAGCCAAACATTTAGCTTGAAAACCTCTGACAAATTGAATCAGAATCACTTTAGTTTGCCAAGTATGTTATATGAGGAATATAACTTAGTGAGTGCATATGAAATACTAAACATACTAAACAAGACAGGTACACAGACTTCCGACAAATCTTGAGATAAACAGTGAAATAAATCACATACTAAAGGAAAGTAAAGGTAGTTGGTGAAATGAAAAGATAGAAAAATAAGAATAAATTATATAGATTATATAGAAAAATTATATAAATTATATAGAAAAATAAGAATAAATTCAAATTAGAATGCATTCACTGCTCACATGGAGAAGTTTGGGTGCTGTATATTGTGTTGAGGACAAATAAGTCCCTACACCACCGATTAATTTACCCACTGAGCCGCAGGGTAGGGCTTGGTTCACAGCACGAGTGAAACCATAAATCAAGGATAAAAAAAAAAAGCAACCGAGCAAAGACAACAGCTAAATTCCAAACACCCAAACGGCAACAGATTATTTGTTTATTAACAGTTATAAACATTTTTCATTTATTAAATTACAGCCACTTCCCGGCTTCAGATTGGCTAACTGACCTGGCTTGCAGCTTGCTGGCTAACTAACAGCGGCCTAGCCTCAGCGCTTAAAACAAGTTTTCAGAGGCTCACTATTTTTTATAATCCACAATAACAGTGACACATGCCTCTTAAGGGCTTTTTATGAGCAGGTATTTGAACAAAACCAGTGTTAAAGTCCTATTTTGTTCCGTCCAGTGCAGGTTATGATACTGTGGCCAAAAGTTCTATCCTATAATTGAATGGGGAAAATTGTCTAATTTAAATGACCAGTACCCCTCCCTTGATCAACCGATCGACAAGTTGTATACACACACACACACACTGGCGGTTGGGGTTCGGGGTATAATGCCCTTGTCAGATTTGGAAGGGTGTTAATTTCTTAAACTTCCTTGGAGACAGAAGCAGCACCAAATAAACATAATAAAGATAAACAGAATATAAAACAACCCAAAGGAAACGGAATTTTATTAAGATCTCTTCTTTGTCCAGGCTATTTCTCCTAGACATAACTTGGCTTAGTTTAACATCAGTCTGAGTAAAGAAATCTGTATGAGTAAACAATCAGTATGATTTTGGCCATTTTCTCACACTTCTTGAACTCCTCACACTTCAAAAGAAAGAGCCTTACTCTTATCTCAGTCGGATTCCAATTTAAGATCTTAAAATGCTCTTTCTTTTCTCTCAGTGCATCTTTATTTGTTTCAAATAATCTTGAGATAACCAAAAGATCTAAAAGAAAACTCAGCTGGCTCATAAATGGGCCTGTATGATATCTGAAATTTAAGTTAGACAGTTTTGAGAGAAGAAAACTGAGAAGCTGACGAGAACAGCAAAAGAACTTCTGTCTTAAGTAGATTTTTTCTTTTGCTCCTTATGCCTCCTAACAGGGGGGATGTTTAGGAGAAAAATGTCAGACTTCCATATTCTCCTAATAAGAGGATGATTTATTTCTAATGAGACAAAGAAAAGACTGTTGTGAGCAGCAAAATCTTCCTCTGTGAACAGAGAAGATATAAAGGACAGTTGTGAAAGAAGCACCAGTGTGCTTCATGACAGCATGAGATACAAATATTATGGGTTTTGAGGGACTGAAAGGCATAGAAAAATGTAGAGAGGCTAATAATTGTCACCCTTGAACAGATGTTTAACTAATATTTGTCTTTTGTTGTATTTGCTGTAACAAAGTAGTGTAACATTTCACTGTTTAAATTCTTGAGCTCACATGTTACTGACCATGAGAATTACATAAATTTACTTGTATAAATGATATGTCTATAACAGAGCAATGTTAAACACGTATTTAAAACACAGCATGACAGCTGACTGTGCAACTGTGATTATGTGAGTGCAGGAAACACCATGATCTCTGTTGAAGCATCTAACCCAGCTAACATGAAACCCATGGATAAAGTCCAATGAAGGTGAGAAAGAGTCCCAGCCTCATCTAAACAGGTCGAACTCTGTCTGCCTCTTTAAACTTTACATGTCATTCTAAAAGATTTTACAAGGCAGATGTCTCTGGAAAGTTTCTACTGGGTACTTTCAAACAGCAAACAGAGCACACATACACTGTTCACCATTATAATAAGCGTACCTGGCTCCATTCTTTTTAAAGGCAAGGATAATAAAATGCCTTTTAAATGTTGTTTACTGTTGTCTGGGTAGCAGTTCTAAACTTTCTAAATAAAGGACTCCTGGGTTTCCCTTGTACTTTCGAGGGGCTACAGAGGTGTATGTGTTTTATAAAGTACTGCTACAGTAAAGTAATGATTAATGTGGTGACTCCTTCTTGGAAGTAATCAGCAACATAATCTAATTACATCTTGAGAGAAGTAGTAAGTAATTTGTGAATTTGTTTGAGTAACTATGCAAGCACTGTCTTCTAATGAAGGTGCTCAATGTTTCAAAAAGTATGAAAAAAATTGTGATGGGACTCTTCTTTGAATTAGAAGGCCATGTTTTTATGGACCACAATTCCTGAAAAGTCTCCTCAATTATTATCAGCTCATGAGTGTCAGTGTAACTCTCCCTGAAGAGGGTCTAAGCTTAAATGAGTTTGAATTTTACAGAAAAGTGCAATGGAAACTAATTTGTGTAGATTTGAATGAGATACAAGCACCCACAGCTTTTTGGCCATTTGATCATGAGTAGCAAGAGCAATTTTATGGACTCTGATCACCTTTTTTCACATCTTTCACATGTTCTTGTTATTCATTCAGGGTTCAGGATTCAATTTTGTTTATTCATTATTCTCTCTCTCTCTCTCTCTCTCTCTCTCTCTCGCTTTCATTAGGATACACTGTGTGCACTCCCTGATGAAACTGGGATGAAAGATATTTATCAAAACAGCTTAAAATAATGCTGTGGTAATACACTGCTATGTAGTTAGGGTCTTTTATCTTCAGCCCTTATAAAGTCCCCAAAGCTGTACACAGACTTCTTAAGAAAGTCACTCTTTAGCACTGTTAAATTGTTTTATTATCTATGATTCATAAAAGCAAAAACAAACACACAATGCAGTTCTTAATGTTTTGTCAAAGGACATCCTTGAATTTGCATTTGTCACCCTCTAAGTCATCCACCAAACAATTAATCAAAGAGGAATGCCTGTGGAAATGACCATGAGAGCTTTTGTAAGCTCCTCAAACAGAATGCTTGAGTGACTTAATGCAAAAGTTGCATCACAAATAAACTTTTTTTTGAGAGATACAGACAGACAGAAAGAGAGAGAGAGAGAGAGAGAGAGAAGGAGAGAGAGACAGAAAGACAGAGAAACAGAGAGAGAGAGAGAGAGAGAGAGCTATATAATTCACATGTAGAAATTAGCCTTTTGACAGTTTAGACGGTTTGCATGGTGGATGATTGATTTTCAGGTTAGGATTTATTCCTACAGCACCATTACAGTGCCTAACCATGGGTATAATAAAACATGACATTCCATTTACTTTGCAAATGATACAGATTAGGAGGAAGTTAAAAGGTGGATATGCACAGTTTATTACACCAGAAATCATAAAAGACTTTACTGGTGGCTACCAAGCACAGAGAGAGTAACATTCAGATATTATGCAGTGCTTCAATTTATTTATTTATTTTTTCAGTCTAGCAGTGCTGGGTAGTTCTTGTTCCACCGTGAGCAAAATTATTATCTGTAAGTTTATTATGTAAGTACACAGAAAATATCCATTCTTTCCTATTAAAGCAGTTGACCTCTGTAATGGAGCCATGACAACTGGATTTGCACAGGGTCAGTGATGCAGCCTTGAAAATATGCCGACCATGACAGATCAATGCAGTTCATCTTGCCCTGACTCATGACACATTACCTTAAATACTTTCAGAAATCACATTAAATAAGATGAATTTTTCACCTATTTTCAAGTCCTCATGGCAGTGGTTTTGACAGAAGGTTGTTAGATTTCTCTTGGCAATTTCTCTTATTGCTGAACTCCTTCCATTTTGGTAGGTGGTCCCTTGTTAAAGTAGCCTATCAGAGTGATACCCTTTCCTTCCCCAACCTGACTAGGCTGATGACTGTAAAGGGCTAGACTATCAATGTGTTTATTTTTTTCAGACAGTCTGCAGTCATGTTGGGTGGTGGCTACAGAGGTTCTAACCAGGAGGAGCGACTGAGGGGGGTCTAACATAGAAAATCAGAATGTTGTATAACCTCATGACAAAATATGATTATTTGTTTATTTTCCACTCTTTTATTTTTTGTAGAATAGATGTTGGTGAAGAAAATGAAAGAATAGCCATGAATTAAGTGAAAATGATCAAGGTAGTATGAGAAAGTGAAAAGCTCTGAGGACACAAACCCTGAGAAAAACACAAGAGGCAGCAGGATGGTAGGCAGTAATGAAGTAGAGGAAAAATTATAGTCAGATATCTGTTTACACCTGATGATCCAGTAGAAATATGTTACAATTTGTTGTCAGGACAGTTTTTACATGTTTTTGCCTCCAGAAAAATGTGATCCACTTATCTGCAGCTTTTTGCCTACAGAAGTTGAGCCTAAAAAATGGTTGCCTTATTTCATTATAAGCTGTTATCCAAGCGTGATAATGACATTCCTGTCTGAAATACCTTCCTGAACCCCACTACAGAGGTTCACCTCCCGTAGCTCTGCCACTGGATGTTTGCATACTTTTGGACATTGAGGATCAGTTTGCCAGACAGACTTAATATTTAACGAAATCTTCCTATCAGGGAAATCTCCTTCCAGAATTATGTGTAATCTGGGACTTCCCAATCTGGGAAATCAGGCCATAGCGTATCATTAAAATACTTTTATTTTCTAGATTGAGGTGTTCTCCAGATCTGACCTCTAGGGGCAGGGTGTATTTCTGCACAGGGCTGTAAAAGTCTATAAAGACTGAACAAGAGTTTAAGCTCAGTGTGAAACAGAGAGGAGAGAATGAGAGGTTGGACTACAGTGTTGGGGTTTCATTAGAGAGGTTCGCTCTTTTCTGTCTAAGCCTGTCACGTTTCCACCTGACCGAACACATCCACCACCGTTGCCAGGCAACCAAACTCTTCACACCCTGATGTGGCGAATCCTGCTTCTCTTATAGGCCACGGAGCTCACGGCACCGAAGGAGGCTTTTCTGCATCTGTGTCACCCTGGCTTCTGTACATGCCATCTAATCACACACTAAAGAAATGCTGGCTTATATTTTCTACTCACTGATTGCTCAAAAGGTTCCTAAATGGTTCATTGTTTGAACACCTTTACAAGTGGAGGTTCAAATCTTTTGAATGGTTCTTCACACTCATCCATCACAATTACAGAAATGGTTTCTCACAGATGGGAAACCAAAGGGGTTCATCAAAGACAATGATCTGTCCAAATAACCCCTTTTGTAACAGGTCATTTTAATGGGCTGTTTCCATGGTACAGGATGAGTAGTTTCTGTAGCTCAGCCACTAGATTAGTGGTTAGGTCAATGACAATGCCAGTGAAACAGCACAGATATAACCCACCATGCCCTTTTCTTCTCTACTGCCAGGTGTACCCTAACTAGCTGTTGTAAAAATGACAATATATCCTGTGGTTTATGTCTTTTTGACTTTTATGTGAGCACACTTTTCACACTCATTATCATAACCAGTGCGTGTGCCATTGCCATCATCATTACTGTCAATACTGCATTACTATATAGTTTAATGTGTTTTATACACCTCTCAGCTCATGCAGGTCCTGTTTTCTGGTGCATTCTTGGCTCATGAAGTGTGTGTGAGTTGTAGAGTGTGCTCATATGTGTGTTTATGTATGTGATGTTGGTTGTGCTCCGTCCTGCAGTGGGATTAGAGAGCCGTTGCAGCAGGAAAAGGCAGAGACAGTCCACAGGGACAAGCAGATGGGCTTTTCATGTTGAAAAAATCATGACATCTCCAAGACACACAGCAGCCATGGCACTGTCTGACTGAGGTTGCTGTCCTTTCTCTCTCTCTTGCTCTCCCCTAATCCTTTGTCTCTCTCCCTCACTCTCCCTCCTTTGCCCAAATTCAAACTCAAACTCAAATTCAAATTATTTCATTGGCCTTGATACCAACAACCACAGAACTGTCTGACTGAGATTGTTCCCGTTCCCTCTCTCCCACTCTCTTTCTCTCTCTCTCTCTCTCTCTCTTTCTCTTTCATACACACACATACACACACACACACACACACACACACACACACACATACACACACACACACACATGCTTTATTTGTTGCATGGGTAACGATAGGCATGCTTTTAACCAACCATTTTCTTTTGTTTACATGTTTCATTGTGAGAGCCTATTAAGCTAATTCAATTAATATAAGCTGGTGTACAAGGTAAGGTCATTTTTTAAATTACAAATAAGAAAGTACATATAAATAAGTTCTTTTATTATTATTAATAGTGTTATTTCTCTTAAGACTTTGACTTGCATTTTAGTGAAGGCCGTCTTACAGGATGTGGATTCGTTCTGCAGTTCCGATCCTTCTCTTCCTTTTTAACCTCTCTTTTTCCCTTGCATCGCCTTCTTTGCACTATCTGTTTCCCTTTTTCCTTCTCTGGCGTCTCATTTTTCGCTCTGCCCTCAGCTTCACTGCTCCATTAGCCTTTCCTGCCATGCCTGTGTTTCTTACATCTGTAGCATCAGCGCAGGTGAATTCCCTGCTGCTTGACGCACTGTTAACACAGAACTGCAGTGTGGAATGATGGTAGGGTGAAATGCATTTATATTCTGCTAAAATGGATCCATTGAATTGCACCGTAACACTACCTCGCCTTTGGCAAAAACATGATTGAGGGTATGACAGAGAATCTCGCATTACTTAGCCTGCAATAGAGCGCGAGACAGAAGGAGCGATTGTGAGAGAGAGGGAAACAAAGAGAGAGAGGGAGAGGGAAGCAGGAGGACCAGTTCTGATCAAATAAATGAAATGCTGAAATCAATTATTTTTTAATGGATGGATGGATGGAATAATTCAACCAGTTGAATGGGCTCGTGAATAGATATAGTAGCTGAATAAATTGAGTGTAGTTTTGATCAGCAGAATTATCAAATCATCTGTCAGGTCTCACATGGATGAACTGATTTGCACCTTAACAGCTGGATTCAAAGTGCTGCTCGCTCTACCATCTCACAATGATCTTTATGCCTGAATGCTTTAGAGAACCTCAGCTTTTACAGTCAGTGAGTCAGTCATTCATACAACAGCTTTACAGACTCTTTCAGAAACATCCGTGTGTATCTTCACCTTCCCTCTCTTTGTGTGGGAGTTTCTGATCTCACTCTGTTCGGCTCGCTGTTTTTTTTCTATTTGATTGCATGCTATAAAGGATCTTATTTTATTCAGAATCAGAAGCCATTCAAATGAGAGTGGGCGATTACACAAGTCTGCCAATATTGGAATAACAGTGCTACTGTCACTAGGCAGTGACTGAACAGCTCTTTGATACTGATGATGCTTGATCCCTGTCAGTCTCACACAATCAAGGGTATGTTAATGCCATTGCTTTTTGATTCAAGATTCAAGATTCAAGATTCTTTATTTGTCACCTGCATAGTTATACAAGTACAACACGCAGTGAAATGTACCCTGAACCGCTCCTTCTTTTATGACTGTGCAAAAGTTATAAAATAAGTACAATTTAAAAATGTTAAACACAGATCTAAAAATAAAAAGTACAACAACTTAAACCAAAAACACAAGTTAAAGGTAAAACATGTCATCTATTGTTTTTTTAAATAAAGGTAATTTTTAAGTTATAAGTTAAGTGTAGCAGCAGTTCTGGCAGAGCATGTGTACAATGTGCAAAGTAGGATGTTAAAGTGCATTGTGCCATGTTAGAGCAGCAATGTAAGCAGAGTAATGTAAACAGTAATGTAAACAAAACAATGAACGTGATATGACATATGACAGTGAATATGATTAGGTGCTGTATCAGTCCCTTATGGTAAAGCTATGTGGGGAGGGGGCATGTTCTGATTTAGGACTCGGATGGCCTCAGGATAGAAGCTCCTCTTGAGTCTCTCTGTTTTGGACATGATAGTACGGAACCTTCTGCCTGATTACAGAAGTTGAAACAGTTAGTTACTGGGGTGAGATGTGTTCTGCCGCACGGATCGCTCACTGAAGATCCTTTCGGTCCTAAACACAGCAATTCCCATATCAGGATGTGATGTTCTGTGTGAGGATGCTCTCCACAGCGCCTGAATAAAAAGTCCCGAGGATCATTAGAAAGACCCCGAACTCCATCAGCTGTCGGAGTAGACTTTTTGGACTGGACCTGAATGTGAGCAGTCCATGTCAGGTCTGAGGAGATGTGGACGCCGAGATACTTGAAGGACAGCACCCTCTTCACTGGAGCTCCGTTGATGACGAGGGGCTTGTAGTCTTGCTGCTGTCTCCTTCTGAATTCCACTACCAGCTCCTTGGTCTTGCAGACGTTCAGCTGGAAGTGGTTGTCCTGACACCACAATGCCAGGTTCTTCACCCTGTCCATGTAGGACGTTTCATCATTGTTGGAGATGAGGCCCAAACCCACTGTGTCATCAGCAAACTTCACAATGGTGTTGGAACCATGAGTGGCCACACATGTATTTGCCATGCCATAGAGTGCTACAGGGTTATAATGTTTAAGAATAGTAGAAAAAAAAAGAATAAAATAAGACAACTGCCATAAAATGCCATAAAAGCATAAGAAAGAGGATGAAAAAGTTAAATGAAATGTTGCAGTGAAACCTTTTGTATAATTTTGGGATTGAATAAATAAGGGCAGAGGCGCTTTAATATAAACTGCAGGTATTAGTTTGGAACAACTTAAGTGCATTTAAATTAATTGAGCTATAGTAAAATATATTATGCATTTGTAATATGCATTTAATTATGCTTTGGAGTGTGTGTTTATCTTAGGCCACTGTAAAGTATATTTATGTATGTCATTTTTAGACACATTATGTTATTATGCATATTATTACAATTGTTTTTTTTATACATGCACTACTGAGTGTACACATAAAGAGAGTTTAATAAGTTACTGCACCTATAAAACAAATACTTTTTACAAATACTATATTTTAAATGTAATTGCAGACAGTTCCTGTGTACCACATTGGGGCTTGTCTGAAGAGCTTTGTAGCTCTTTGCTTCGCTCCCTTTTATGGAAGACTTTCCATCATGGAAGAAGTGTGGTCATGTGTGGAAGAAGTGTGGCATGAGAATATGAAACACACATCAAATTCATTTTCATATGTCAAGAGCAGCTCCTTCAGTTCAAGAGTCATCCTCTTTCCTGAAATAATCCCCTCTACTTTCCACCTGCAAATCCGCATAGCACTCGTGCTAATTTACTTAATTGAATATGAGGCCGTCAGCGAGACGCTATGAGAGAAGGTATGAGCTCCATATCCAATGTGTTTAAGCCACTCTGCACCATCCAGCACAATGGCGATGCAGCACAAAACGAATCAGCATTAATTAATTGGATTGAAATATGATAAACTCTTCTCATGAATATAACGTTGTTGTTGTGGTGTAACAGTGTCTTTGTGTGCTGAAAGCTTCAGGGTGGAGAAGAAGAACAACTATTTTAAAAATGTTTGCTAATCACTTATTTTTAGAAGTGTACATTAGAGCATCAGCAGCTAAGCCTTTAGTTTAGGCCATACATGTCAGAAAGCATCTTTATAATAATGCTACTTTCTGTAAGCCCTCTAAGGGATTCTAGTAGTATGTTAGTGCTAAGCTCTAGATTAAACCATGGACAACTGAACATTGTAAAGGACATTCCAGTTTTAGGTTAAAACTTGTAAAACATATGCTAGCATATATTTTATCTTGTAAGTAGTAGTTTTACGTAGACTCTTTCAGTAAAGAACCCACTGGGTTGTGAGTTGCTGTTTTTCCATTTCTACTGGTCTCACTAGTCAGACCTTACATCCATAGTCAGTTGTGTATCTAAGAGTTCCAGAAGATCCATTGTTAATCAAAACATGAATGGTTGATTCCTTAGTCAACTATACTGGTTTTTAATCTAACATGTACGTCTTCGGTGCAGCTCCCGAGCCATAAGGAAAAGTCCTGATTGGACAAATTTCTGTTACAAGATTTAACCCTTTTGTTTCCAGTGAGGCTTTCCATACTGAGGAGAGCTACATAGAAAACAGGAACAGATGTTAGAATTTAATTCTTTAAGTAGAATTTAAGTAGATCACCTGAGCTCTAGCTTTGTATCCTGTATAAACAGGCCACTGTTTCCAGCATGTGCTTGTGAAGTAATGTCCCGACTAACATACCAAGCTTTTTTTCTCTATTGTACTGACCCTTCCTCATACTTTTGGAGTTGTCTTTTTGGATCATTTGGTTCTGTTTACCTCTGATGGTATCACAATTGTGGATTACTTTGCTTGCTCACTGGAATATATGGCTGCTGTGAGTCCGCTATGAATGCCTCGTTGATTGTTTTTGCTGGTTCAGTCTGTCTACTTGGGTCCATGCCTGGAAACATTAAATAGTTTTAAACACTATGGTTATAAGAGTTTGCAATTAACAGCAGATACATTCTGCTGTGTATGATGCAATGCATTTTAACATATGTGATATTCTTTACAGTGGGTCAAATCTTTGTGACAAAGCAACCAACAGAAATGCTTTAAATGGACTTAGAATGAAAT
>JBBPCX010000114.1:19250587-19263944 GCA_037974365.1 Hydrocynus forskahlii | reverse complement strand
TAAGAGTTCCAGAAGATCCATTGTTAATCAAAACATGAATGGTTGATTCCTTAGTCAACTATACTGGTTTTTAATCTGATATTCTTTACAGTGGGTCAAATCTTTGTGACAAAGCAACCAACAGAAATGCTTTAAATGGACTTAGAATGAAATCTGTTTTGAGTAACCTAATTTTAAGGCAAGATTTTGAATTTGAGGTAGTATATGTACATGGGATCTATATATGTACCTTTATCTCTGTGGGTGGAGTTTCCTTTGTCAGCTCTGAGTGTTCTTTTTTAAACCCTCAGCACTAATTCTGCAATTTACCCTGAGCTGTTTGTTGGACGCATTTTTCACACTAGCTGTTGTGACTGAGGTAGATTGTAATCTGAGTCATGTGTGCCTCTTGGGCACGGTGCACACTCTGTTAGAAACACCTCATGTTGCATAAGGCCACTTTTTTGGTTACAGCACTCAGGAGAGTCCTGTGGAGAGTGAGAGATGGAGAGTAGCTGGCCATCAACATTTAACTCTCCAGACCTTCAGACAGTTTTATTCAGCTGTACATCATGAACATGGAATTTTCCTTGGCCATTTTAACACAGACTATCACAGTAGACTGCAACAAGGGTAGAAAATTGTTTGAGTGGACTATGATTGTTTAGGGGTCATCATGAAGTCTCAAATGAACCTTGATTCAGATTCAGAATGATTAAACTTTGGAGGTTCAGTAGTACAGCCAATTACAAGATTGTACTAAGAATTTGGGGGTTATATTTGAAAATGCCCTGAGAATTGTATTTTATATTTAAAAATCTACTCCAATGTTCTAAGACTGATTCACTGTCAAATAAATGATGCATCAGATGATACATGCTTCAGTTATCTTTTATTCAATGAAATAAATATAAATGAATTTTCAGTAGAACTCCAAGGGGTGCGAAGTTTTGGTAAAATGTATTTATTTTTCCTTTTTTTATCCATCTGTATCAAAGGGTGCTAATAGTTTTAGAGCTTTCTTTATATTTATGTTTTGAAGATTGTTTCCCCAGGGCATGTGGAACATCATGAATAGGTATATATAAACAAATGAAGAAATTAAGATTTTTTTTATCTCCGTATGCAGTCTTTTTTGCCTCAGCTTCTAGTCTGGCTTCATGCAGAAGTGTTTATGGTTTTGGTGAAGGGCGCGAAGAAAAACAACTCTCATTCACTTTCAGAAAGCTACTCTGGCAGCTGTCTCCAAACATAGACTACTCAAATGGGGGCCTGTCAGGACTGCTTAAGCAGCGGAGATTTTTAGGATAATGTCGTACGACAATAAACTCCCAGTAAAGATGATGTCTACAGAGGCAAGGAACCTCCAGGGAAGGCAACTTTTTCAACATTAACCTTTCATTCCCTTCCCATTGGTTTCTATAGCAACACCTATGAAAAATGTATGCTGAACTCTTCGTGTTCACTTCTCCCTGAGAAATACAAAAAGCAGGTGCTGGAAAAGCTTAACAGGATGTCGCTGTATTGGCCGTGTAACTGAACCTTAATATTTCAGGGCCATATTTAATGCATGTTTTTTTAGAAAAGGCACAATGAACCATTAAAATACTTTTTTGCGTAATTAAGCACTCAGATATCTGATATTGGTGTACAACTGGTAGAGTGATCATCTGAAAGCCAGGCTCATTCCTTGTTTGACAGTTTATGTTATTAATTTGCTAATGATGAACTAATTTATGAAGCATACATATAGGCAAATGTAACATTACTGAACTAGACAGACTGACAGACACAGCTCTAATGTTTGCATAGTCAAATTACATTTTTTGCTTACTTCAGGCTAGCTACAATAGCATTAAAGACTGTTAAAGAAAGCCTGGGGGCAAACCGGCCGACCACACCACTGAAAGGAGATCACTGATATCTTGATCACTTTTTACAGTATTTTCTTAAGCATTTTCACGCATTTCATTCAGCTAAAAGCAGAATGACGCATGCATCTAAATAAAATAATTTTCTTAGAGTGCAGTCACTTTTTCTTAGAGTGCAGCAATCTGGAGGAACACAGTGAAGTGCTATAGGCCAAAAGCAGAACATGTTCTTTTTTCCTCCTTTCAGTGGCGTGAGCGGGTGGTTTCCCCCCAGGCTTCTTAAGAAGTGCCCGAGGCAAAGCCCAGTCAACCGCTCCACTGTAGAGCACGGACACACACAGCTGGGACAAGGAGTCCGAGTTTCGCTTAAAGTAGTCAATGTATGGGATGATGCACATCTGTCTAAGCATCACTGAAAGGGTACATCTAAACCTCGAGTTGAGGACTAAAACCCAAAAAAAACATCCTTGGGAGCAATTGGTTCCTTTACAAACTACACTACAGAGTAAGACCTGTGGGTATTAATGATAACAGTATAAGTTAAGGAATATGTCTGCATGCCATGACAAAACAGTCAGGGAACGTGAATAATTTTAAACAACAAATATTCCTTACTGTTTTTAAATAAAAGAGCTTGATGTAAGAGTAAAGTAAAGTGGGCCTTTATAGTCACGCATGAACACACCACAGTGTGAAATTCTTTCTCTGCATTTAAACCCATTCACCAAGTGAAGCAGTGGGCTGCCACCAACGAAGGGCGCCCGGGGAGCAGTGTGTGGGGGACGGTGCCTTGCTCAAGGGTACCTCAGTGATGACACTAGCAGTTCTGGGATTTGGTCCCACAGCCTTCTGATTGTAGTGCTACACCCGAACCACTAGGCCACTAGCTAATGCATTTCAAAAGTTTCAAAATGTACCACTCTCCTCCAGTCCATTTGGGGCATGAAAAAAAAGCTTACTCCAAAAAAATATTTCTGTTTCTTGCAATGTCACAAAAACAAGTGCATTTAGAAATATTCATCTATTCAGCTTATAGCAACGTGAAGCACATTGAAGCTATAAAGAGTATTTCAGCCCAGACTGTTTTTTGAATGCGGTTCATTCTGAACATTAATGCTTCATTTACATATACCGTCATGTGCAATTTTCAGGCACCTCTGGTGAAATAATCTGTTTACTTGATTTTCTAAGTGAAGATAAGCTCATACCTTCTACAGAGAACATGTTTCTTTTTACATATTTTACTGTACTATTACTGTTTAATGTACTAAGTTAACATTTTGTACTAAGTTAACAAGCTAACCTTGTGGCTGTAGATACATTGGGCTGTTATTTGCTTCTGAATGATATGTTATATTTAATACATTATATTTTCTTTATACATTTTATATTTTCTATTCCTATATATGGTATACTGGTATATTTTATATTTTGTGTTTTTGTTTTTTCTCTCAAGACTGCAAATTTTTATGTGAATACTTTTGTACAGGAATTGTGCAGTAAATAATCCATGTCTGGTTTGCTTACTGTTTTGTGAAGCAAAACGATTCTGCAATCTGTGGTATCTCACCCATTATTAGGTCATTTAATCTTGGACAGCCATTTCTGCTTTCTGGTTTTGCTTAGTGTAGAACAGAACACAGTAGACTTCCTTTCATGTGTCTTGTGTGGTTTCTTGCAGGTGGCCAATCTTCTACGACTCTTCCAGATTCCCCAGATCAGCTATGCCTCAACTAGTGCTAAGCTTAGTGATAAAACGCGCTATGACTACTTTGCACGAACAGTACCACCAGACTTCTACCAAGCGAAGGCCATAGCTGAGATCCTACGCTACTTCAACTGGACCTATGTCTCCACGGTAGCCTCAGAGGGTGACTATGGAGAGACTGGCATTGATGCTTTCCAGCAGGAGGCCAGGGCCTTGCAAATCTGCATCGCAACATCTGCCAAGGTTAGCCGCTCCATGGACCGCTACAGTTATGAAGCAGTGATTAGGTCCTTATTGCAGAAGTCGAATGCAAAAGTCGTGATCCTCTTCACAAGAAGTGAGGATGCTAGAGAGCTTCTAGTTGCAGCTAACCGCATGAATGTCTCCTTCCTCTGGGTGGCGAGCGATGGCTGGGGGGCACAGGAGAGTGTGGTGAGAGGGAGCGAATCAGTGGCAGATGGAGCTTTCACCATTGAGCTTGCGTCGTACCCAATCCCTGAATTTGCTGACTACTTCACAAACCTCAATCCTTACAACAACACGCGCAATCCCTGGTTCCGTGAATTCTGGGAAAACCATTTCCAGTGCAGCCTACATGACATAAACTGTGGGAAACATTCACTTCGAGATGGCAAGTTTGAGCAAGAATCCAAGATTATGTTTGTGGTGAATGCGGTGTATGCAATGGCCCACGCTTTACACAACATGAAGCAAGGACTGTGTCCCAACACTACCAAAATCTGTAGTGCCTTGAAACCACTGAATGGAAAGAAGTTCTATAAAGACTACATTTTGAAGACAAAGTTTGATGGTGAGTGCAGTGAATCCATACTCTGCAGTTTGCTTTTCAGGGTCCAAGTCATTGAAGGTCAAGTAAAAATTGTTATCATTACTTTATTTGATGTTGCAAATGTATATGTGAAAATAATGTCTGTGAGTAAATGGACTGTAGCAATGTTAATATGGACCCCAAAATTCCACTAATAATCTGAATAGTAATCCAAACAGAATAAAAAAGCCTCATGTAGTCACCTCAATTGGATTAAACTGACCCGATCCAGCCCAGTCAGAAACATTTTTCAGGCAAGTTGACAGTCATTCAATAGGAAAATTTTAGCATCTAAATGCTTAACCTGACCTTTTTCTCTTCTATCTGCACCTGTAATGCCATATGTGGGGTTACAATTAGGTGATGTGAACAGTCAGAAAATCACACTAAAGCCTGCAAAGGATTAAAACTTTCAACCAAAAGATGTTACTTTCAATAGACAAATGACAAAACTGATCTTTGGCAGGGGAAGGGTCACCAAGTTTTATTTTCTTGATTAGCTCTAAAGGTCCTCCTGCACTTTCCTCCTGTTTGAATTTTGGTTCTGTGATTGCTGCTTCATTTGACAGAACCAGAGAAACACAAGAATGTGTGTCCTTCTTGAAAATTGTTTTGACAGGCAGAACTGTGTGTGTTATTAAGTTATGGCATGTCAGTGCTCATCTAATCGGATCACTTTATTTAGCATCCATGTAAACAGAGAAGTTGGAATCCCTGATCAGGATGGTTTCAACTGGGTTGAAAAAATATTGTAGATGTAACCACAGCTAGAGATGACATGGACCACAATGATGGTTGTGTTGTTTGCTGTAATTTTAGGGTATTTACATTTATATTGGTTGGACCAAATCATAATCACAGCAAGTAAAGCAGGCCATAAACAGTGGCAAATTATTTTGTAGGGGTTGCTGAACCAGTAAAACAGAAGCCAGTACACTGATTACATTTGCAAAAACAAAAAAATAGGTGTGGGGGGAATTCTGAACTTCTGAACTACTCTATGAAACAGATATAACAAATTTAAACTTGCAAAATAAGAACACACATTGCAAAATAAGAAAACAATGTTTTCATACATGGATTTAAAACAAGTTTTAAACACATGGATTATCAGTTTAGTAGATGGCACACATGAAACACCAATAATACATAATGTCAAAGGCAACGCAGACTGCAGGTAGCACCAGGAACAAAAGAAGAACTAAATCCATGCAAAGCCAAACAAGAAGAACTAATGACAGAAATGCCACCAAAAATACAATAAAAACAATACCTCTTGTTTCCATTTATCTAAGCATTAACCCAGTGAGGACTAATCAGAATGGATGGGTTTGTTTACAGCTGTCTGATCAACATGGCGGACATGGTGGACACCAGTCTAACATGTAGTACCTTTTGTCTCCATGGTGCTAAACATGTAGCCCTTCCCACCATGATGCCAAACGACATAGCCCCCAGTATGGCAAGCTCCACACGTGAACACTCACCGAAAAAATTATTCACCTTCACTGATGTCATGAATGTACAAAAGACACTGTTAGCGAGCCTTATGCTTGGAGTTGACATGACATTTTTATGTATGATTGTGTTAATTTGTTCAATTACTTATGGTCCCCGAGATGGAGCGACTATGTATAAAAACACTCTAATTCTTATATAATTCAACCGACACAGAAGTAAATGTGCTTGGATGAAAGCTGACCGTCTGCACAATCTCATTGCCATTGTACCGTTTCAAATCCAGTGTTGTGCAGTACTGAGCCACGTCAAAAACCATTACTCTCCATCTGCTTCCAGACTGCACTGTACCTTATTTACAGTATAGATGATTCATGTTATGCAAATAACAGGGTTACCCACTATAAGTAGCAGTGTTTTCTGCATTTATTCAGACTGTCTTATACTTATGCTCTTGAGTTCCCTTATATGAGTAAGGCAAGCTAACATTAAACATCTAGAGATTTGAAATCATATGTAAACATGTGGAGAGCTTTAAGCTTTATTGAAATTATTATTACTTCCTATTCTTGAAAGAGAGAGACATTTTGAATGCAAGACTGACACATTAAATATCTGCTGTGAGCTCCAAGACTACTGACAGTGGAGGAGAATTTTTATCCACAATGTAAGTAATGCAATGAGAACTCAAAGAACAGATGGTCCTTTCTATACACAGTTTTATGTTTCTGGGAAAAGCCACATTAATCCTTATCGACTGATGAAGTACCTAAAGAAACTGTGCATCAAAGATCTATACAGTCAGTGAAGTGCAGTGTTTTAATCATTCTGTACTGATGCAGTCAGAGCCTCTGTCAATATAATACAGTTATATCCTACAGTTATATCCTGCTCTGTTAAAGGAGCTTAATCTGAAAGATCAATAGATCTGTGAAACTGTCAAAAACTGTTGGACTCAATCCAGTCCACTGCGTGCCTAGACCAGGCTTTCTGAATGTGAGACATTCTAACCAAATCCATGCAAAAAAGGTATTGAAATGTGTCACGGCATATTTTTATTTTGGAAATCTTCAGACAATATATAACAATATATTTCATTTTCATCTGGGACAGATATACTCTCTTCCTAGACAATCTGTATCTGTACACATTCTTGCCAGCCTTGAGACCTCAGAAATAGAGCTTTTTTTAATTAAACGGGGGCTCTGGGGGTCCTATCTATAAATGATAGAGTTGTAAAAATGAATTCCTTTATTCTGGTGACTTGAAAATTACATTATGTTAAGCCGGGCAGTAATGCGGTTTTATGTACAACACTTATTTATTACTGAAAAAAATAAACTTGTTATCAAGAAACGCTGCCATATACAGAGGATCAAGGAAACAGCTAAACAGATAAAACACAGTGTCAGTCAGGTGCACTAATTTTGACATTGACTATATGGTGGCTACCTTATATTCATCTTCTTGCTGTTGGATCAGGCAGTGAAAACAAAAACAACAACAACAACAAAAACAACAACAACAAACCTGGATTGTGCTGTGAGAATGGTGGCTGGCTATCAGAAACACAGAATATAAAAAATCTTCTCAGCATCTTAAAAACAAATTTAATTCCAACATTTCTTCCCATCTGAAGTGATCTATTTTTGATGTTTTTTTCAAGAACTGTGAAATCACATCAAAGAAACAAGGCAGACTTGTGAATCAACCTCCTGGCCTCAATTATGTAAATGTACTGCGAGCACCTGTGTCCAATGCATCTGCAAACCTGACAAGAGAGGCTTTTGGGATTGTAAGCATAGCTAGGGGCTGTTACATGAAGATGTGCCTATGGGTTGGAAAAAATTAGTCTTATCATAAACTGTGGAGGTCTTTGGTAAAACCCAGTCCTTCATTTTATATTTTTTGACCTTCGCAACTCACCTTTTGACTTTTTTCTCTACAGCACCATTTCGTCCAGCTGATACAGAGAACACTGTTCACTTTGATGCTTATGGGGATAGCCTGGGGCGTTACAACATTTTCCACTACCACAAAGAGGATGGCACATATGTTTACCAAAAAGTGGGCTACTGGGCACAGAGTTTGACCCTGAACACTAGTCTGATCCCTTGGGAGAACCAATTGGTCCCTACCTCGCAGTGCAGTGACCCCTGCAGAAAGAACGAGATTAAGAGCATGCAGCCTGGTGACGTCTGCTGCTGGATCTGCATCCCCTGCCAGCCCTACCAGTACCTCCTGGACGAATTCACTTGTGCAGACTGCAGCTTTGGCCAGTGGCCTCTTGGCAACCTCACTGGCTGCTACAACTTGCCTGAGGAGTACATCCACTGGGAGGATGCCTGGGCCATCGGACCAGTCACCATCGCCTGTTTGGGGATCCTCTGCACACTCTTCGTGATTGGCCTCTTCCTGAAGAACAATGAGACACCAGTGGTAAAAGCCAGTGGGCGGGAACTTTCGTACATTTTACTGATTGGAGTGCTTCTCTGTTACAGCATCACCTTCATCTACATTGCCAAACCTTCAGCCGTAGTGTGTACGTTACGACGCCTTGGGCTGGGTACCTCCTTCGCAGTTTGCTACTCCGCACTCCTGACCAAGACCAACCGCATTGCCCGGATCTTCAACGGAGTCAAAGATGGAGCTCAAAGGCCGAGGTTCATTAGTCCAGCTTCACAAGTAGCCATTTGTGCTGGCCTCATTTCCTGTCAGCTGTTGGTGGTGGTGGTCTGGCTCTTGGTAGAAGCACCAGGTGTGAGGAAAGAGGTCAGCCCCGAGAGAAGAGACATAGTCAGGCTGAAGTGCAATAGCAAGGACTCCAGCATGCTGATGTCCCTGACGTACAACTGCATCCTCATCATCCTCTGCACCTTCTACGCCTTCAAGACCAGGAAGTGCCCCGAGAACTTCAATGAGGCAAAGTTTATTGGTTTCACCATGTACACCACCTGCATCATCTGGCTGGCCTTCCAACCCATCTTCTATGTCACAGCCAGCGACTACAGGGTAAGTAGATTTGCTTTGCTGTGTTACTCTACTCACAGCTGATTCATTATTCACCTCTGTGTTGTTTGCAATTTTAGCGCAAAGAAATGGATTAAGAACACTGCCATATTGCTCTCAAAGGAAACTTAAGGTAAAAATGGCTGTGCTCAGATCAATAGGATGATTGGATCTTTTTTTCTACATATAGTGCGTACCAGAACTATTGGCACCATTTTTAATGGTCATAAAAAAGTTTTTTTTAAAAAGGTGAAAAGGTGGTGAAAAAAGTGTTATTCGTCTGACTTGTATACTGACAATGTCAGAGAAACATGGCTCTTCAGTGATGTAAGGCTGTTGATAGAAAAAAATCCATTAAAAAAGTAAAGTACATCATAATTATTTATATCCCATCTACTTTAGTTGTACCAGGGTACCTCGTTTACCATCCTTTTGCCAAGCTAACAGCACCAAGTCTTCTCTTATAATGCTGAACAGTACACAGAGATCTTAGACCATTTCATCTTTAAAATCTCTCTTCAAATCCTTGAAAGGTCTTGGTTCACAGGAAGGTCAAAACAGTCTTAGCAGTGGCAGCTGCTTGATATAAAACCTACTGCCATGTTCACATCATACTGGTCCATATAAAAACACACATGGTATTCAATAATGACATTTATTATTACTAGATGACCAAGGCCTTTAGAGGAAAGAACAGCCCCACAACAGATTCACAGGTGTACTCGATAGGTGCATGACCTTGGTCTGTTTTTATGCCATACCCATCTCCAACAGATTCCATTTGACCATGGGATTTCAACCAATCAAATCACAGCCATGTCTTGCAAACTCCAGGTACTTATATTTGTAGTTCAACAACAATCAAATAGTTTGTTGGCATGGATTTGAAGTTTAGTTGTAGTTTTCTAGTCTCAGTACCTCTAGAAACTCTTTCAATATCTAACTGTGATTCGCGGAGGAAGTTTTACAGTTACACAGGTTCAGCTTAGCTGCAACTGTTTTGAACTTAAGAGTTGTTAAAAACCTCAGTGTAATAAAAATGTGATTTTTTTGTCAGTAATTTTGGAGAGTACTGTACATCTCTGGTTGATTCTTTACAATGTTCAATATTTTTCTATTTTTCAGCTCAGGTTTTAATTTAACTGAACTGAACTTAATTTATACATTCCTTCACATAATCATTTACAGTTATCTCAGGGAGTGATCACATGCTGTATGACACTGTAAATAAGTGCAGCTGATCAGTTAAAAACAAGAAGTGCTGCTGCCTGTTTAATCAGAATCAGAAAACTTTATTGATCTTGGAGGAAATTGCTTATGTGGCGAATGCCACAACACACAGACACAGAGAGACACAAGACACAGAGACACAAGAATACTGTAAATAAAATAAAATAAAATAAATAAAAGTCAAATTAAATAAATAAATCTGTAGAAAGAAAGTAACCACAATATGAATAGAAAGCAACCACAATATGAATAGAAAATAACTTATGATACTGCACATAATAATGTTTTAGCACCTGGTGAAAACATTACACAGTATTGCACAGATTATTTTGTGGATGTGTGACTGAGGGAGGAGTCTGATGGTGGTGGGAAGGAAGGATTTCCTGTGGTGTTCAGTGGAGCACTTTAAGCTGGTCAGTCTGTGGCTAAAGGTACTTCACAGGTCGTTCACCACACTGTGGAGTGGGTGCTCCACATTGTCCATGATGGACTGAAGTCTGGACAATGTTCTCCTTTCAGCCACAGTTTCCATGTTGTCCAGGGCCTCACCCACCACAGAGCCAGCTTTCCTGATCAGTTTGTTAAGTAAACATGCCTTAAGGTTTATGATTCATGAATGAACGAGTTAATAAATTAGTTGTTCTGCCATATATCTTTTGCTGTCTGATATCTAAAGATTGGACTGCGTTCCTAAGCAGTGGTATACGACCCTGAGGCAGTGGATGTATTCCTAAAATGCTGCAGATCAGACATACTGAATGCCTTTCATAATAATGTTTTTTACACTACAATGCGATTGAATTCGAATTTTTTATCATTCAGTACCACTGAGACCCCTTGGTCCTGAGCTCTTGCAGCCGCTTTGTTAATTCTCTGAAATATTTGCTGGAATCTCTGGTATGACATATTTTCATGTTCACATTTTCATCTCTTTGAAAGCAAAAACCTTAAGCTTTCCAGCAAGCCTGTTCTAAGAATTCAAATCACTCCACACACAATGACAGTGTGGAACATCTTATTGTTAATTGAAATAACGAGTTTACATGATATAAACCTCTTGCAGCTTCTTGAGCTGACCCTTGTTTTCCCTGATAGATTTGCTGTATCTGTAAGAGTGTGATTCAGTGACTTTGGCGTATCGCCACTACCTGCCGATTCAGATGACAGATAGAAAAATCTCTTTGATCGACTGCCTATAGTGATGATAAAAGGAGCAGCTCTCGTTTCATGTGGCTGAAAGCTGCTCAATAGAGAAGAAAGGGAGAGGGAGATGATATCCCGGCAAATGATTGCTGTGAATACACTGAATGGAATCTTTCTGAAGCTCCTTCCTGCAAGTGCTTAATGACAAATACCTCTAGATAAATGGTTATATAACGTTACTGGGCTTTTTGGCCCATGATTATATGCTTTTGCGTTCAACAATGACAGTGGTTGGTGTGTGCATGTGTGTGTTTGTGTGTGTGTGAATGCATGCGTGTGCATGTTTCAGACAAAAATGTCCTTTTTTTGTAAAGCGAGAGAAAAACTAGGGTTAACTTACAATGTAAGGACCGCCAAATGGTTGACTTTTCAAAAGCTCCATGTTCCATTTTTTTTTAATTGAAAGAACATATACACATATGTTTAATTATAAATAAAGGAGCGGAGAAACATAGTAAGTATAGATGCTTCCAGGCACTTATGCTGCTTGTTACAATTAAGCAGTTACTTCCTAAGATGCTCTGTGTCTTGTATTAATATGCTGGGAAGGCCCAACTGACCTCACTTTTGGATCATGATGAAAATATATGAAAAGATTTGAGAGACTTTGAAAGAGAGTTTCTTATTGGGGCACAGATGACAGGAGCTTCAGTCACAAGACTGCACAGCTGGCTGGTGCTTCAGTAAGAACCGTGACTAAAGTGACATCTGCATTTAGATCTGTGGGAAAGACATAAGTAAATGTGGTTGAAAATTGTGGATAAAAAGCACACATTCATGAGAGTGATGCTAATGTATTAGTGAAGAAATATGTGAAGAAAAACAGATGCAGATGTTCTTCAAGTGACCGAGGATGTCATTGCCGGACGCAAGAACAGTCTGTCCACAACCCTATAGACAGGGATATCACACTGGGGTTACAGTACATAAACTCCTCATTACAAAGATTTGAAATTTGACATATAAACTGCAGACTCTGGTCTCCAGAGATGTGGAAAAAGGTGATCTTGCCAGCCATTCTCCATGTTCTCCACAAGTGGGCAAGAGCATGTGTGTCATGGGGAATATCTTTGGAAGAATTGTGTTCCATGCCTTTAGTGCAGTTTAAGACACTTCTAGGATTTGTGCCAAGACACGCAGAAGCAGTTATGGTGACTTGTGGCAGCCCAGCACCTCACTAAGACAACTTATGTTGGTGTTTCCTATGTGTGTGTGTGTGTGTCTGTGTGTGTGACTGATAAATAGAGGCAGACAGTGTCCTGTTATCTTTAAGAGGCCTCTCAAATAATATAAAGGACAGAGGAAGTGCATTTAGAGTTTTGGGAGATTAGAAAGAGAGATATTCCCAGTTGTAAGGAAATGGTGTCAAAGCATGGGAGGTGAAAGTGAGTGTCTGCTGGGTTTTTTCACACAGACCAATTGACCAGGAAGGGACCACTCAGTCTGTATTTGCATTTTAATATTTTTCTTTTATTTTACATTCAGTTAGTATGTTTTATTTATATATTTTGCTGTACCCATGACCATTACCTCAACAGTTCACTTTGCTTGCTGTTGACTGCTTTAGTGTGTGTCACTGAAACACTAGCAGCTTGAGGTTCTGAGTAAGTGTTTGAAGTAAATTTTCAAAACATTCTAACAGAAAAAGACAAATCATTTTGGTCTCATGCTGTATTTTCATATATGCTGATTAAAATGTCAGCCCTTCAACTTAACCCACATTTCCCATCCCTGCAGTAATGTGTATGTTAATCTGGATCTGGCCATCCATGCTTGTCTCATGTAAAACAGATAATTGTTTATAAGACTAAATGCTAGCAGCAGTTAGTTGTTCTCTCTGCACACCAATTAACCCTTTAAAGTGAAATATAGGACTAGTCACAGAGCCAGAAAACAATCGTGCTATCCCATTTGTATCTATTTATTTGTGGACCTACAGCTCCGGAAAAAAAGAGACCACTGCAATTTATTTTAAAATCAGCATCTCTATGACTATGACAGCCATTCCATGCCAGTGTCTGTTAAATTCCTACACAAGCACCTCATTCTGCTTTATGAGGTACTGATTAG
>JBBPCX010000114.1:19226993-19239137 GCA_037974365.1 Hydrocynus forskahlii | reverse complement strand
GTATGGCAGATGTAAAAGTAAAAGTGCAGGTGCAACAGAGAAAGATATGAATATGGGCATGAGTATATATGGATAATTACATACTTTGTACTGTAGTTACCATCATCATCCCTCAAGCCACCATCATCATAACCAACTAATCATACAATATCAGTACTTCGTCTCACCAACGTGTTTTTGTAACTGCATGTAATTAAATCAAATCAGCAGTGTTCCAGGGTCTAGTGTAAAACCTCCCCAGAAGATTAGTGACTGTTACCTGCAGCAAAGATCGCTTAAACCTGCTGAATAAACATGGAAATGTATTTGTAACTGCTACAGGTGTTTTAGGAAGAAGACAGAGAATGGCGCCTAAGAGAAAAGCAGCATCTACAGCCAAAGCAGGAGGGAAGAAGATAAAGGAAGAGGCTGAAACCACCATAGTAAAAGACAAGTTCACATCTGCTAAAGAATCTCTGAAGGCCACAGGTCCACAGTCTAAGGCCAAGAGGAAACCAGACAGCTTCTGTCACCTTTCCAATGCTGAGGTGTTTTGTTTTCCATCTTTTTTTAACTTATCGAGGTTTGAGTTGCAGTTTACAAATCACATTCACTGCCACACACCTTACCTCCATCAAGTAAAGAGAGTTTAGAAAGTTTTTGTTTATAAACATCCACAGAAGTTGTTCATACTGATATTTCAGAATGTACTGATTTGCAGAAAAGTGCTGAACAAAACAGCTTAAGATCTGTCTTTCAGTGGCTTAGAATACATATGGCAGATGATGATTAGTACTAATTCTCTGTGAAATCTCACATGCCAGTTATTTTGTCTTCCAGGTGCATGAAGATTACGATTGTATGCTGAACCAGACCAACATTGGAAACAACAACAACAAATTTTATGTAATCCAAGTCTTAGTAGCAAGAGGTCAATACTATTGCTGGACAAGATGGGGCAGAGTGGTAAGCTGTTTTTACAGAATATTATTGTATGAAATTAATTTTATATTCCTTTTTTTAATTCCAATTCATTTTTGAACTCTGACACTGATTCCTGAATAATACTAAAAAATGTTCCAAACACTACAACAACAGCAGTAGATTTTCTTTAAAGAGTAGAGGGTGTTCAGAAATGCTGCTCTTTGTATTTATACTTAGAAATGTTCAGCCGACTGCAGAAACACATGTATTAACATGCTTGTAAGCCGATGACCAGTCTATACTTTGAAACAACCATTGGCTCAAGAATCAAAGGCTGAGCATAAGAACTGAAATTCTGTGTTCAAGTCAGTGTTTAAATCTTTCAACACTGAAAAAAGAACTGAAGTAATTCAGTCTGTGCCATTAAAGTATTTTAAAAGTAATTTACCTAATACTCAGCACCACTCAGTTTTGCTTATATATTTTGTGTTTCTTTCTTCCTTTCCAGGGAGAGGCAGGGCAGAACAATTTAGCTCCCCCCTCAACTGCTGATGCTGCTATTAAGAACTTTGAGAAGAAATTCAAAGACAAGACAAAGAACAATTGGAGTGATCGAGAAAGCTTTGTCTCTCATTCAGGGAAGTACACTCTGATTGAGGTGGATGGGGATCAGGACGCTGAGATGAAAGTAAGTTAAGGAATTAGTGAGCACCCGATATTCCAACAGTTATATTAAACATTTGATGTATTTTCAGCAGTTACTTTGCTTAAACGTCTTAGAGGTTCTTGGCTTGGATGTAAAGACTTAGCAACATAAATGTGTGGCCAGGTGGCATTAATTTTCAAAGAGAGTAATCATTTTCAGCAAGGAAAGGAAAAATACTTAGGTTTACTAATTGATGTATGAAGATATATGAACATTCTCAAAATGTTTTATGACAGAAATGGCGTACCTATATATGCAAATAATATCAAAAGTCCTTTTTGCACATTTGCGATCTTCTTCACTAATAAATAATAAATAATAATAATAGAATATTTACAGTCTCCCAGCAAGGGACATTTCAACAATGTTAATATGTTGTATACAGGTTAATGTATTTAATCTAAAACTAAACAAAGTATTCCCTTGCACTCCCTCTTCCCCCTCCTCTTCCTCCTCCTCCTCCTCTTCCTCCTTCACATAGCACTCTGCTTCTCATTCTCTACAACAGCAACATCCAAACAAACACATTCTGATCAACCATACCCTCTGCAAATATATGCAATTAAGGCATTTACATTTAATATATTTGTGCAGCACGTAAATTTACGTGTGACACCTCTGGTAGCTAAAAATAGGAGTGAAGCCAGTGTGACACAGGTTGCTAAAACAAATTATACAATATTTTGGTACAAATTAAACATAAATTAGAAGCTCACTGTGGCAATGTCTGGTTTCCCTCTACTGCATAATTTATCTCTAGATAAAACAGAGATATTGACCAAAAATGATGCGTGGTGGCTGAAATTGAATTGTGCACTTATAAGCTCTGTGTGTGTCTGTGTATGTGTGTGTGTGTGTCTGTGTGTGTGCACATGTGTCTATCATAGCTTTTTAGTGCATCAGTACCATGCGTTGCAGATCTACTTTGCTTATGAATGCAAATTTACGTTAAGTCTATTTTTTAGTATTGTAGCCTAGTAACCGTGAGCTATAGCTTTGTTTCTGGCACATTCATTTTTACAATAGTAATGATAGCTTCTTGTATTACTTACTATGGTCTTCATTGTGATTTTTTTCCTCCGCTGTCTGTGGCCATACTACATTGTTTATTTAGAGACATTACATGCGAATGATGCTGTGCTAAAAATACTGAATAGTGGTTTGGTGACTAATGCATGATATTACCTGTTGCTGGTTTGTGTTTGTGTGTGTTCCTCAGGTTGATGCTGTAGATGGTGGGCCTGTGACAGCGAAGAACTTTCTGCCCTGCACACTGGACAGTTCAACTCAAAGACTTATAAAGTTTATCTTCAACAATGACATGTTCAAAGAGGCTATGGAGTACATGAACCTGGGTTTGATCCTCGTTTAACCTGTTTGTGTGGTTTAGGCCTTAAGGCACATTGATTTACACATTGATTTATTGTTAAATCAATGTCAGCCCTCTAATAATCAAGCTCTACACAATACACAAATAACAGGGGCTCTGTTCTATTTGTCTGGACTAGTTTGTCAGTGCATAGTGAGGCATGGTTAAACACTGCAGCTCTTGTTTTTCTAAGTGTAATTCTGTCTCCTAACTTAGACATTAAGAAAATGCCGCTGGGAAAGCTGAGTAAGCAGCAGATAGCGAAAGGCTTTGAAGCATTAGAGGAAATTGAGGAGGCCATAAAGAAGAAAAGTAATGAAAAGAGGCTAGCAGAGCTCACTTCCAAGTTCTTCACCATTATTCCACATAACTTTGGCCGGAATAGACCACCTGTCATTGATAATGATTCCATTCTTCAAAGCAAGAAGGAGATGCTCCTGGTAAGATGCCCTATATATGTTGACTCAGTATACACAGAATCAAAATATCAAAATGTCTTTTTTTAAAATAAAGTCAAACACACTGCAGATGAACAAATGAAATTCTATTATGAGATGTAATCTTTATAGATTTCAGCTAATTAGTAAATTTGAAAAATTGTTTAAAATTAGACATAGTCAGAATGATGAACATATATTAATAAACACATCATGTCACCCGCTGGCAGGTTTTGGCTGATATAGAGATAGCCCAAAGCCTCAAAGCTGAGTCAGAAAAGGCTAAGGAGGAGATGATAGAGACTGTGCCTCATCCTGTTGACCAGGACTACCAGTCTCTCAAATGCGACCTCACCATATTGGATAAGAAATCCAAGGACTTTAAGGTATACTTACCTGTTAAGATGAAAGTTCATACAACAAAAAAAGGTTTAGATATAAACTTGAATAAATGTTTTCAGTTTGCTCTAAAATTTGGAATGGATTGGGAAATGCACTAATGGGTTTCAGTGTTTTAAAACCTAACAACATGTTTAATATGTTTGATTTATTTAAATAAGTGTTATTGTATTTGTCCTGTTTTAAGATTATTGAGAAGTACTTGAATGCCACTGGTCGTGGACTCACCATTGTAGATGTATGGAAAGTAGATCGAGAAAAAGAGGTGAGAAAACGTTCATTTGTTTGAACAGTATGTATATATTGTGTTTAAGCGTTGTATGTAGTGAGTTCATGATTCATGCCCTATGATGACAGCAATTTCATTTACAATTGCTCAGATATGAGATGTCATTGTATCTTCTTTCATTCCAGTTAACTTCCTAGGTACATTTGATTTGCGTGTGTTTGTATGTGTGTGTTTATTTGTGTCTGTGTGTGCCATTGCTTCTGTAGGCAGAGCGGTTCAGTGAGAACGAGGCTTTGGAGAACCGGAAGCTGCTGTGGCACGGCACGAACGTGGCAGTGGTTGCGGCCATTCTGAAGAGTGGCCTTCGAATCATGCCTCACTCTGGTGGACGTGTGGGCTGTGGAATCTACTTTGCCTCTGAAAATGAAAAATCTGCTGCTTATGGTGAGAACCAGGGCCTGTGCTGTGTCAACGTATTGCTGTCCAAAAGAAATTGTATCTTCATATTTAGTGTGATTGCGTCAGCAATTGCATCTTTACTCTGCTGCATGCGTTTTATTTTTATTATTATTCTTTTTATGGCCACAATAGGTGCCAATTTTCCTCTGAGCTTGTGCAAAATTTCAGAGCCGCTCCAACATCAAAGCATTCGTTATAATCCATAGTTCTCTTGTATAAAACTTGTGATTGTTTGATCTGGGGCAGAGTACTGATCATTTAAAAAATAGTCAAGAGACCTCTGAAACATACTGGGAGAGAGAAAAAATGGTCAAGCCCTCTTTAAAATCTGTGTGGAAAGATAGCAGGTGTTGTGATGTGCATGGATGTCACGGGACGTTTTTTTTTGGCCCTTCAAACCAATGTTTAGGTGTCTCCAAACACTGCTTTTATAGCAACCACGCAATCACACTTCGCATTTTCTCACAGAAATGCATCTTCTTGTTTTGTTTATTCCTTTAAGTTATTTATTGTTCTTTACATTGCATGAGACTATTATGACCAACGGAAATGATAAAAAATAACATAGTATAAAAACAAAAACTTAAACCTACAGTACAGAACATTTTTGCCCTCTTCTGTTACCATTTTGGAGATGCTTGTTTTTTTAATGCAATGATATTTTGAATAATGCCAGGCCTATAATTTTTGTGCCATTGTCACCACTGCTGCCTCCCACTTACTGTTTCCCCAAGGCTTAGACAGTAGGGTGAGGTAATCATTGTCACCGATTACTGACATGTAACTCTATGATTGCATTAAAGAGGATAATCACCATTATATGAAAGAAACTTGATGTATAACTAAAAGGATCAGTTTCATTTTGAACAACTTGCTAGACAGTATTGAGGCATATTCCTTATAGTCTCTGCTGTAGGTTTCCCAGAGTGCTTCTGAGAAAAATTCTGTTCGCTCAGTCTGCGCAAGATGTTTAAATGGTGTAAATTTATCTTTTTTGTTAGTTCGTCCTTCCAACAACACCGGAATCATGTTTCTAAACGAAGTTGCTTTGGGAAAGGAGTACACCATCACTGAAGATGACTGGAGCCTGAAAACGGCTCCTAATGGCTATGATAGTGTGGTAGCACGTGGAAGACGAGAACCAGGTTGGATTTCCTTGTTTCCTCAGAAGCCCTAAAATAACAAAATGCTAAGATTTAAACCTGCATTTTAGTAGCTAATAGGACAGATGGGGCATCCTAACTGCAGACATTTAACCAAGAGTTAAGTATGAATTTAAATGTAGTTACTCATACTAAATTATACTTCACAGATCCCTTAAAAAATGTCTTCATTGAGCTGGAGGGGAAAAAGGTGGCAGTGCCACAGGGACAAGCCATAGACCAGCACCAATACCAAAACAGCTGCTTCTACAACAGTGAGTATCTCATTTACAAAGAGAGCCAGTGTCGCATCCGCTACCTGCTGGAGCTCCGCTTCTAGCTGCTGCTCCGCTTCTAGCTGCTGCCTGTAAGTGGACAAACAAAAAACACAAAACTCTTTTGGTAGTAAATTGTGAAGATTTAAGTTGCACTTTACTAAGTGAGAGACTAAATTCATCATTAACCAAAGTGTATCGAGTCTTATTTACTCAACATATACATGAGTTAATCAGTGATGATCTGACAAGTGTTGTCAGTTAATATCGATTTCAGTTGGGCTACCAAAAACATTACACCAGATCTGTGATTTACAAACATACTTTTTATGTGACAAGCACTTCAGACTGGTCAGATTGTAAGACTTCACAGTTACCCATAATGTTGCAGTGTCTTCTCTTTGTGTCATAAAACTGTTGTTATAAGTCAATGTACTTATATTCATAAAAATCTGATCTCACCAGTAATCACAACATAATTAGTTAGTTAGCATAATGCTAACACAATACCCCAATGTGGATCTGAAATGCACTACGTATTTAAAAAAAACAGATACATTTATAACTTCACCAAAGTTTACAATTTTTTGTCTTCTGTTCAATTGATTTTTTTTTTCAGTTTTATCACCTTGGCTTCAAAGTTAGATAAGTTTAAAGTTAGATCATCTTTTAATAATCTTTGTTAAGATTTCTTTGTTCTAGTTCTTGTTAAAATACTTTCTCAGACTTGCGTGGTACCACTGTATTTCTCCATACTGCTTGGGCATCGTATTAGCAAATAGACTGTTCATACCGTTAAAAGACAACTTTGTTATTGTATTCAGAGTATGTTTCTTTTGTTTGCATTGCCTGTGTGATGAAGATGTAAAGTAAAATGTTTTTGGGCCTGTTTCGGAAGGAGTTTCAATTTGGCTTTTCTCAGTTTGTCACACCATGTGGTAGCTTTACAGGTTATTTTTCAGTTCTTTTTAGTTATACCGGGTATGGCTCACCTTCAAAATGTTGTGCAACACAGTAATGTTTTTGTCATAAGTACATTTTCAAGTACTCACCTACAAGATGCTTTCATGAACATGCCTCAGAAGATTTGTTCTAATCTTGTATTTGCCAAATACGTAAAGCAGAGATCAGCTGATACTTCCAAACCCATGACAGATCAGTAACATCTACTGATGCACCTTTGAATGTGTATTCCAAAGTGACAATTTATGATATATCTCCTTATATTGCGATACAGGTATGCTGTAGATAATGGGCAAATACATTATTTTCCCCTCTTTTTCCAGCCTAACGTACATCATAGTTATATTGCACTTTTATTATTAATGAATGTCATAGTCCTGTGGGTACCTTGGGATTGTTCTTGTTGTAATAACTCTAACTCCACAATAAAAAAAATGAACGCCTCAGAGACTTGTGATTTATTGCTCCAGTAGCCAGTAGGTGTCACTGTTGAAAGTAGTCCAGAATGTACTCCACACCTGCTCAAAAAACTGTCCTTCTGTACACATCTATACAT
The DNA here is from genome assembly GCA_037974365.1 of Hydrocynus forskahlii. Taxonomy (NCBI): domain Eukaryota; kingdom Metazoa; phylum Chordata; class Actinopteri; order Characiformes; family Alestidae; genus Hydrocynus; species Hydrocynus forskahlii. The sequence goes on along the minus strand of JBBPCX010000114.1, from coordinate 19,231,699 downwards.
GCTTTAATAGCTGATAAAACGAAGCTGGTGTATTTGTTCTCTTGTGGCATCTACATTATACAAGGTTTTTCTATATGTGGTGTTAGTCTGTCAATTACAGGGTTAAATGGCTGTAAAATGCCCCATAAGGGCTGCATTATCAACAATTACTGATAAAAAAAAAAGGTTTGAGTAATTACTCATGGTTCTCCTCCTCAAACACATTCACTAAACCTGACAATTAACTGGCGAGGTGAACCAGATGTTTTTGAGCAGGGAAATCACCAAAACATGCTGGACCACAGCCCTCCAGGACTAGAGGTTGACACCCCTGCTGTAGACTATTTTAGTTCTCCAAAGAACCTTTTTTGTAAATGTGATGTGAGATGTAAAAGAGAACCTTTTAAAGAGACAGACTCTGGAATATTTCTTTTATGTTTGTTTCTTTTTTTTTTTTTACCATTTGAGTTCATCCAAGAACCTTTGTGTCTTATTTACAGATGTGTTTTTCTAAAGCTTTAGAGAACCAAGATTATTGGTTTGCAGCATCACGTAATAAGCCCTTTCTAGCACTTATTTTTGGGAGTGCGTGATTCTTCAGTAAAGGATTCAGTGGACCACAAAATCTCACCATTAACCAACTGTCACTGGACAAATATTCACAAAGTGTGAATATTTGAAAGTTATACTGACCAAAAATGAGTACATTATTGGATAGAATTGCATTGATCCATGTTCACAGACCAAAATAGATTTACCAACTTCTAATCTATGCATTTATGTATTTGTGTACCCCTACTGTAGCTCTATACCCTTTTTGTAGGCCATCGAATTGAATGCTGAATGCATTTTAAAGCAGAGTAAAGTGGATTTTCCATCTCACTGCTTGTGAAATGGTGTAAAGTAGGACCCAGGGGAGCACTGCTGCTCTGAGGACAGAGGAGCATGTGTTTGATTCAAAGAGGAAGAGAGAAAAAATACTGGGAATACAATGTGTGACAGTCACAGCCCTACACAGCACTAGAGACAGACAGCAAGAGAACAAGAGCATCCTAGTAAGACACCAACCTAACCAATCTAAGTGGTGCAAAATATTTATCAACACCAGTGGAAACTGACAGAAGAGGTGGCATTCACTCTTCCCACCAGGGCCTTGGAGAACACCACAGGACACCTGTTTCATTTCTGCCTTTTCTGGATTTGACATTAATAGAGATTCCTCCCTTAGGACAAGCTGGAGGCTAACACATTGGAGCTGGGTGAGCAGAACCATGCAATGTTGTGGACAGTACTAACTTGTCTCACTAGTGGTGTACACTGTGATGTAAACCATCTTAAGAGAACAGAGGATTACACAATGTTCTGGAACCAGCAGGTGTAACATTTTTACCTGCATTTTTTTTACCTGCATATCTAAGAAGGACATTTTCAAAGAAATACGTGGATTCTTTGGTGCTCTCTGGAGCAAAATTACTTTGGACAGATGGAAAAGACTTCAGAGAACAAGCCAAAACTAAATGAGGTGAGAATGTAACTGCATACTCTCAAAAAAGATGCAAAAATGTAAAATGAAATTTTTTTATTTATTTCTACTCTTAATATGGCCTTAATTGGGGAAACTGATAATCAGTAGCAAGATGCCCTGAAAACCAAGATGCTTTTCAGTAAAATGTAGTGCCTGCATATTATGCATCCGTGCAGTGGGGGATGCAGCCCTCACAAGGGTTGGAGGGAGGAGGGGTTCCAACTTGTAATCAAGCCTGACAAAATACAGTACATATGTGTTGTTGTCCAACTGCATTGATCTCTGAAGGTCAGTGACCCCTCTGTATATTCAGTATACATAAGCAGTGGTGTAAACAAGTTATAGGTGGGCAATAAGATGGGAGGTGGGATTTTTTGATACAGTCACTATATAGATATGGCTTGTAAGAGTCTGGTGGAAGGAGATGTACAGTTTTGAGGAATCACCAGAAACCTTAATGAGGTAGCCATGCTAATAAGAATGATTTTGCTTTCAATTCATTTATTTATTTTTCAGGCAAGTTCAAACCTCTAAGTTACTAATTTAAGCTCCAATTTGTTGACCTTCCAAACATTCAGTGTATATTGAGTGTAGGAGTATTACACTGTAGTAAAAGTAGAAGTATTGTTTAATGTATCTGCATGTTTTAGATGTATTTCTGTTAATAATAGAATGAACAGGCTTACAAAACATCATTATTATTATTAGTCTGAGTAGCACTACTCCTTTTATCGGTATTTTACACTACAAACTTCATTTTTACTGATTTGTTATGTTGTACAGAGTGATTTGTTTTTATGTGGCATGGTTATAATAGTAGGATCTTTACAGTGACTTTACAGGCAATCTTACAGTTCTAACAATTTTGTTGAGATGAAAGCAATGGACAATTAAATACTAACATTAAATAACATTAAGGGACTTCCGTTATTCAAAGTTACATTGTCTTACTGAACAGAAGAAGTGTTATTATTTCTCTAAATTCACATTATCCAACGTGATATATATATATATAAAAAAGCAGAAGCACAATACACTTTCTCTGACTTTTTTTTTATTTTATTTTAGAAATCTGAAAATTGGAGGAAAAATTATTTGGCGATGGGGGATCCTGATGTAGAGTCCGGACTCTGAGCAATGGAGAAAACTAGGTCAGGTCTTATGCTGGGTCTCCTGACCAATCAGACAACTCTGAATGACACATCTAGCCAATGGGGGCCCACGAAGCCAACCCCTCCGAGCATGGAGGAGGTCATCCACTCGGAGTCACAGGTTAAAGATCTGTTGGGGTTATTCTGCATGGTGACCCTTAACCTTGCCGCCCTTTTAGGCAACACTGGAGTTATGGTGGCGATTGCCCGAGCTCCACATATGAAAAAATATGCATTCGTGTGTCATCTCTGCGCAGTGGACCTGCTTTGTGCCATATTGTTGATGCCTCTCGGGATAATATCAAGTTCACCTTTTTTCAGTACTGTGGCCTTCACGGTTCTGGAGTGCCAGGTCTACATCTTTCTTAACGTGTTCCTGGTGTGTGCCTCTATTCTAACCGTGACTGCCATTAGCGTGGAGCGCTACTATTACATTGTTCATCCCATGCGTTATGAGGTAAAGATGACCATTCACCTGGCCGTTGGGATCATGGTGTTCATTTGGGTGAAATCCATCCTTTTAGCTCTTGTGACCTTACTTGGCTGGCCAGCATATGGCAACCAAAGCTCTATTGCAGCTGCCCATTGCTCTCTGCACTGGAGTCACAGTCGCCTCAGGAAAGTCTTCGCTGTCCTCTTTAGTGTGGTGTGCTTCCTGGTTCCAGCAGTCGTGATTTTCACTGTGTACTGTAACGTCTACAAAGTGGCACGGACGGCCGCCCTGCAACATGTTCCTGTACCCACCTGGGCCACTAATCAAGCCAAGTGTCGCTCAGATTCCATTAACAGCCAAACCACCATCATCACCACCACCCGCAGCCTGCCTCAGAGACTGTCTCCAGAGAGAGTGTTTGGGGGCGGCAAAGCCGCCTTGACCCTGGTGGTCATTGTGGGTCAGTTCCTGCTTTGCTGGCTGCCATACTTCAGCTTCCACCTCCACATGTCCATCACGGCTCCTCTCCAAAGCCCAGGAGACATCGAGGAGGCCGTAACCTGGCTGGCATACTCTTCATTCGCGGTCAACCCATTCTTCTATGGCCTACTCAACAGGCAGATCCGAGAAGAGCTCATAAAGCTGAGGAAGTGCTGTGCTCCCAGCAGGCCCTTGGAACTTGGGGCCTCCAGCCATGAAGGATCCATCCAGGAGAACTTCCTGCAGTTCCTGCAGAGGACCAGCAGCACAGCCGAGACCACAAGGTCCAGCTGTGTCAACTCCAGCCCCAGGAACACTTTAGACCATGGCGTCCGGATACCTGGACAAATACCTGAGGAGTGACATAAAACTGTATTTGTTTTTTTTAATGTTGGATCAAAAACTGGGACTGCTCGGGCTGCTTGATGTTGTTTTGTATTTCAGTCACAAATGCATAAAATGTGAAGTGTGGTTTTATTTGAGTGAGTGGTACATTCAAAGGCTATGCCATATTAATACTGATGGACTTTCGATCTTTTACATATCTATATTTAATATTTAATGTTGCACCATGGATGATCGATAACAGTTGTGCAGAATGAGAAATAAAGATATCCTCTCTGTTTTTGTAATAGATCCAAATGACAGAATGTCATCTGATAAAATGCAATGTGTTGATACTGTAACCTTTAGCATTACTAGGATCACTCCTCATAAACTCATAGAAATCATAAAACAGACTAACAATACAATTTTAAACCCGTAACTGTTCTTGTAAATTTTAACCCCGAACAGCTGTAACAGCTGTGTGACGCTGACTGAACTAATTGTAAGTGGACAGGCCGCCGCCTTCCCCGTGAAGCTGACGAGTCTCTGATGACGAGTCTCTGATGTGGCTGGCTAATTCCATCTGCCTGTCGCCATGGAAATGCTGGGAGTCTCGGCCTTGCATAGCAACAGGGCTCCTCTGAGCTCAGTCCTTAGGTTTACTTGTAAATTATGGGGAACTGCATTAGCTTTCCATCTGAATGGAGCTGCCATTTTACAACTCCTATAGCTGAACTCCAGTCTGTATGTCACCTTACATATATATATATATATATATATACACACATATATATATATATATATATATATA
>JBBPCX010000114.1:19183715-19223520 GCA_037974365.1 Hydrocynus forskahlii | reverse complement strand
CTCTCTCTCTCTCTCTCTCTCTCTCTCTCTCACACACACACACACACACACACACACACACACAAACACACACACACTGTCTTTTCAGCTATTTCTTCTTCACTTTGAGATCTCAGAGAAGCGAGCGATATTTAGGCAGTGGATGTCCAGTGGAGAGCTTGGCAGGTTACAGTGATTTTTATGGGTCAGAAGTATTCGATGTTGTGTATCTTGTGCCACATAAAAAAGCTCAGACTACAAGGTAACACACTTCCTCATCAGTGATTCAGTACGCGGTGACCTGCTCTGCCTCCTCGAACAATAAGCCAAGCATGGGGGGCTGATGGAGAGGGGAGAGAGCAAGTGAGTGATGCACATGTGGCATGATTAGAGATTCATAAACTTGAGTGTCCCTGTCATGATCAAAACAAGGCTGGACCAAAATAGAACCTGAAAGGATTTAGAGATGTTGAGGTGAAGATTAAAGGAAAATGATTAAAGAGAGGAGTAAGGGGTGGGGGACTGTGGACATCGTCCTTTTGTATCTGTCTGAATAGACATTGTAGTGGTGAGATAGAAGCAAGAAGACACTAGCTTTAACCTCAGGTTTCATAAACATGGCATTGTATCCCCAGTGGTAGTGGTAAGTGATAAATTTATAAAAGAAAATAAAATGAAAAACAAACCCCTTCTCAACTTTCCACATAAATGAATGTAAAAAGATTTTGTTCTAACTAATTTTTGACCAAATGTATTGGTCCATTCAGCATTATCACAGGATCTGATGCTTTATTTTTCAAATTGTCACAATATATCAGTAACAATAAATAAGAATATAAGATTTTATTCCACAAAATTGCGGATCATTTTCATTGTTGACATGTTCACACCATGTAGAGGCCAGATGCTGTAAATAACTGAACAAATATAAAAACACAAAAATGGATTTGATTTCACAGCCACAATATGGATCACTACCAAAACTGCCTTTACATCGTTGAAATCAGTGATTCCAGACTTTTGTATCATAGACTGCAAAGTAATAATATCCAGTCCAGCTATTAATGATACTGATGATGATGACACTAAAGAACTTTGTCATTTCACAAAACAGACAAGACACTAGTCATCTTTGAATGAAATACACTCTGGCACCATCATGTTTTTGGCTATTTGTGACAGCAGGGTGACTGTAAGCTGTGAAAGCTTTGATTGACTTTGGCAGCAAATGGTAGCTGGTAGTTCAGGCAGTCAGTGATGCTGGAGCACATCCAGCCATTTGATGGGACAGCTTGCCGTCTGTCCACCAAAATTCCGTAATAGTTGCAACAGCTGGAGGGGCAGGTGCGAGGCCGGAACACGGTGCTCTGAATCCAACCACTCAAATGAATGTAAGCTTCTGAGTCGGCACTTCATTACATCAATGTGAGGTTGGGAGAGGTTTTATATTTCTGATCATCATGACTGTCTATTTGCTCACATAATATTGCTGAAACATGGGATCTTAGTACAAAGGGACCTTGTGCAAACCAGTCTGGTTGTCCGTGTCATCCACAACAAAATATTCTCGGTGATAAGATAAGGTTAGATAAGATAAGACAAGTTTATTTATCCTGAGGATGCTCGGTGTAACAAGAAATATAAAGATAAGGCAAGCGAGAATTAAAAAAAGAAAAAGATGATTACATTTTAATGATTACATGCAAATTCACAAATTTGCAATACACAAATTCACAATACACAAATTCAGTAGTCTATTTTACATTCATTTTGAGCTGTCATTCAGTATAGTATTTACATAGTAATGCTTAAGTGCAGCCTAGGTTTCAGTATTGACCTTTTGATAAAACATTAAATCCAACACTAACACATGGTACTTGAATTATACATTTCCCTTTTATTTTTTTTCCCTGGGGTTGACATTAGCATGCTTTTATATTGGTCATAATTCTTTTTTTACATGACATCCTTCTTTTATCCCTTAGGATATAACAAGCTGTTTTTGTTACCATGCCTTTAAGACCGATATATGCAAATTCCAGTTGGCTGCTCTGAATTGTCTCTCATTCAAATAGCAGCCCAGGCTGAAACACTTCTTCTTCCATGTGAATGGGAGGGGCTGAACTGCTGTGGACTAAACAGGCAGGTATATGTATATGTGTTTGTTTTTGTGGCATCACAGAATTAATGAAAAATGTATCAAGTTGTTTTTTTCAAACAAACGAAATACGGACAATGTACTGTAAAAGGTTTCCTTAATCCAGATGTTTCCAGTGAGGAGCGGCTGGGTGCATTAGTGACCGGTTCCACAGTCGTCCTCGAAAAAACCCCATGAATTGAGGCCACTGCTGGGTATTTGATCTGTACCCGGCTGAATGTGAACTGTACTTTGAGGACAGAAGTTATGACAGTTCACAAGAGAACACATATAAAAAGGTTTTCTCACATGCAGTAAATGTTTTTTTTTATCTTTCTAATTAGCAGTAAAAAGTTATGAACAAAAAAAAGAATAAAAAACAAATAAAAAACTATTAATCTATATATTTGTACAGCAGTGAAATACATCAGTGGTAAACTAATGACAATGAAAGACCTCTTTTTATCACTACATTACATTCATTTGGCAGACGTTTTTACCCAAAGTGACTTACAATTTGAGGAAACACTCAAGTGTTTATACTAAACTGAAATACTTCCAGTTGACCTGTAGTACTTTCTGGAGCTTTAGAGAGAGGAACAAAGAAAAATATCAGTGCTTCAAATTCAGCTACACACCTTCACTTGCCATTCACCGCCACGCAACATCATACAGAGACGATTTCACTCTCGAATTTCCTTTACTCATTGTAAACAGTGCATGTTTTCCTGATACACTTTGAAACCCCATTTGCTGGTATAAAACTTTGTGCAGGATTTCAACAGCCCATTACTTTAACAGATGTGGACATGCAGTAGGTTCTGTAATCAAAACAGCCTCACAGTCCTATTTAGAATAGCTGTAGTGGGTAGTGCTTCCTATCCACTTTTAACTTAAAAATGATTATTTAGCCATGAAGAAATAACTGTGTTAGACCAATAGTAAATTTAATACTTTTTTACAATAATATTTTGTACAACTTATTCGCCATTATGCAAGAATCTCTGCCTTGAATACACACACACTGCTGCCAACATTTCAGCTTATCAGATCCCCCTCAGCTACATTTTTTCTCCCAAAAAAGTGAAAAATCCAGTGACTTTTTGGATAAACCTCAGCTACTTTCCACAGATTGAAGTCATCAAACACACATCCACACATGTGCCATTTAAATGTTAGGGACGTATTTACGAAAAACATTTGACTTCTATTCTATTGCCTGCTAGTGTTTGTTAGCAATGTTAACCTCGTAGCTCCAATTCTAAACTAAAGAAGCAAGATTTTGGATCTCAAACCTGCTTGATCGACCACAACTGAGATAAGTGGGGAAAGTGCACAAATTAGATTTTTGTTGAACTATTCCTTTAAGAATATAAACACATGGGTGATAGATTAGAGAGAAAAATACAGTAAATATAATAATAGAAAATACAGTAAATATAATAATATAATAGATAGAAAAATAAAACATAGAATATAAATAGAAACATAAGCATAAACCTGAACATAAACAAAGTGCTGAGGCTTCCAGACAGGTGTGCTGTATGATATGATTAAGCAGTTACATCCTACCGTGCTCTGCGTCCTGTATAAAAATACAGGCCTGCCTAGACTTTGGATCATGATGGCAAGAGGAAAATCTCTGAGTGACTTTGAAAGCGGCTTCAATATTGATGCACAGATGGCAGGAGCTACAGTCACAGAAACTGTGCAACTGGCTGGTGTTTTCATAAGTGCCTGAAGTGAAATCTGCATTCAGATCCCTGATTTAATGGCCCTGTGGGAAAGATAGCAGTCAACAGAGTTAGGAAACACCAATTCAGTGAGCATGATTGGTGTGTATTATAGTGATATTTAAGGACTGGCAGTGTCAATGCAGGACATACTCAGACTGTCAGCAAGGACAGTACATGCACTTCTACATAGGGAGGGATATTACAGTAGGACTGCAGTTCATAAATCCCTCATCGCTAAGATGAATACATAGAATTCAGTAATGTAAAACGTCACAGGCACCCGTGGTGTGGGATAAATGAATATGGTTAAATGAATGACCCCTTCATCATGTTCTCCAGCACGTGAGCGAGAGCATGTGTGACGTACAACCAAGAGAACGCCACGGGTCTAACTGCCTGAGCCACACAGAGATGCAAAATGCTGTGTATGATTTGGGTCTACCTGTCCTGTAAGAGGGAAGGGTCACTGCAGACTGACATAAAGTTATTCCAACCAACCACATTATTATTACTAAGATAAAACATTCCTATCCTGAATGTAGTGGTCTCTACCAAGACAACAGTGTCCCCAGAATGATATAAATCACTAACCATGGCCTTAGTAGTCACCAGACTTCAACACAAATTATATATCTTTCATAATTCTGTGATTTTATATCATTTTCAGTAAGTGCTATGTAAACAGATTTGTCATTCATCTGTATCGTACAGTAAAAACAGTGCATAATGACAGAGCAGCACCTGCTACCTTGCTACCCACGCGGTTTACCTGCGACAGGTCTGTCCATGAGGATTAGCAGTGTCCTAACACGCAGGGGGGAAAAGCCCCTCTGCTGCAGACATTCAAGGCTGACAGTGGTTATTAATAGATGGCTGTCGAAGATGATCTCTTAATGGGTCCAAAGGTTGGAGAATGATGCACTGAGCTAGTGCGTATGAGAGAGGTTGCTTTCATCATCAAGATGACAGGGATTTTCCACATGCGTTTGCTTGGAAAGCATGATCCATATTTTCACTACAGCAACCGTGTTTTGCTTTCTTTTTGTTTTATAGCAACACAGACTGTCTTTTAAAATGAAATCCATTTAACCATTCTTATGTAACAAGTACTGTCTCTGAGTGCACTGCAATTGCCATTAATAACAGTTAGGTAACAGTTAATAGTAAATAAGGTTTGGTATGAAGATGTGGCCCAGCTAACCAGGTGTCTATGCTAGCACTGCTGGGTTTTTTTAAACAGTGAGAAGGTTATTTCTATGTATTCAATTCAGTTAAAGATGAGCGGAAATCAAACTCATAACTTACAAATCCATCAAAATCTTAAGCACATGTTAATGGAAATACGTTAATTGAACCACTGTTAAAAAGAACGTCAAGCTACTTCAAATTTTGTGCACTATATCCTAATCTGATTAGCAATGCAATTGGTTGTTGAATAGAACTTATTTAAGATGTATAAACTACATTTAAAAAATAACTGGCACAAATTAGTTCTTATAGCCAACACATACACCTAAACAGGTTCAGTCTCTTATGGACAATCTTCAGTCCTAAATGTGGGATCAAATTATAGTAGATCATGAGATGTAGAATGAAAAGTGGACAGTTGCTAGTGTGACTACTGGGTATATTTAACAGATCAGTTGAAATAATGAAGGTCATGTCCTTTTTGTACCAGATAATACATACCCTCATTGTCAACACTGCAATACCTAATATAAGTGATATGGGATACATGCTTTGTCTCGTATTGTCACACATAGCCCACCTCTGATCACACATTTGCAGGAACAAACTTACGGGCCACTAGATATGCTTTGCTGTAGCTTCCACTAGACTGGGTTAAAAGGAGGCAAAGACCTGTACTATTGTCTCTTATTGCTCATCGGCCAGTTGATAAAGGCCCTCTTTGATTGCCTTGGCACTGAGCGTGACTTTTTTTGGCACTGACATAGACCTTGCCCCCGGCACAAATGACACACGTTCGATTCCTACTGATGAAACTTATGTGGCCTGGTGACACACCACGAATTCATTACCACTGCTCTGTCCATCATATATTCACCCTTAAGCTGTTGTACATCATTCGTGTTGCAAGACTGAAGGACCTTTGCACAAAATACATCATTTCTAACCAATCTGAGCATTTTCACTTGAGTCATTTTCTCTTTTTTCACATCTTGTGTTACACTGTGTGGTTCTACTAGACAGTGCAGTGCCTTAGAATGCTATTTGTAATGTACACAAGTGCCATTTGTAATACAAGCCTAAGACAGTTAGAACTCATATTGTCTGTGTGGGTTTATGTAGGCATGCTGTTTCTGACTGTAATGAAGAAAAATCTGCCCCCACTTCGAGCAGCATTCGAGACTCTTAAAGGAGTAAATAGATATAGATTAGCTGACACCAGGACAAGTAAAGAAAACAACACCGTTGGAGAAATCTTTTAAATAGAAAATGAAATATCTTCAACACCACCTGCTTTAGAAAAATGTCTTATCCTTTCGACTGATGAAGGTAATGGAAAACTTTATGCAGCCTTTTGTTTAAGCTAGGATGGCAATAACTCATCTATCAGTGATCAGTCTTTTAAGACTCTGACTGCCTAATGCATTTCATTAGTCTTCTTGTTTTGAATCTCCACATCTTATCTGTTAAAGAGGCAGGAAGAATGAGAAAATGGACCATCATTCACAATATATCTCACTGCTATTAGTCATTGATAAAGGTCATAAATTACAATGTAAAAACATTTTTTAGAAATAGAATGATAAAATAATTGTGAGTATTTATCATCTAGTCATCATTGCTGTGGAGAAAATGTTGATTCTTAAACTAGTTTTCGCTTGGTTAGTAGGGATTCAGCTGGACCTTAAAGTAAAAGGACAGCAGTGGTCTGGTATCTGGTCAATAGGGAGTGCCATAGAGCCACAAATACAGCACTGGCCAAGCTAAAGAATCTCATTGACAAACACTAGAAAAAGAATCTTAGAAATGGATAACTATCTGCTAAAATTTCATTTTTCCTGTGAAGTCACAGAACAGTACATTCATGCTATAGTCCCACTGTACCGTAATAATCTACTGAGAAATATGGCAAAAGAAACATCAAATGTCTTTGAGAAAGCAAGTAATGCATAAAATACGATTGTGTCTAAAATTATGATTCATTTTGTGGCCATTTATATAAACTGACAACCACACCCGTGTATAAAATCACCACACATTTCAGAGGCTCCCATTCACAGTTATCCAGGCTTCTTTGAAGTGCTTTAATTCTAACTTAATTCAAACACAACCATCTAATTCCCACATGGACTGAAAAGGTCACACTGTCCTGTAATTCAAAATTAAAGTAGCAAATAGTAGCAAATAAATGAGATAGATCTGCATGTTTGCAGATGAGTACACAATGCAAATCTCTCATGTTAATTCTAAATGCTCTGTGAACATCGCAGAAGCATTAGACCTGTGACATACATTAATGATTATGAACCACATACATTGTGTTTGTTTAGTGTTTGTAGTTAAAAAAATGTTTAACACATGTAATAGGGTTTGATCGTTTTGTACAAAACTTTGTTATTATGGACATTTTAAGGTTTAGTATAATTACACTGTATAATTTATTTGATTATACAGTGCACACATACTAATAATGAGAACAGTGCTTAAATTGTCGAAGTGGTCGAAGTGGTCAAATGAAGAGCCATTTGGGAGCCGAAAGAGACAAACTAATATCTAATAAGAGCCAAAATTCTCATCACTACTGCTGTTTTCTGGGCTGCTGTATTTTAGGCATTGACATTCAACTGTTGCCCACATTTACTAGTCATCTATTACGGAGGCTAAATGTATTGGTTGACTGGTAGATAGGTGTGGGCACATACACACAGTGCACAGGTACTTAGCTGGTGCAGACTATCAAAAAATCATAACCTTAAAACACATGTTAAAAGTGAGTAAAAACATACTTGAGTGAGTGGGAAGTCCAGGAAACTTGACTTATGGCATAATGCTCTATAATTTGCTCTTTTAATTGACTTACTACCACTACACAGTTTGATGACCTGGACTAAAACACTTCACAGACAATTACTAATTATCCATTCACTCACAACAGTAGGTTGGGAACTGATGCTTGCCCACAAGTAATTCTCACCGAGGCGCTGAAGGTGTTTCTGCTAGAGAGGTAGGAGGCAGAGGCCTGTGGGCCTAATTGCTGGGGTGCTGGAGAAATAGAGTGCTGTCATGCGCTCGCTATGTATCACACTGGTGTAACTGACCTAACGTCTTATTCAAGGATCAACCCTTCCTCTTCTCCATACTGTGCCATTGTGAGATTCTGATCCCACAGAGTTGACTATGTATAAGAACAACGCTTCTGAGGAAATAAGGATAGACCTGGAGGACACTGCGGAACAACATGGGATTTATTCCAATATTATTCCTGAGAATGCAGCTGAGGGACATTTGGCAAACCAGACAGCAGAGGATTCTACTCTCAATGGCATGAGGGGAGCCATTGAGGATAGGGATCCCAGGGGGGTCAATAAGTGCCTTAAGGTAGGCTAATTCATTCTTCTCACTTCCGTAACTTAACAGCATAAATACAACAGAGAACCTTGGCCAGGATCAGAGGCGTAATTACAACAGTGGAGTTACTAGCAGGGTAGATAGGGCAGTAGCACTGGTGCACTGGGGTTTAACCATTAGCATATAGCCTAGCTGAGACATTCAAATAGTCAGTAAACAAGCTAATAATTTTGTCGTTTTATATTAATTCAAGGTCATTTTCAAAGGGGGTGTTTTTCAATAAACACTTTTCTTTGTTCTCAAAAACGGAATGCATCTAAGACTTATAAACATGTAAAAAAGGGCCATGATACTATACTGCCCTCTTCAGTTATATAATGGTACCACGGGCCTTCTGCTGCATTTGAACTCATTAAATCCTCTTAGGCAAATCGTGTTCTTGTTTAACCTCTGTATAACAGCAGAGTACATTTTAATTTAACCTAAATTACCTCCCTTGATCAGCATCAGTGCTTATGTAATGCCTAATAAACGCTTCGTCTTTCGTGATCAGTCAGGCACACAATAGTTAAATAATCATTCATTACTTTCAAAAAGCGTTTTGCTTAGAGGTTAACGTCAGTTCATTAGCAGGGGGATTCCTGTTTCACTACCAGGAATACAAACCAGAGTGCACCAGAGCTCCAATATTACAAACGTCATCCACAGAAAAAATTAAGAAAACTACATCCACAATGACGGTCAAAATATCTTTAATATTGCTGTGCGTCAGTTCTAATATATTTAGCAAGGCCATTGCATATTTAGGAGCATTATGTATATCTCCACTCAAGAAAAGGCCCAAATAATGCAACTGTTGCTCCAAGTAAATATGTGTATTGTACATTTTATCTAGGGAATACGTGCTATTTTGCCTGCTAGATGCAGTGATTTCTAATGCAGTTACTGATGGTCAATTAAAAAACATGACCTAATAATGGTTTATAGTTGAAATAAACTGAGGTTTAGGCCTACATTTAAAAAAAATGCTTTTTTCCAGTGATTCAATTGAACAAAGACTTTTCATGCCTTGAAGAATCTTAGATAGTTGGTTCTTATAGAACATTTTTTGTAAATGAGTTGTGTGTGAAGAGTGCAGTACCTCACACTATACAAGTTTTCCTTCGCCTGTGATCTGTTGTAAATTTCCTTACCCTTTGTGTCTACTCAGGTGAGCTTTGAGGATGTGATAGCGGAGCCGGCGTCAGTGCACAGCTTAGATAAGGTGTGGCTGTGGAGTCATGCGCTGTTTGAAGTGTCCAAGCTGTGGTTCTATCGGCTCATCTCTCTGCTGCTGGCTGTCCCTGTGTCTCTGGTCCTGGGCCTGCTGTTCGCCATCCTCAGCTGCCTGCACATCTGGTCAGTTAGGCTACACAGAGATCAAACAAAACATGGGCTAAACATGTCCACTGAACACCGTATCATTTATTTTTCTGTATTTGCCACCAGCTGGCCCTGAGTGACTGAACACAAATAATTCTAAAAAGCAACTGCACACAAATAATTCTAAAAAAAAAAACAGTTACCCAATCAACCACTTTGTCAAATTTAGCTGATAATTGAGACTAGTTTGACTAGCTGTACTCAGGTTTCATTAATGGTAATTGTTTTGAGTCTAAGCATATCTTAAATAGAACCTTTCAACAAGTAGCACACTAGGCTATGATCAAAAGAAATTACACAAAAGAGGACAAAGGAAATTATTGAAATATATTAGTCAGGAAATGGTTACAAATTCATTTCTAAGGCTCTGGGTCTCCTCCAAATGGGGAAAACTTTAGAGCAGTGATTGGTGGCAAACCAAAATACTTTTTTCTTTGGCATTTCAAAGTAAATTATTTGGAGTTTTTTTAGAGTAAATGCTGATTTAAAACTTTTGAACTGAATATCCTTTTCATTAAATATTTGTGTAAGGTAGTGTTTTGTAACGTCTATATGATCTCTCCTCTTAGGCTGATAATGCCCAGTGTGCAGCTGCTGTTGATAAACATGCACTGGGTGAAGGTGGTATGGGCCAGTGTGCTGGAGCTCACCATCTCTCCCTTCTTCAGCAGCCTGGGAAGATGCTGTGGGGCCATAAACATCCACTGGACAAAGGACTAGCTCAGCCTCTTTATTCCGTCTGTTTTGCACGATTCTAGGGAATATCGTAACTTTGGAGTAATGATTTATGGCCAAGTCAGATTTTCATGACAAATTATATTATCAGACAGTTTATCAACCGATTTGTGAAAAGTAGAACGATTCTAATGTGAATTTCAGAATTTCTTAGTGTTCCGCTTTCACTTTACTGACAGTGTGACACACAAGTCCACAACTCAGATGCCCATGTTGAGCAGATCAGATCCATCTGAGAATTGTCTGAAAACACACTTTAGTGAAAGAGATGAGACAACATGGTCAGTTATTATTACTAATAGATAATTTGTTTTAAATGAATTAGTGAGATAGAAACAGTTAAGAACCTTGAATATTTCTTTTTACGTTTACTGATCATAACATTACTTTGGTTTCATATTTTCACATTTGGTAGACTGAAAAAACAGATTTTCAAGGTCTAACACTTTTCGCCACTAGTGTAGAAGCTCCACTTTCGCAGAGGTGCCGGAAGCATTTATAATGCGGGGGGACGCATCGGGGGTGGGGGGGTGCACGCAGGTCTTGACTTCTGTCTGGGAAACAAAAAGTGGAGGGGAAACGAATTATTTTGAAAAGTGGGGGGATATCTCCCACCCTGCTATAATGGTTCCTGCACCCATGCACTTTCGGGTCCCTGCCTTATAATGGATGGCTCTTTAAATATTTTGCACAGAATGAGAAGGTTCTGCACCAAATTTAAAGCAAAGAATCACATAGAAACCTTTACTGTTGACAGTGTAGCAACAGCACAGATCTACACTGTTTAACTGTTATTATTCTCTTTTTTGTACTGAAAAGAATCTGCAATTACACTAAACAAAGAATTTCACTCTTTCATTCTTTTCGGTCCCTCTGATCGGTAACCTGCTTCTTTATATATTTATATGTTGCTCATTTGTTTGTTTTGTTTTTTTTTCTCTTGTCATTAATTTCTACTCCTTATTTTCTGTGCAAAAGTAAAAACAAAAAGTAAATGTAAAAATGTTTAAAAAAAACCCCTCAGGGACATAATTTGACTTCCCTGTTGAGTCTTCCACTTTGAATATGCTTATTTTTTTCTCAGATGTTGAAATGTCTAGCTACTAACTGTGGCTGTGATATTAAAATCCTAACAGCATTTGTAATGCATATTTTCAGCCTGTAATCCAATTTTCATAATTAGATGCATAGATCTTAGAACTATCTCCAATGTGAAAATAATAAAAATCAGCAAAACCTAATAATCTGTTCGCTTAAAAAAAGATGAAGGCAGAAGAAGCAGTTTATGAGTGAACCAGTCACACACACTCTACATATTGATGGATATGAAAAGATACTGATTAAATTGTTACTCGATTAATCAGTTTGCTAAATTTAAATGATAATTGGGACCAATTTGACTAGACACACCCAGGATTCATTACTGCTAGTCTAAACTTTAAAACCTTTCAATTTGCAGCACACAATGCCATGATCAAATACTGTTTCTGACTGTAATTTGTAACATTATAAATATGCCAATAAAAGTTTAATGACATAAATGTCATTAAGCTGTTATTGGCCTATTTGTAATAAGACCATGAGCTGAGAGCATGAGCTGTTATGGGTTGTACATGAGTTCCTTTTGGGCTTTGAAAACAAGGCACAAAAGTTCATCTATATTCACAGCCATGGGAATCAGGAGTCCTGAAGGGTCTGCAGTACCCTCTGTCAGCACAGGAAATTTGAAAAAAAAAATTTAGGTCTTGGGAATGTGGTCATGATGCAATGGGTCTTCAGGGTGCTATGCCACTGGCTGTGTAGGTTGGTTCAGAACTGGTGAAATGGTTGATTTAGATTAGGTGAATAAATCCTCCTCTCCTACCTACTCTCCTTGATTCTGCCTGATCTGTAGCATACAGCCATACTGGCAGAGCTCACTTGTGGATACACATGGTTATCAGATCAAAAAAAAGGAAAGAGATAAGAAAACACTTAATTCAACTATGCGGATGCAGTGCTAGTCTAGTCAAATGGCACAGAACTGCAGTGAGAGTGACAAAAAAAACATCAAAGGCATTGCATGCTCTACTCATGTGGGCTGAATGAAATATTTTTGATATCATTTAGTGAATTCTCATATTTTGTTTCAGTTATCTCATTCTGAAGTCAGCTAAGACTAGTAATGCTATCTGAGATTAAAACAACCTCTGAGCATTTGTTTGTCATCTGAAAGACTTTAGATTGACTGCCCTTTTAAGGCATTCTGAGGGATTTATCTATTTGTAAACTGTACATGGGCATCTGAGTGATTTACCCACTCAAAAGAGGCACTTAAGCCCCAAACATTCTATGAGAAAAAGTCTTGGAATAAAGAGACAGCCACTCATCCAGATAATTAGCCCAGATCCATGCCATCAGCAAGGCTATTTGTATCCATATACCATGGTCTGGCATCCCGCTGGAGTCGGCTAAGACACATACACTCGTCCTTTGATTCACTATTATGCATGACGTCTGAAAAAACACAATAAAACAGTAATCTCTTTAAGCTTTCAGTGTGTGTTCTTGTGTGGCAACGGTAATTCCTAATGGCAGCGGCCACTTTCAGTGGGATAATTCTCATATAGCAAAAATTGTTTAGTGGTTTGAGGAACATGACAAAATATTGACGGTGTTGACTGGGCCTTCAAACTCTCCAGATCTCAGTCCAATCAAGTCCCGCAAGTCCAGTCAGAGGGATGTGCTGGTCTAGTCTGATGCATGGAGGCCCACCCTGCAACTTTAGGAATAAAGACATCTGCTGCCAATATCTGCATGCCAGATACTGCAGCACACCTTCAGAAGTCTTGTAGAGTTCATACCCTGATGGTTTAGAGCTGTTTTGGCAGCATGAAGGGATTTTAATGTAATAGCTGATCTGTGTGTGTGTGTGTGAATGGTGAAGATATAAAGACAGCTCTGAGTATAGTGTGGACTGCATTCCATACAGTAGATTAATCTGAAGGCCAAGTTTGTTGTTTAATTAACAGATAATTAACAGTGGGTTCCCATGTTACACTCAGATTATTAGTACAGTAATAAGACGCAGTTTCTTAACGGATGAATAAATTATGAACTAATGACGAGCCAAGCTACCGGTTAACGTTGTACTCAGTGTTTGAACAGTTGCCAAGTATTAATTAAAACTTAATGAATAGTTAACTAATATATCAATAATGGATAATCAGACATAAATAATTCTTAGTACATGACACTCAATGTAAAGTGTTACTGATTATTCCAGGAACTGCACAATTTTTCTAAATAATTTTCCCCAGAATTGAATCAATTATGCAGGAAAGACTTCCTCTGTTGGCATAAACAGTAGACTCTGGCATGTCCGACCTGCTACTGCACTGGATATTTTTGTAGTTCTTTCCTCTGGGACGCCAGCCCCACCCAAGCTCGCAGAACACTGAGAATATTTCTCTAATTAGAAGAGTGGCAGAGGACATGTACCTCTGTAGAATCCTTCTTCTATCCTCTTTTGGTGCTGCAGAAGAATAAGTGAGGCATAAATATATTTACACTGATAATCACTCACCATGCTTTTGCCGTGCACCACATACTTACATGCTGCATTTAATTAATTGCTTGTAAAGTAAGCTTGTAAATTGTTACATTTCGAGTTCGCAATGACTTAATGACCAGAACTTTCAAGGTAGTTTTGATTAATCTTTTGGATTGTTACCAGATTCTTGTGGAATCGCCAAAGAATTTCCATAAACACTCCATAAACACTGATAAGCCTGTGAGGAATCACAGGCTGCTTGATTTGAAGAGTAGCCTACAGGTTTTTATTTCGGGCAGGGTATTGAATTTTACAAGGTTCATTAGGGTCTATGCAATATTTCATGCTGCTAGCAGGGTTTTCAAAGGGTATTTTAAGATTTAGAAAGCATTGCAGACCTTGCAGGTCTAGCTTGACTGTTTAAAATGTATTTCTTGGGGTCTGATATTTGTGAAATTACAATATATTTTTGCATTTGCAATAGCAACTTCTATTTTCTATACCTTTTTGGGTATATGACTACACAATTCGTGGATGCAGACACTCTAGGCTCATTTTTGAGCTTTGTCTCATCTAACACACCTTCTTCAACTGATTAACAAATTAACAAGCTTCTCATTGGCTGGGTCTGATGTGTTGGGTAGAGAAAACACACAAATGTGAGACTGGAAATTCCTGACTTTAAAGCTGATTTAACAGATGTGGTTTTTGGTACAGAGACTTTTGCCAAACCAGTAATGGTTAAACTCAAATTGACAGAAAGTTTCAACAAATTTGTACTGACAAGATGTATAATAAGCTCAAATGAGCTACAATTTTAAGAAAAATATGGTGATTTTATTCTTTCATATGAGTGTTGCAGGCATAATCTTGCGCAAGACCTCTGTACATTTTAGTCGAGGCATACGTTCCATGGAAATCAAAGGGATGTGATTACACCATTCAACTTACATCAGTGAAATGGCATTTCATTCTGATAAATGTCAAGCAGAACCACAAAATCATGGTTGCTTTCATGGTAACATGTAGAATTGCTAGAGTCTACCACTACCAGTAAAGTGGTTGCATATCAGTATGGAGGGAAAACACAACCATGTTTAAGAAGTCACAAGTTCCCACCAAGACTTACAGTCTGGTTGACAAAACACATCCACTCTAAAAGCTGCTGGGCTATTTCCACAGTGGTGGGTCGTTTTCACTGCTGGTTACTGTCTACCACTGAGTTATAACCAAGGTTCTTGGTAGTTTTGATGAATTTAGCCACTGGCTTGGTGTCTAGATCAAACGACCAATCCAGCCGGTTGGTTAATCTTCAGGCTCACAGTGCCTGAGGATGCTAAATAAAACAGAAATGGCTGGAGTTTCTCAGGAAAGAACATAGAGTCAGACACAATAAAAATCTCAGTCAAACCTCAAAACACATGGGTACTAGTGGGTGTGGCTTATTGTATGATATATTGAAATATATAGTAGAATGTTGGACATCTTGTAGATAGACAGTAGATCTTGTAAGTAGACTGCGTCTGTGAATGAAGTGCAATAGGAGTAGCAAAGATCAGCCAACTGAACCACCACACTTTATTTCACAAATACAAATACCACTAATACCACATACTTTATGTGTCACATACTGGATATTTCCAGCAAAACACATTATTCAGATAATATCCAGCACCTATGTTGTTTATTTGTCATGTGGCTTTACATTATTTATTAATTTTACTTGGTCCTGAGTATCTAAGACAATATGTTTTTAAACTTAAATGACAACTAATTGATTTTTAATAAATGTTACTGTACACACACTTTGTGTGTGTGTGTGTTACATTTAAATAAGGGCCCAGAATATTGAGTTTTACTTTCTGTAACTCTACAGTGTACTTGTTTTTACCCAACAGTTGGGTAAAGAGGCTCTATCCAGCACTCCAGATCAAACCCAGATTAACCCAACCCTGCTTGGTTTAAACAACAGTGCTGGGTTTATCATTACTGGACTCAATTGTGTTTTGCCAAATTGACCCAGGTTTTTAACCTAGCACATTTTAGAGTTTACAGATTTTTGTAAACATACTGAAAATGCTAGTAGCATTCAACACTGGATACCCGGGCATAGATTAAGATATGGACTAAATTACAGTGCTAATGCTAATGGTGAATCACCATTGGAGATTCTTTTGAAGTCTTGGTATTGTGTTTCAAATGTACTGTATGATAACCATAGACTTACTGCCCCTAGTGGCCAGTGTAATTTAATACAGCATCTGATGTGCATTCTTTGTGAATTAAAATCTGCTTAGATTGTTAATTTCTGAACAACATACAAACATTTTTCATCCATATAACATATAAACATTGGCATAACAAATCTCAGTATCTCCCAAATATATTAAGGTTTTATTGCAAGTACTTTTGGACTCTCTCTGTTGCTTCATTTAACATGAAATATTTACATAATCAAAAAGGCAGCAGGCAATCAAGTCATTTCTTTTTGATGTGACTTCAACAGTCTGAAGTAAAGTGTTACTGACAGTGTTTACCCAAAAATCCTTTGATGAGACCTCTATTCGTGAATCAGTTATGCTTTCCAGCAGCTGTAATGATTAGGAAATATCACTTTTCATTGCAGAGATAAACAAGCAATTAGTAATGGTGGCCATTGGCCGGCCCACCAATTCAGTTTCTGGAGTGTCGCTGAAGGGTGGAAATTCACGTTGGGGTGGAACTCCTGCCTGGCTGACCCCACAGTCAGGTGTGAAATTTGACACAGCCTCTGGACTCTGCCTTTACAATGTATATGCATGATATGGAGTGTATGGGAGTGCATAGAGCAAGCTTGTAGGGTAGTGTAAAGGGCTTGCGAGAGAGAGGGAGACAGAGAGGCTGAAAGAGAGAGGGAGACAGGGACCCACTTTAGAGTGAAGGCCAGGCTAGTGCAGCTGTCCTGTAACATTCCAGACGTGTCGTCAGATCAGCGCCGGGAGTTTTAGAGGCAACTGCAGGCGCATTCGCATGCTCTTTACGTTTAGCCATTCGCTGGGCGTCACTCTGATCCCCACATTCGGACTCTTCCTCACCTCTCCACCCCAGCCCCATTCCAGCCAACGCAGGGCCCAACGCTCCAACCATGGCAGATCAGTATAACACCAACGAGGAGAAGATTCTAAAGGACAGACACACCAAAGAGATCGACCTGATCAACAGGGACCCCAAGCAGATCAATGAAGATGTCGTGAAGGTATGTAGGTGCTTCAGAGACACCACCCTTCTTATTGGGTGCATTCTGATGAGGTGACTAAGGAATGGAGGTGCCTAATTCATTACAACGCATACAACTCTAACTTCTATTCTTTTAAGACTACACTCTGAAAGGGTTCTATGGAGAACTACCACAAAGGAACCCTTTTTGGTTCCTTAAAGAACCTATCAGTGGGGGGTTCTATACAGAACCATGTGTGTAAAAAAGTCATGAGAGTGTGAGGAACCTTTTTAATGCATGAAGAAGCACTAAAGGATATAGGTTTGACACTAAAACTTTTTCTTCCTAGAAAGCAAAGAATCATGTTAAAAGTATAATGTTTAACAAGAATGCATTATAAGGCTGGGTATAATGGAACAAAAGCAGTGTTTGTAGAAAATGAAATGTTCTGATAACTTGTGTACACAAGACTTTGTTAATGATTCTTAAATAATGAGTTTTATGATTTAGATTGCTCCATGGGGAAAGCTCTGTTTGCATGTGGCTTGTAGAGTTCTATGTTCTGCTGCGAGGCATGACCCAAAAATAGCCCACAGGCATACTTCTGCCAGGCCACACCACACAGCCATTATTTATGGATGGGGTATAATAGTGTGTCAGTTAGATCAGGGAGAGTTTTTCTTATGATGTGTACATTTCAAGCAGATATTTTGTCAAAGTAAATGCTTAAAAGAGGTTTATAGATTGCAACATGCACATTGATGGAGGGTATCGTGGTAGCACTTGTTAGGAAGATACTGTTTTATTAATGGAACAGAATAAGCAGAGCTGAATGAGTCATGCCTTATGCATGATGTGTATTCATGTTGATAGCAACCACCATATGCATGAAGCATGAGTATACTGCATTTGGACCATTCTTAAGTTTGTCTGGACTTAATGTGGTATTCTATTGATGTAAAAATCACAAAAATGTCAAATTTCGCAGCCCTGACACATTTTCTTTTGGAACTTCGAGCTGAAATCCCATTAGTTCTATGTCCAATTAAGCTTCTTGTTGTTGAAAAATTGGAACCTGAGGTTTATGGGGATATCTCCATTGTTTTAAATATAAAAAATATTCAGTTTAACAACCTGTAAAAGACCGCACTCATTTAATATATTTGACATCATAAAAATTGAATGTCTAAAACTGTATTGCACTGGTGTGATTCTAAATTCTGAAGGATTTAATTATTAATTTTTACACCATATTGTGTTAATATAAGACACTTTTACTTTTCAATTTACCTGTTTATGGCTCAGTTCACATCAGACTATAATGGTGCAATATGTTCGCCTATGTTAATTTGATCATATTTGAATTTTGTCTGTATCACTCAGATTCAGCGTGTAAAATTAGAACCTGGGTCTGATTAGTGTCAGTATTGTTTACTGTGATGAAAGACTCTGAAGGCCTGATATCCAGATGCTTTCTGATTACTACATTTTACAGGAGTGGAGCCCTATGGTCAGTGGAGTAACACTCTCAAATCATGGCATTTGATTCAACTTACTCTGAGAACAGGCTCTAACATACCAGGCGAAGCTTGACGTGCAAGGTGTTCCCTAAATTAATGTGTTAAGATCTAGAAGTCTATTTTGAGGAGGATATGTCCTATCATATAAATATAGCCACTGTTTACAGACAGAGTTTAACAGACTGAAATAGTCTCTCTTAATGCTCACTGGTATGTTTCAGTGTTTGAAGCAAAGATACACAGAATCTGAGTCATTAGTCGTGGGATTAGGGTATTAGATGTCTTTGTTTGGGGAATCAATCATCAACCGTTTAGGGAGTAAAAGTAGCTGTAGAGTTTTTATGCAAGTCTCCTGCTACGCTAAACAAACTGCACCATTTGAACAGAGTCAGCAGAAAACAAAGCAGCACATTGGTTCAATAACTTGAAGCTGTAATGATAAGAAAACCTCATAATTACATTTTTACACAGCTCCAAAATGCCAGCGTATAACGGGGTTCATCATAAACAGGCAATAGAATGTATTCAAAAGTATTTGTAATTAAATGTATCTATACTAATGTACAAAGAAACTAAGAACTTTTATATAAAAGACCGTAGGATTGTAGAAGCGACAAGAATTTTTACCGCTTGGATTGGGGCTCTGGGCAGCTTCTACTTCACCTAGAAGACCAGACTCTGCTTTATGAACAGAGGCTGGGCTGAGAGAGGAGTTAGGAATCAGGGAGGTGATGGGATGGAGACAGGGCGCAAAAGCTATATCATGGGAAATCGTAGATAAAGATACAGATGCTATACTGTAAGGAGGAGAGGTTTTAGACATTGTCCTACTCTCAAACTCCAAAATTCCATGTACAGTTTCAGAGGTATGAGATTTTCTTACAACACTGACGCTAAAAACAAAACAATTCGGTAGCATTGCTCTTTTCTCAGAGCAGTCTAGCTTCATTTTGCTGAGAAAATAAATTATGATGTATTCCGTGTGGTCTGAAGCAAAACATTCGCATAACAGTGCTAGCAGGGGAGGCCCTAAACGAATTACTTGACTATTACTACCTGGCCTTTTGTACTGGACAGTCACCTTCTGAACAGTGCTGTCCCTAATGATATCAAACACGTTTTCCTATAACCCAGGTAGATTTCGAGGACGTGATCGCCGAGCCTGATGGGACACACAGTCTAGACGGCGTGTGGAAAACCAGCTACACCACCTTTACTGTGTCCAAGTACTGGTGCTACCGCGTGCTGTCAGCTATCTTCGGCATCCCTGTGGCCTTGTTATGGGGCTTCTGTTTCGCCTGCATCTCCTTCTGCCACATCTGGGCCGTCATGCCCTGCATCAAGAGCTACCTGATTGAAACCCAGTGCTTGAGTCGAATCTACTCACTGTGCATCCACACATTCTGTGACCCCCTGTTCGAGGCGCTGGGAAAAATCTTCAGCAGTGTACGGGTGGCAGTTCGCAAAGAGGTGTAGAGATCACGGAAGGAGCTGTTGTTTACAAAAATCTACCAGGGGAAGTTAGCGTTTTATTTTTGCCTTTGTTTTATATTTGTCAAAAGAGGTCAGATCTTGATGGGTGCAAACCTGATCCCCATCACCTTTCTGTGACATAAGCCTGGATAGATGTAAGCGATGAAGCAAAGCGGTCTGAGTGCTGAGCCCCATTGCTTACGCCTGTGCAGTGTTTTCCATTCTATGGCATGTGGAAAGGGGTTTAGTGGGCAAGTTGGGTTGAGCTGCTCAAGTCGTCCGAGGAATATTTATAATGGTTTCGAGTGCTGACAGAGGAGAACAGGTCTTATTCCTTCATGCGGTGAGGCCTTCTCCCTGTATGTTCAGTAAACACTTTTATTAGGTGCTTGTCATAACCAGTATTTATGTAATTTCACAACAAAGACATGTAAGAATATGAAATTGCTCTTGGAATGGCATACATCAGAAAGTGCCACTGTGTGTTGAATGAAAAATTTCTCATAGTCCTATATGTTAGATAAATGATTTACTTCTAAGGTGTGTTGATTTTGTTTTTCTTTATCGCCATGACCATGTCTGATGTGTAATGTGCACAAAATAAATACATTTTTAAACGATTTAATGCTTCTACTCTGAAAACTCAAACATTACAAAATTAAATAGAAAGTTCATTTTAGATGTTCGTTGATAAGTTTTGTCACAGTTTAAAGGCCTCATGTCCTTCATTTTCGAGCTAGTCAGCGTGTTTCTTCACCTTTCGCATTATGACTGTTACCCCCTGGTTGAGGGTAAGCGACTTGGATATTGGATGGATGGATGTCTTATATTTTTCTTACCTGATATTTTCCCCCATGAGATCCACTTCTGATACTTTGTGCCAAAAATAGCCATCATTAATTTTTACATGACAGCTTACAACCTCTTTTTATCTCTTAGAATTAGAATGCACCTTTGAGACTGGTGTGCAAATGACATCTGTTCTGACTGGCAGCTATGTATTGTCCTTCATTCTTGGAGGAGACCAGGCTGAAACACTCCTTTAACTTATAGCTAAACTCTAACAGCCTGATCAGGCTCAGGCATTGTTTTTTCCAGGCATCACAAAAAGGATACATTTAAAATGGGCTGTGAAGCTTAGTTTCCATGTATGGCCTGGAGAGTAAAAGGTACATTTCACTTTTATTTAAAAAAGTGATTTTGTGATGTGCCCCCATTAATGCATTGTAAAAAAAATAAAATAAAAAAGACTTTTTAGTCATGTTTACGTTGTTTTGAAATAGATACAGGGTTTAAAAACTTGGTACTAAGTATATTTTTGTTTCATGAGAGCAGAAACTGAAAGCATGTGTCATTGACTGTTGCCATTCTGAATGTTGCACTGACTCATGTAATGAGTCATGACCATAATATTCTTCTAATTCAAATAAATACAGTTTTATTTTACAGCTGAAAGATATTTAGAGCTTCTCATCTGGTGAGAGCCATCTGAGCTCTGACATCACTAAACTAATTATCCATGGTGCCTGATATGATTCTCTTTGGTTTATTTCACTTCAGCGTCCCAAGGTAGGGATAATTTGTGAACTCGTGTTTGAGGTTTTATTTTATAATCTTTTCATTTTTAGAAGTTCCCAAAGGAAAAGATGATTAACCTTTAAATGCAATGTGTGAAAGGTGAACAGAAAAGCAGAACTGGAGACGTTACATCTGAAAATAATGGACTGTGCTGGTTCCCTACTTTTTTGCACCGCAGGATAACTGTAGATTTCTAGCCTGGGTGAAAAGCTATCATGGAAAAATAGTAGGATGGTTAGTAGGAAGCCTAGAATTAATTTTTATGCAAAACTGAACAGGCATTAGGGCCCATGTCCTACAGTTTCCACTTGTGGATATATGTAGCTAAGCAATGAATACAAAATGAGCTGTTTTTATAGGTAAATTTGCACTCTATGGACTGTGGAAGCAACATTATATTTTGAACTTTAACATTGTCAACCTCCTCTTCTTAAGAAAAACAAAAAAAACTTGGATTTGTCTGATACAGCCCCCTAAAAAGGCAGGGTATGGGGATTGGGTTATAAAGCCTCCCAGCACTAGTCAGTGGAGCAGTGGATCTGCATTCTCTTGAATGTTGGAGTGCCATCAGTTACCTTGGGCATAAACTGGGCTGGTGTTTGTGATTGGGAACTGATCATCCAAAATCAGACTGTTACTGCCACAAAGGTGATAAACTCATTGTTAATATCTTAATATTGATTTCAGATGAAATGTTGAATGAGCAGCTGTCTACATATTTTTGGACATTTAAGGTATATACCAACACAACTTCGTCTTTCAGTTTTCTTCAGTTTGGTGATACTTGTGCTGAGGTGTTTCAGTCAGGCTGAAATGATGTGCATATTTGAATCAAACAAATTAAATGCATTTTTTTTCAATGCTCATTCTACACTGAGCAATTTTAACTTTGAAAATGCCAATTATGGTGCAGACTAGACATAACTCACATAAAAGCATTCCTCACAATGGAGCAAGACAAAAGGACTAACTATCTCACAAAGCGCACACCTTCTATAAAATTGTATGTAAACATTGAGGCACAGTCACATTTCTTAGCACATACACTTTATTTTCAATAATTTACGGCATGTTCTTACTTGTATTACCTGTGAATGGGCCTATTTGTCAGTAGCTTTTAACTTAGCAACAAAAAAAGTTCATTAAAGAATATTACCAAAAATGGTGAATGACGTACCATCCATTTGATTGTCTCAGGTAGCAAATCCCCCTTACCATCAACAGCTGCATGTGAACCCATGAGCTATGACTATTCACTGGGTAAAACTGTCTCTTCCATTTCACTGCCAGAGAGGGGTTTACAAAATGTCACACATTTTTTTTTTTTTGCAACATGCAATCGATGTAAAAAATGATGATACATTTCTTCATTGTTGGTCATGTAAACACAGAACATCCTCTGCTTTCAGTTATATTTCAAAAATGCAGCAACAAGACAAGACTTTCTTCATTTTTTTAAGTAACGTTTAGAATTGTGTGTGGGTGTTTTTCTTACCTCAATACAACGGAGTTACCTCTGGATCACAAAGTACAAAATCATAAATGGAAAGGAGTCTGTCATTTCACATTTAAAAAACAGCAAAAAAGGTGTTACTGTACAAATCTCTGAATGGGCCGGAGGTTAAGATAGAGCATTCTGGCAGATGGACAGTGGAAAACGAACAAGAATAACGACCAGCAAAAAGACTCTTAATGGACCAAAGTATCACTCTGTGCAAAACAAATAACTATCTGTTGACTTGATTAAAGAAGAAGTTGGAAGAAAGCTACAGTGGACATAAGCCCACTGACCTTACTGCGCTGTCTTGGAGTTTATATAAAAGCATGGAGTAAGGCTCATTTTCTCATTATTTACCTGCAACTGAGACCTAAAATATGTAGATAAACCAACAAAACACATGTGGTTTTGACTGGACATGAATGAGAAGCAAATGGGTTTATGCACTGTTTTGATTTCTTTTCGTAGAGAATGAATGCTGTTCATGAATTCCAGTAAGGGTAAAAGAAGACCGTGACTAGACCAGGAATATACTCACAGAAAAAGAAGCTAAGACTCTTCAAAGATGGCCTATGTTCTTATACCCAGAACCCACGTTCTAATAGAGCCAAACAATTTGCTGGCCCCATTTAAAGTTGTGTGGCGTTTGCTATAACATTGCAGCCTTTCATAACGTCCTGGCACTGATAAATATAAGAGCGGTCTTTTGCATTTTGCGTCTAGGAGCATAAAGCTTGAGGACAGAATGTTCCAAGTGTCTTCAGAAGGTAATCACAGTGATCAGAGCGCCAAAGCTCCTGTTGAATCAAATAGCGCCCAAAAATGGATTCCTTTTAAGCTCCTGTCCAAGTTTCCACAGTGTTCTGTGATATTGGTGTCCTGTTATTTCTATGGTGTTTGAGTGGGGTTAGTGCTTATGTAGTGGATGTCTGGGTGATGCTCCGCTGGCTGCTGGTGCTCTTGATGACGTAAGTGGAGGAGTTGCTCTTGCGGCTGGAGTCGTGGTCCAGATCACAGCGGCACTGCGAGGATTTCAGGTACAGCGCTGGACAGCAGAGCAAATTCTGCTTCAGGTCTTGGAACAGGTGACCGGCGAAGCACATGTAGATCCAGGGGTTACAGCAGCTGTTCAGGCTGGCTAACAGCATGGAGATGATGAAGGGCATGGCTGAGAGAAGACAGACAGGTGTCAGCTGCAAAATAATCTGGCAACAATTTTAAATAC
Organism: Hydrocynus forskahlii; assembly: GCA_037974365.1. Classification (NCBI taxonomy): domain Eukaryota; kingdom Metazoa; phylum Chordata; class Actinopteri; order Characiformes; family Alestidae; genus Hydrocynus; species Hydrocynus forskahlii. Next base: position 19,198,953 of record JBBPCX010000114.1, on the reverse strand, counting down.
AAAACATGATCTAATCTGCACTGGTATTATACAACTAGCCCCTTTATGAGAAACTTCTGTCATTTTATTTCTGACAACAGAACAGAACAGATACAGACTATTAGGACCTGAGTAATAGGTTTAAAAACCAGTCTGTCCTTGTCAGTAAATCACAGAAACCAAAACTAGCTTTCAGGGCACACTTGGATTATGATGCTATGGAAATAACTGTATGCTTTTGGTGCCAAAGTCCATCACATTTTTGTTGAAAGTGCTCCTTTGGCTTTCCCACAAGAGAAATCTTGATTTTAGCACCTCATTTGAAAAAGTCAAACCACAAGCCACATACTGGGCTTTTGTAATAGCGTAATCTCCTCCCCTTTGAGCAAATCCTTCTTTAATGCAGTTACTGCATTGTATTTATGGATTTATGGACATTTTTCTTCTGTTGACTATGTATTGGAGTGTTATTTAAAAATTCTTGATTTTTCTTGTTGTACTCATTATTAGCATCTTATTTTTTGTGACTTAAAGCAGGGGTGCCGAACTCCGGTCCTGGAGGGCCGTGGTCCAGCACGTTTTGGTGATTTCCCTGCTCAGGAACACCTGGTTCACCTCGCCGGTTAATTGTCAGGTTTAATGAATGTGTTTGAGGAGGAGAACCATCAAACTGTGCTGGACATTGGCCCTCCAGGACCAGAGTTTGACACCCCTGACTTAAATCATCCTGCATACTACAACTCCCCTGAGTATAGACCTGTGAACCACTAGAGGGAGCTTCACCCAGTCGTTTTGATGCTCAATGGCATCATGCAAAAAATAAACAAACAAAAAAATAAACAAATAAATAATAAAATTAAAAACCCTTCTGCTATCATTTTAGGAATGTACCATAGGGGCACAAGGTTATGAACCTTCCAGTAAAAATACACACACACATACATGCACATACAGTTGCTCCATTTTTGACCTTTGACAGCACATGTGAATGACAGTTTTGCTTTTAAGAATTCTGGCTGAACCACAGTACTGACATCCTCCAAGATATACATGAGATCAATGGGGAAAGCTCATGTTCTGCTTTGAATTTCTCACTGAGCCAAAGTGACCAATTCTTCAGCTGCGATAATAGCACTGCACAAAATCGAAACCAGCGGGGATGATCTGCGGCCATGAAATTACAGGATTTCATTTCTGCTTATTTAATGGTCATTTGCCAGAATTTTGATTTATGAGGGTTAAAGAACCTTGGAACATTCGTCTTGATGCTGCTGATCTCCGAAAGTGCCGGCAGGAAGGCCAGGAAAAAACTTCCATTTTAATCAGCTGTATGCCCCAGCGTTTTCTCACTGCCGCGGCTGAAGATATCCATACATGGTGTGTCATGAAAAATGAACTTGTCTCAAGAATCCAAAGCATGCGGCCACTTCTGAAGTCTCTTTTTCCTCCTTTGTATTGTTTTTTCCCTTTATGTCAGGTTGCTAAAACACTGTATATTTTCTCTGGATGCTCGCTGGATGTAGGCAGTAAGGGAGCACGGCCAGCTGAAACAACAAATCTATGTTTCTTTCTAAACATTTTAAAGTCTTTTAAGTCTTTTGAAACAGATGTATTAAAGTAAACAAATGGAATCCTTTCTGTACTAAACCTGACAATCTGTCTTTATAGATTACAAATGGTTATATTCAGAAAATCTTTAAAGTAGATGCAGAAACTGATGTTGTTCAGAATGTACTAAGAACTGTCGTTCTGATGGCTGACAGGAACCTTTCTATATATATCATGTTAGCATGTGTAGACCTTAGCATTCATTACATATGCTGTATATTTAGAAAGCATTAAAATAACACAGGCTAAATTAACTCACTGGTTTGACACGAGGGTCGCTGAAATTCATTGTCACCAACCTGACACCAGTTAGCCTGTTAAGGCTGAAGATTTCTGAAAATAACTAGGTTGGCGATGGAGCTGGGGGTGGCAGCTGATTATGCCTTCCAGACAGCAGTACAAAGACGAGGGGCCCCAGAAATATTAACATCTTATCAACATTAACAGAAATCTGACTGATCACAACATCACATACATTTTCTGTACACAGATTAAGCTGCGTCTTGGACAACACTGCAGTTGTAAATGTATTCTTCCATCACAGGCCAAGTGCAAATGTATCTGGAAAATCTCACCATTTTTTTTCCCTCGACTGACACTCACACTTCAGAAGTAAAACAAAGCGTACATCGAGAATTCCTTCAAAATTCATCTGCTGTCTTTAAACAATACACGGCTCTCTCATTAAAATGAGTCTGTATTTTAAAATGATCATGATCATATCATGGATAATGTTTCTTAAATGAACATGATGGCTAAATAAAAACAAGTGAAGCCCAAAAAGTACAGTCATCTCTCTCTCTTGGCAAAGACGGATGGTTTTCATTATGTGCACTGAAGATGGCTGTAATTTCAACAGCAATAGCCTCCACAGTCTGAAGGGAGTGAACAGAGGATGACAGCCCAACATGTGTTAATTGACTTTAGAAAGACAAGAGTCTTTCAGTCAGAGAATCTTAGCTCAGAGAATGAATTGTTTGATCCAGGAGATGGAGAAGTCCGGTACAAAGAATGTGGATGAGTCTGTGCACTCGTAAAAATAAAAGTGCCGAAAAGAGTTATTTGGAGCAATGCCATACAACAGACATTCTCATTTAAAAAAAGTTCTTCATAGGGTTTTTAGTAAAGGCAACAGTTATACAGAGAACCATTGTCCATGACGAAGAAACTGTTGAAGAATCTGATATGTAATTTTCTTTAAACAGCTTTAATAAACAGACAAATCCTACAAAATGAAGCTTTAATAAATGGTTCTAGAAATGAATAAAAGGAATTCTATTATTGTTATCTCAAAGAACATTTATTGTTACTAAAACTAAAACTATTGTTATTTTTTGCTAACAGTGTAGAGAGTACCACTGTCCTGAATGCTGTAGTGTTTTTAGTCCTCTAATGCTCCCACCTCACCTCAGGCCTGTTAGGTAATTGCATCAGGTGTGTTGGGAGCAGAAGAAACTTTAATATATGAAATGCAGCAGTACTCAAATATTAGGAATGGGAACCACACAGAACCACATTTTAGAATTTCTCCAACTCCCAACACATCTCATGCAAAAAACTAATAAATAATGGGAGTTCTCTGACATAACAAGAATGGAACCCTTTCTGGTGCAATATAGAACTATTTCTTAATGTTTTTAAGGCGACAAGTAGTAACATTTGTAATGTTTAAGGCTATTGAAAGAAAATTACTTTTAACAGTTTCTTCATCATAGGGAATGATTCTTTATAAAATGGTTGCTTTCACTAAAGACCCTGTTAAGAACCTTTTTTAAGGATGAGGATTGAGAACTTTGTGAGACTCTTACCCATTTGGTGTGTTGGAAAATGGTGAAACTCTAAAATTTGAAGGGCAGTAGCACTAATTAAGTTAAGAACTAATGTCGGATATATAATGAAAAAAAAGAAAAATTTTGCCTCCATAAATCTTTCATTAGATGGTTATTCATAAATAAGATGTGCAGGTGTGAGAATGTGAGGAAAAAAAGTGTAAAGAACCTCCACATACACTTGAAATAAGGCTTTAAAGGTTGTATGAGTGATACTATGTGATTATGTGAAGAGCCTTTTAATGAAGAACTGTCACTTAACGTTCGCAAACAGTTTCCAAACTGGAGTACTGCAAATTTTAGTGGGTTTTTTTCTGCTCCCAACACACCTGATCCCACTAAACATGCAGGGCTGGAGGTACTCCAGGACCAGTTTGGGAACCACTGTTCTATTACACCATGCTAATAACACATTTGGGGTTTTTCTATTGCATCACTCATTTTTTTAGGCTGTAATGTAAAGATTTCATACCAGATTTTCCCAAGAACCAGATGTTTAACCTAAGAACTAATAATGAGCTATTATTTTTAAAATGCAGAAAATTGTAAGCCTGTAGGAGCAGAGGGGATGGAGTTCAGCAATAGAGGGTAGAGGCTACAAACCCCCATAGAGCATAAATCAGCTGGATTTATTTGTGTAGCTTTGTGTAGCTGCTTTCTGCTTGTCTCGACTTCATGGCAAGCAATGGAAAGCAAAAGGACAATTTCTGCACCTGTAATCTGATTAAGATTAAGAAGAGAAAAATATCTGCTTAAATCCAGTTTATTTTAAGAGCACACATAATGGTGTTTCCAAGGTGCAAACACAATTTTGTGGCTCTTGTCACTCATGTGAAGTGAATATGTTTCTTTCAGTACTTCGAGACTTTTATTCAGAGTGAAGGGAGAAACACTTGGCCAGTTCAATCTTAAACCCAAGATGATGAGAACTGGAAGCTAAACCTGCCACAGCACTGCCAAGCTCAACATGGTTATTCATCGCCAAGCTTTTCAGTCAGTGCAATTCAATCGCAGGACAGTGTGCTGCAGTAATATGGAGCAGTCTTATTAGAAAATCATTCAAAGTTTGAGCAGTGTCACACGTGAAATTGTCTCATCCCAGAGGCAGCTCAAATTTTGTCTAAGTACTCTCTGAGACTGGATTCTTCCATGGAAATGTCAGCAAACATTAAAACGTATTTCAGTTAATTGGTTTCTTCATACAAAATGCAAAATGTACTTTTAGTGAGCATGTTTGACACGGATTATGACATGTGATGTACTCGCTCTGTCACTTCTCTCTGATTCTGTTTCTTTGAAGTATCTGCTGTATGCCCCTGACAAAAAGAGCTACCAAACTACCCTTTTATCTCAAGTAAGCACAGAGTGATATAGAGTGAAGGCTCTAAATCTCTCCAAATTACACAGCGAATAATCATCCCCCACTAAACTTGAGTAAAAGGGGCCTCTTATAGTTAAGGACTGACCTGCTCTCAGTACTGAATTATATGCAATGCATGAGGGACTTATGACATAATGGGGTGAATAAGTACATTTTCCGATTCTGTCAAGGCTATTAATCACACTCATTCAGACAAAGACTTTCTACAATAACGCGCAAATCTGACATGAGAACACAGACACATTAATATCAAAGCCTTGCTTTACTGGCCCAAGGAGTGGCCATTTATCACAGGGAACATTTGCAGGATTAAAGATTTGTATGTGTTCCCAGACAACCTGTTATCCAATCTGGGTGCCTGAATCTCCCATCAGAAATATTCTTTAACACACTGTAATCAGCACTGCTTGTTCTTGTCAGAAATTTAAAACAACTTTTACATGGGGCAACACAAGTATAGTTCAACTATACTTGACCACTTTACAACCTCTCCTTATCCCTTAATCAAACTCCTTTTACTACTTTGTTGTTAAGATTAATATCCTCTGCTCTGAGTGGCTGGCTTGTATTAAGCCTAATTAAAAACAAGTTAGGTTGAAAAGAGCAAAATAAGCTTTTATTTGACTGAAACCCTCTAAAATGTCTCTAAGAAAACACTGAATAGGTAGTTATATGCAACTTATCTCATGGCTGTGACATCACAATCATGAATTCAAGAGAGTGAATGGTACATTTTTAAACTTTGTGTTTAGTAGACTTTTTTAAAGAATAGTGTAGCTCTTCATGATATCTAGCTTTAAATGCTTAGATTTATTCATATGTATGTTCAATTTAAGGTCTTTTACTTGACAGTATGGCAACATTCTCAATTTTGCAGTTGCTACATGCATCAGGACAGAGTACTGCAGTCCCCTGGGACCATGACTGTTATTAGTTTGACTGATGTTTTATACAGGTACACTTAGGTACACGATAAGAGTGCTGTGAGTCTGTGGGATTGAAATGCACAAGTAGCCTTTAAGATACTGGAGCTGTGCCTGATGCAATAAGCAGTGGTCTCAAAGCCTCCCCCACCCGCAACCCCTCCTTTTTCCGAGCGATGACTCTCAGGTTCGACTTTCTCTCCATCCTGCACCACAGTTCTTCTCACTGCATGCTCAGCATCACAAAATCTTGAATTTCATGAATGGGACTTACCTGATTGAATATATATGAATCTAATATTTAAAAAATGGATATATAACCTAATAGTTGCCCTTACTGAGAAACTGATAGAAATATAAATGTAATAATATCAGTATCTGGAATATTCAGTCACATGCACTGACCACCCCCAGGCCCCAGCATTTCAGATATAACAAACAATCATGTTCTGTTAAATATGCTCTTATACTGATTAAAAAACAGTTTGAATATTACTGGGGAGTATGTTCAGTGAAAACGTATTTTGGATGGGTCTCGTATAGATCATCACTACAGGAATATCTGATGTTGTTTTTCTTCTGTCTGAGTGTGATGTGATGCAGTGGGGAGATTTTAAAGTTCCTGTTATATTTTTAAAGCTACAGACCAGCCAAAACCATAATCCTATCATTTCCAGTATCAGATCTCAATATTTTTTCAAGTAGGAACTCCAGATTATTTTAGATTTAATAGTCCAAATTCAGATACACAAGCACATTAACACAACGTGTTAGATGCCCATTACTGCTCGTATGTCACCAGCCTGAGCTCAAAAGGTTACTAATAGCTGCTTAGGAAAAACATTGGCGGTATTTGTTAGAGCAAGCTGATGAAATATAAAAAATTTTCTCCGTCATGGGAGAAAAATGGTCCTTATCAGCTGGAGCCTAGATTTTGTCCTTTGGTTTGTTTGGATGGGGGAGATACTGTAGAACATGAATAATGCTCAGACAGTTGTGATTTAATGTGCATACTTCTGCTAAATATTAATGTGTTTTCTCAAGGGTGGCTGCTGCATGGAACTGCTGGCTGTTGTGACAGTTTCTGGAAAACCTCTTTCTGGGAACACTGATACATTATAAAAAGCGGCTTTCTAAAGAAAAATAAGCTATTATGAAGACAGAAAGCCAAACAGTATGATGTGAGAATACAGATGCCTCTCTGTATATTTACACAAAATATTACAAATGTAAAAACAGGCTGCAGAGTTTTTATGGTTGTGTGCATGAATAGAGAAACAGAGGAAATAGAGAAATAGAGGAATAGAGGAAAATATTCCATATACACTCAAGCACAACACACAGAGTGGCATGTTGACCAGTGGTGATTTCTGAGGGGACTGCATTGTGGTTTAATGGTCAGTCTCTTGTCCATTAAAAAATCCCTCCAAAGTACTTTTTTTTGTAAGAATTTAGGTGAATTATCACATTTTATTCACATACAACACTTTTTTTAAAACGTATTTAATCATGTAATAATATCATGTACCTGTAAATATATCTTGAGAGACATTACAATATTAAATTCATAATTTCAGATAAACAGTCTTGAAAATAGATTTAAAATTCTTATTTCTATTTGAGATAAAACTGGTTAAATTACGCAAGAAAAGGAACACTTCATTTTCCCCTGGTTAAACCGCTCTGCAGCAAGTCTCCACCAAGCCCACCCGTGTTCCCACCCGTTCTCTCCCTGGTACTCACCCTCCCTGGGCGCCGCGGGGTCCCACGCGCTCCACATCTGCACCACGAAGAAGGGGGTCCAGCACACGACGTAGGCGAGCACGATGACGAACGTCATCTTGACCGTGGTGATCTTGGCGCGCGAAATGAGCGCCACGCTGCTGACGTGCCGCTCGTGCTCGCGCCCGCGCCGCGTCTTCAGGCGCAAGTTCTGCCAGATCTTGAAGCTGATGAGGCCGTAGCACGCGCTCAGGATGCCCACGGGCACCACGTAGACGGTCAGGCTGATCCACGTGATGTACGCCTTGGCACCCCACGGCTGCACAAAGTCGCCCCAGCAGTCGTAGACCCCCGCGCCCACCTCGCGCAAAGAGAAGATGCCCACCTGCGGGACGCTGAAAATCAGGCTGAGCAGCCACGAGCAGAGCACGTACAGCCTGTCGGTGCGCCTGCGTAAGGAGCGCAATGGCTGGCACACGGCCAGGCAGCGGTCCACGGACATCAGCACGAGCATGTAGGTGGATGCGAACATGCCCACGATCTGCAGGTACTTGACGAGCCGGCACAGCAGGTCCGGCCCGTTGAAGCGGAAGGTGATGTCCCAGATGAGCTGCGGCAGCACCTGGAACACGGCTACTACCAGGTCCGCGATGCTCAGGTGTTTCATGAAGTAGTACATGCGCGAGGGCCCGTGCTTGGTGGTGCGCAGCGCGAGCAGCACGCACAGGTTGCCCGCCAGGGCGAAGAACAGCACCAACGCGAGCACGGCCACCTCCACCTTGGCCACCTCCTCGTTGCGCTTCAGCGGGTTCACGGTCTGATTGGCTCCAGCGCTCGCGTTCTGGGACAGGCTCGAGTTCTTCCAGGACTCGTTAAAGGACCAGAACGGCGGTTCCAGGGACGCGTCCTCCATGGTCTCCAACGAGCATCCACAGCGCGCGCTTTCTGCACTTTTCACGCGGGGATCAGCCCTCGCGCGCTCTGGCCCGACACGACAACCCCTGCGAGACTGGACAGGGTCAGAGAAACGGGTCAGGCAGCCAGGCAGAGAGGATAACTACTTATTACAACTTCTTTCCCAAATGTAACTTCAAAAGTGACCGTGTAGAACGGCCGGCGCAGGCTAATCGCTCCCCTCGAAAAAGAAAGAAAGAACTAAAGAAAAAAATCCAGGAACACGTGCATATATTTCAGATGGTTAAATTTGGAATATATACTGATTTGAAAAGGTGTATGAATGTGAGTCTTCAGTACTTACAGCGGGAGTGCATTTTTCAGTCAGTTCTGGAAGTGTAAGAGAAAGGCGTCAAGCCTCAAACCTCTCTTTTCTTCTCTCTTCTGCGCTCTCGATCCCCCTCATCCCCTTTCACTCTTACTCTCACTCTCTCTCTCTCTCACTCTCGGGCTGAATGAACAACGTCAATGTTTCTGCCCCCCAGAGCCCCTCGATAGAAACACTACCCTCGACTTCCACTAGATGTCCGTATGAGCCACAGCTATAAATCAGGGGTCTAATCATGCATCCCCCGTCATGGGAAACATAACATATTCTGGTCTCAGTATCACCGCTCGCTTATTACGCCGATTTTATTTCCCACAATACAGTCTCAAACCCAGTAAAATGTATTCTATTCCCCATGTACACTTCCAGTGGACTACACTCACTTGGGCTTGTCGAAAGAATCTGCTAGATATGGCCGTCACACCCCAAATGATGAATGAAGTGAATGAATGAACGAGCGAATAAGCGAACCAATCCGTGAAGGACTGCAGATCACGTTTTGGCCTTGTGTGTGTGTGCAGGGCTGATTAGTATGCAGTGAAAAAGTCAAACCATGCTCGCTCAGCTCAATGCCCCGGCACCCATCCCCAGACTGCAACCTGGGGGGCAGGACACTTTCTGCAAGTCAATACGCTCTAAATATAGTGCAGGCCTAAATAAAGCAGGCAAGTGGTCGTCACTGCAGTCTTCAGTCTGTCCAGATGTTTTCTAAACACACTGGGAGGTGGTGAGGAAATGGCTGTTTAAAGTGGTCTATTCAGAGTAACACATACACATGTGGGTGGTGGGGTCTGAGGGGCTTTTATGATACATAACATCAGTAACAAAACTTGTTTAACGTAACATAGGGGGTCCTGTGATCTTATTAGACTGAAGAGGGAAACGGGTTGGGTCTCACTTTGACATCCTATCTTACAGTAGTATAAGGAGGTCTAAGGGGTATGTGACATGGGTCAACCTGTTTGTGCTCTCAGAATGTGCTAGAAAAAGATCTGGAAACGCATGGAGCTCCTGATTCAAGCTAACAGCTACTCAACAACAAAGTATCAGTGTCTAGGTCTGGGCAAAGGGCTCTCCTCACTTTTAAGATCATGACAGACGGCATTGCCTGGTCTTACATCCCTACACAGCTGTGAAAGTAAGTAAAAAACCCCACAACCCTGAAATGTAGATTAATATATTTTTTCTCTGCTAAACAATAATAATAATAATCAGTTTTGCAAAATTTAGCACTGAGCCCATAGCACTACACTGTCAAATTCTCACTTCTTCGCAATGTGTCACAAGGGCAACAAGAAGAGCACTCAACTATGCAGAATAAATCACTCTGCCACTGAAGCTCTGGGGCTAGCCAACGCCAAGACACACTTCCATTTAATCCTAATCACTCTCCATTCAGACAGCCAATGTGAATTCCTACTCTGCTCAGTAGGGTTTTTAGTCTCCTAATGCATCCATTACAGCACCAAAAGGGGATCAGTTTTTCTCTTGAATCCTTCCTGGCTACTCTCTGGACCCGCTGTACCACTTTAGAGCAAATTTCATCTGCAGTTCAGTCTCCTGTAAAAAGCCTCACCTGGATGCTCCAAAGACGTTGCTAAATGTCTTATCGTCCCTCTCCTGCATCTGTAATGTGTTGTGCTTATTTTTCTGTCTGTCAGCCTCTGAACTCTTAACCAGTTTCTTATTTTTCAAACCTGCCATAAGCTCTGATTGTACATCTTATACGTGACCAGCACAACCAGTTGTTCACCAGACCTATGGCTTGAACTCACTGCTTCGAGTCAAGTCAAGTAGGTGTTTATTATCATTTAAACCATATGCACAGTACATAGTGAAATGAAACAATGTTCCTGTAGAACCATGGTGAAACATATACAACAAAAACAAAACAGAGCAACACAAGACAGTAGAAGTTTAGGCAGAACAGGACTAAAGAGAGATGGCAAAAAAAACACAGGGGCAATGGCAATTTACTGGAAAAGACAGCATACAGTCCAGCTGACAGGAGCAGAAACAGTACTAGTGTAAGTGAATATGGTTTTATGGCAGCAGAGTTAAGTGCAAAAATGCAAACTCTTCTACCAGATGGAAGGAGGGAAAAGAGGGTTTGGGAGGGGTGTTTGGGGTCATCGATAATTCTGGTAGCTTTGCGGATGCAGCTTGTAGTTTAAATGTCTGCAACAGAGAAGAGAGAGAGACCCCAATGACCTTTTCAGAAACCCTTATTATCCTCTGTGGAGTCTTGTGATTTGTTGTGGCACAATTTCTGTACCATGCTAGGATGCAGCTGCGGAGATTACTCTCTATAGTCCCTCTGTAGAATGAAGTGAAAATTTGGTGTATGCTCTCCTATGCTGAGAAAAGTCTATGAACAGCATTCTCAGATATGTATTCTTTTGAATAGATGAAGGGAGGTGGTGCTCATCCATTGAACAGTTGGACAATATGCACACCATCAGGGGGCTATAATTGGGGCCAGCTGGGATTTTATGTGCCTCATAACAAGCCTCTCAAAGCACCTTATGATGATTGTTGTGAGTGCAACGAGATGGTAGTCATTGAGGCATGACATTGATGACTTCTTTGGTGAGGGGAAGATGGTGGTGGCTTTGAAGCACTTTGTAATGGCAGTGGTGCTCAAAGAGATGCTGAAGATGTATGCGAGGATATCTGCCAGTTGATCTGTGCATCTTCTGAGCACACGGCTGGGAATGTTGTCTCGTCTAAGCAGAGTCTTTCTAACATCAGCCATGGTCAGACAGGGCACCTGGTCATTGAGGGTGTGGTGATTTTGCTCACTGCCATGTTGTTCTGTACCTCAAACGATGCGTAAAAGTCATCTGGAAGGGAGGCCTCACCAACACAGGCAGCTGGAGATGCCCTGAAGCTAGTGATGGCCTAGAGCTGTGTGTCACTAATTTCCTGGAAGTGGCTTTACTGCTGTACTGGGCTGGGACAGGTTGGCCCTTGCTGTTCTCAGGGCAGCTTTATCGCCTGACCTGAAGGTGAGATATAGAGCCAGTGTGTTATAAAATTAATTTGTATGTATGTGCATATACATGGAAACTGAGGGCCACCTCAGTTACAGTTGTGTATCTCTGAAAATGTACTACTACAAAGTTTTCTTGGCCATTTAAAATAACTTTACTTGGACAATAATGCCCTCTTGTGACCTGCAGTCTATCAGGAGTCCTATATAGTTTTAAAATAATTTATTTTTCATAAAATCTTGACTGTTCTTTAACGAGTAGCCAAAGAATCACACAACCACTAGTACGAACTATTTGATAGTGTAGCATTAGCAAGTAAGTTTGAAAAATTTGCCTCACCATCCAGAGAAAAGTCTGACTGAGACCACATCTAGATGTAAATTACACCAGTCAGAGATGGGCCAAAGCTGTGTCACTTCAGATAAAACCATAAAGTACATTATAAATCCTAGAGTATCCTGGCACTTCCTTCTAATTTGTAAACTCAATTTCAAGCGTCAGCTAGAGTGGTATGCAAACAGGTAATTATCTTTTAGAAATGAGCGGAGCCTAATGATGACTTTCTTCTTTTTAGACACCTTCAGTCTTAAGTTCTCATTCTGGCATCAGTGCAGGACTGTCACTTGGCTCAACATAAATAAACCACATGAGACCATCCAACTATGCCAGAAGGCATTATAAACAAATCTTCCTGGCACCACTGAAGGCTCCTTACTTTGATCTATATGAACCAATCAAGATCTATTCTTGGATCTATCCTGTTTTGAGCAGTACAAAAAGCTATCACCACTCCATCAGACAATAACAGGAAATTCTTGCTATGGTCCACTGTAAGAACTGCCTTTTTCCTTTAGAATTCTCAAAATAAAAGCACTTGGAAATGAAAGACACACACAATAAACCTGCATAAGTTAGGTGAGTTATGACTGAGTAAATACATATGGTTAATATCTAGATGATAATATCCCTTAACTGCACTCCTGAGACATCCTCAATTAAGTGGCAGTATCTTCTTGGTTATCAAGGGGGTACTTTCTTTCCTGGATATTTCAACCACAGACATATGATACTTTGGGTCCCTAACAGTCCCAGGTTCACTCCATAGATGACATTCACTCAGAATAGCCTTGATGCTGATGAGGCTACAGATCCTCTGCAGCCTACCTCAACAAGTAGAACCTTTTCTTTCCAGCCACATTGTAGTGCAGTGGTTGCAATCTCAGCATACCTCAGTGTCATGCTCTCCTCCGCTGGGAGGTAGAGCCCCCGGTCTAAGTCTGCTTCTTCCAACTGCGTGTTCTACCGGTGTCTGACCTTGATGTGTCGAGTCTGGCCTGACCCTCACCTTCCTGGAAAATGCTGTTGTTGGCCAGTGGGATGAAGGGGGAAGGAAGGGCATTGACACTCATCCACCAACTTTTCAGTATTGCTGCAAGACACTGTTATGTGTTTAAATGCAGAGGGAGCATTAGGGGTCTTTTCCATGCTACAGGTTAACATTCTTGGGAGATGGCGAGACATGACAGGCATCATAGACTGGTGAAGCTCATTGTCTCTTCCACAGGTCTTTTCAGGAGAACGTTCTTGTCCCCACTCTTTCCCATCTCATACATTGCCCTGGGTTAGGGTCTTAATTCTAACTTTGGTGCTCTCTGAGAGGCTTGAAATGGGAAACTGTATTATTCCACAGAGCTCTGTAGATGCTGGTTTAGAGGTTTTCGGTTGCTCACATAAGCTTTCACTCAGTGTAATTACAATGCGGCTAATAGTAAACAAAATTACATGAGTGACAATATTTTCAATACTTTGTTCCAAGTGACTGCCTGTTGACTGAAATTACACATCCATAAATACACAATTTAAACATTTAACCCAAAATAACTTCTGTTACAAACACTCTACTGATGTTAGCACCGCATCTGTATCATAGAACATAACTTATTGGACAAACAACTGAGATAAACAACTGACTTCAGCAATCATCCATATCAGAAGATTCCAATGGTTTTAGAATAAGCTGTTGAGAGATAATTTCATTTTGCATTCCCTGAGAATGCAGGGAAGCGTCACCTTCTCTGCTGATACAAAACCTCTAATAAATCAAGCATTATGAGTTTCATGAAGTTAACATGGAAGAGACTGTTGAATTCCAAATGACAGAAGAAAATGTGAAATCCAGTGCATGCATAACATTACTATTGTATCGTGATGTGGAACACATGCCAAAGTGGAAAGCAAAACCAGTATTAAATTATATACACACCGCTTTAGCTCTTTACTGGGAAACAATGCATGAGAATTCTTTTTAAGAATAAAGGAAATGCTGAATAATGTGAAAATTGAATACAACTGTAAGCAATGCAGAACTGTATTTATTTTCACTGTGTGGCACTTTAAACAAGGTTAAATAGTCTTTCCTTTATTTAAGCACAATTTCTGCTTGTCAGTGTTTAGAAAAATGATATTATGTCACATGAAATTTAAACTTTTTTCACTGTTATGGAAAAGTGATGTCATGTATGCATTATATTACAGTTTTTTTCACTGGTGTAGTTGCACTTCAGTTTGACCCAACTTGCTGTCCACTGGGGGTGGGGGTTCATGTTTTACATGGTTTTCTCTTTTGGGATTTACAGTGCACATGAAATCGAATATTTAAAAACCCTATATTTCAAGGTCCCACGAGCTGAATTTCTTCAATGAATTAACCTTTAATCCAATTTTAATTATGAGGGGAAATGCACTAGTTAATAATCTCACATTAAATGTCATGTTTGTGTTATCAACATTTTCATCTTCACTGGTTCAGAAAATGGAAAATTTGTCCCAGAAAGTCATCTGATGAGCATCACTTTGTAAACCAAGCATTTTCTCACCAAGCCAGTCGATAATAGGAATTTCTACATTCAGCAAACTGTACAAACAGCCGACCAAAAACATCCAGTCATTCCACCATAAACAAAATAATCTCTTGATGTTTGAAAATGTTTATTTAAAAATGTTTTTGTCTCTTGCATAACCCTTCACAGTACCTTGGTAGGAAATGTGATTAGACAATTGCATACCATGTAACTGACGGTCCTTTAGTTCCATTGGGTTTTTTTGGAGCTCGTTCAAACAGTTTACTCTGATGCCTGAATCCGACTGAGACCTCAAATGAAGGGAAATGTCATTGTTCTATACCAGCTGGGTTCAAAGTCAACCCACTGATCTCCTGGAAACCTGGTTACTGTTTATGAGCTTATGTCCTTTCACGCTTCATTGATGTCCTGTTGATATCAGCACATGTGCTAGTCATTTGTAAATGTGTGTGTGTGTGTGTGTGTGTGTGTACTTATGTGACATCAGCATTAGCCAATACAAAGTACACACACAGCTGATCATATAGTTTTCCTGTTTATTTGTGAGGGTGTGTGTGTGTGTGTGTGTGTGTGTGTGTAATGCAGCTTTTGCTTAACCCCTACCTTATCAATGAATGAATAATGGTTTCTGGAGAAGAACACCAGTTGTTTCCCCTTTAT
>JBBPCX010000114.1:19165248-19183615 GCA_037974365.1 Hydrocynus forskahlii | reverse complement strand
CAAATAGACGATCAAATACATAATCATATATTGAATATATTGATTTTTCCCTTAGGATACATTAAGTACATTGATTAACTTTAAGTATATGTTTAATGTCCATTTTGATTACCTGATTACCTTTAAGTATATGTTTAATGTCCATTTTGATTACCTGATTACCTTTAAGTATATGTTTAATTTCCGTTACAGTGGCGCAGCTGGAAACTGCTGCAGGGTGACCTTTTTCCACCGCTGCACCACTAGGGGAATGGAATTTCGAGATACAGCAGATCAATTGCGTGTGGATTATAGGGTGTAAAATATTACTTTTAGGGAGTGCGTTTTGTGCAATTTCTTATTTTTAGCATTTTTTGTGCATGCAATTTCTCAAAAATACTTTCATATACAGTAATAATAATAAACGTGCCGTTCAGTTCAAGGCCATCTGATTCTGACGATGAGTATGATTCTGTATAGAACACAGCAAACCATACAAAGAAAGTTAAACACACAGAGTGTAAACATTCTAACACTCCCTGGTTCAGGTCCTGCCCCCCTCTCAGTCCTCGGTATTTCCTTCATCTTCCAGTGGGAAAAAGAGCTCAAACACCTGGTAGACGCTCATTCTGGGTTTTAGAGTCATTTGTGCTGCGTTATATTTGATATTTGGAGTAAAAACAGTGCTGCACCAACTCGGGCACTCTGCTCCACTCCTGGGTGCTCCGAGACTCTTTCTGCTTCTCCTTCCTTCTGCACAGGAATTAAAAGCCCCCCCAATCTTCACATTACTTTTATTTTGTTTATATCACCTAAAATAAAAAGAAAATTTGGCGCTTTTGTTGTTTTGTTGCGCATGTGTGCATCTTTAAACCACCACTACCTGTATTTTTACATGTTTTTAAATGTGTATAACTTTACTTCTTTGGGACACAGGAGCTCCAGACAGGGCTCAGGGTGAAATCTGAAGTCTTCAGATCAAAATAAAAAAACATAAAAGGAGTTGTTTTCTGTGCAATGACCATTTATGAAAGATCCATGCCACTGGAGTTCTACTACCATCCTATACCGTGAAACCGGTATAATTTTGAAAAATACTGTGAGAAAAAATGTTGGTCATGCCGGCCAGCACTAATGACAATACTGAAACATACTGACAAGCAGAGCAGTGGCTGAGGCACCAACGAGCGCAAATTGGGCTCTTTAGGCAATAAACAACTGGAAGTCAAACTTGAGCTTCCCTGGCAAGGATCCTCTCTACATTATAGAAAGCTAATAGTCTAAGTGACCTGGCAGCTGATTGGAAACTGGAGCCGATGTGCGTGACTAGGCTGAATGAGGTGGCACTGATTTAAATTACATAACCTAAACAATGGAAGTATTTAAGTCACAGTAGTGCACATTACACTGGTACTGAAACGGCATAGTCAGTCAGATAAGGTTTCTGAAAACACAAACCTACATTGGCTATACGTTTCTCTGTGTCAGAGTTTATTTTGATTTCTGTTGACTTCTGAAATGCAAAACCTATTTCTTTGGAAAGTGAGCGTTCGAGGGAGAGCCCAGCATTAAATATGGTTTATTTTATCTGCAAAACAACAATATCTCACTATACTTTCAAAACTATATAATTTCACGGCTGATCACAACGTTTTCTCATGCAGGTTCACTAGTACAAAAAAAAAAAAGGAAACGCATAATTTTGTTGGGCTTTGACTGCAAACCACAACAAAGGAATTTATTACATAAAAAAAGAATGGGGATTGTAGAAAACACAGGATTTTTAAATCAGCTAAAGGCTGACAAGACTAGTCAAATGAGTCATTAGACCACATCATAATGGCCAGTTGCAACAACTCATAGAAACTAACGTGATTTTTAGTTACTACTGAAGCTTGTAGTAGTCCAATCATGAGGAATTTTCAGTCCAATTTACCAATGACCACTTTACAAATGGCCTAAACTCTTGCACAGGGCAATAAAATTCCTAATTTCTGAAAAGAGGGCTTAGAAACAGAAAAAGTAATCCAAGTTCGACAGTTCGCCCTTTTTAGTTCATTGCTCTGGAATATGCAAGGACACTACACAAATAAACAATGACATCTACAGAGCTGTACATTTTCATATAAAAATGTATTTGCAGCATTGTTTGATAAAAAAAGTATTTTGACAAATGAATATTGACATATGTGGCTTGTCGTCACACTACACTGAAAAACAGTGTAAAATAAGACTTTCCCCAGGGATTAACTCAAGAGTTTACTTAACGTAAATCATTTCCACAGGTTAACACAGACTTTGAATATTCGTCTGTGTTTTGAACGAGTATTCAAACACAGTCTAGAAAATAAAGAGAATCCCTTGCTGTTTGTTTGCAGTGTGAGGACAATGTTTGTGGTTCCACTTGAAGACTTATTTCAAAAACATAAAACGAATCTTCCAAGACTAGTTCAAAAGGTGTCTTCTAAAAACTTGGAAATTGCAAAAAAAAAAACAAAAATCACAAGCCAAGCCATTTCAAACAGGCTGCACATGCACAGAAAAATATGAAAAGTTTTCTATGAAACCTCAGAATACTTCAAATTAAAGTGATAAATTCAGAACTGCATAGGTGAGCTTGAAGGGTAGACAGTAAGTCAAAACAAACTTGGTAAGGGCACAGCAAGGCTGACAGTGATTTTTTCTGAAGGAGCCACCACTCTTTCAGCGCCCTTTGCAGAGTGACTAACACCACATATATATAAAATCCTCAAGCGCCTACACACTCAACAGTGGCAACTCCAGCATTCTAAACTATCATCTATTATTCAGTCTCTCACTACAACTTGCATAACACTGACACTGAAAGACAAACACTTTTTCAGACTTTTCCCACCAAAGTTTTCTGTTAAAGAGTTTAATTTGAAAGATCAAATTTAACAGTATGCATTACAGTTACCAAACCTTCCTGAAGACCAGAAAAGTTGTCTCAAGGGAGAACACATTAACAACCAAACACATAAGGGAGGTCACATAAACGCTGCAAACTCTTAGCCTGTTCCACATTCATAAAAGGTTAACCATCACCTTTTTTTTCTTTAGTCAGAATCAGAAAACTTTATTTATCCTGGAGGAAATTGCATAATTCTCATAGAATCAGACAGCCATACTTGATCTAGGGGCCAGTGCATCACACTCAGCGTTGTAGATGTGGATGAACTCCTGGTGTCGTTTGACGAGCTGTTCTCTGGAGCCCTGGGTGGAGAGGTGGCACTCTCTGAGCCTTCTCTTGAGTTCAGCCATAGTGAGCAGCGTGTACACCAGCTTAGCCTTTGGCCTACGCTTTCCAGAGCTGCAGTTTCCAGAGCTGCAAAACAGATTAATTGCCAGATTTTAAACATACAACATAGGAACATGACTGAAACTGATTATTTAAATGTGATTAAACCAACTATATATTTAAAATGTCAATTTAATGATTTAAATAGTTAAATGAACCCTTAATTTGCGTCATAGGTGTTAACATTTTTGGCTGCCATGCATTTGCCACTATAAATAGCCATGGGGAAAAAAAGCCAGAAAGCAGAGAGAATTAGATATATGCACTGATTCCAAGATTTTGCCCCTTTAAATGGATATATCCTACAATCTTTGTCTTTTACAATTTTTTTTCATGAACAAGAGCAAAAACAGTTTAACATATATTAGGTCACAAAATGCAATATAAATGGTGTGAGTTATTTAGCAAACATATCATGATACATTACACAATAATATTATGAAAAACTACAGTCCAACCCCTTTCTATTCAATGTCTCAGGACTATTGATGCGGTTTGTAATAAAACGCGCAGTCAGTGTTTTCAGTACTGACAAGCAAATTAGAAAAGCATATTGAGACCTACTGTGATGTAATTTATCACATTAGCAATACATATGGTCAAATTCCCCAGCTCTGATAATGTATATTTCACATTAATAATAATGTATATGTCTAATAATGTATGTCAAAATATTTATATTTTAATAAGTGAAACATTCAGTACGAAATCTTCAGTTACCTATTAGTAAGTCGCAGGGGAAAACACTGACACATAGAAACACATCACAATCTCTAACATTCAAACCAGTGTGGATCTATAAAACAGACCCCTATAAAAGTTTATCAAGTCTAGCCAAAAGGTGGAATTAATAGAATTTTAGGATCTCATACTATGTACTTCTGGAATTAGTGCCATTCTAGAGTTTCTAAAAGCAAATGTGCCTTCATATTTTATACCTTGTGGAAATCTACTGGATGAGGCTGTAACATCACTTTAAAACTCCATTAATTCACTCATCACAACCCACTTACCCTTGCCGCCCAAAAACATCTACATCTAAAAGGTGAACCCATGCATCATGTTTTTAATTCGCCTTCAGGCACGGTGGCTGTGTGAGAGTGTGGATGCGCTTAAGGCCAGCAGAATGCTGAAGCACACACTCATTCATCAGTTTTTCCTCAAGGTCCCCCACAAACCAAATCAGCCTGCCTGTCAATCAAAGTCTGCACAAAATGGCTGCCCTTCAAAATGCTCCTTGGGGAATTCAGCTGAGAGGGAGAACAGCTGAGTTTAATAGAAATGCAAACACAGCTAAGCTAGGAGTCATGATAGGCATCTTTATGAAAAGGGCCCATTTTTGAGTCGGGGCGTGAGGCAAAGAGATATCTGACTGACATAAGCTGGAGTTGAGTTCGGAACACAATGTGCACATGGGGGAATAAAAGTCGCCATCCAGGGAGATAAAAATGTGGTGTAGCGCAGCACTGTTTACTGAGGACACAAGCGCACTTAACTGATGGATCAAATGCATTTTCGTCACAGGAAATCTACTGAAAAGAAAACATTGCCTTCCAAAGACTGTTATTTGTGTGGTTTAATTTGCTTTTACAAGTGCTCCCTGTTTATCATCTGGCCAATTATGTATGATTGCCTCCGTCATAGTGTACTACTACTCAGACAAAATTCAGTCTCAGTGCCTCCTACGCAAATGTATGCAACTCATTTGTTTCTCACCTTGAATGCATTACGCTCAGCCACGTGATTTCACGTGTAATTTCCCCAAGTGCTTAAGAGAGTATCCTCTACCCAGCACTGAGCAACTTCGTAGAGATTAGCTTGGCAGCACACTTGATCGCATTATCAGAATATACAGAGGGCTAACAGGAAACCTAGGCCAGGATGTCTAATGGCATAAACAGTAGCGTATAATCAAACTACTGTAAGATAATCTTGGGCACTCACTTGGGCACTACAAATGCAGAACTGGGAGAGCCTAGCTGGTCAGACCTACGGAGAAGACAATGATTTGTAAGAAACAAGACGGCTTCTCCAACACAGTGGTTCAAAGATGGGGAAAATGACGCAGCTTGCTAGCCGTAGATAAAACATTCTAAACATTCGTTCAGATCAAATATTGAAAATCTCAACCAGGCAATACATATTTACTGAGGAGAAAAGTACTGCAATATTTCTGACTCAAGTTTAGATTGTGGACTTAGCTATAAATCCAGGGTTTCTGAATAATTCACCAGGAAAGACAGCCATGCTACCCTCTGCCCCTTTCCACAGTTCAGTAAAATGCCAGATAGTAATTCAGTATCTAAGAATGGCAAACAAGTTGGCAAATAATTTATGCATGCTAGAACCCAGACATGTACTGAACATTTCGTGAGTGATTCCTGGGATGTGTTGTTAACAAGAAAGAAACTGCTTTGCATGAAAAAAAAAGCTTTTACTGCTGCTGCGGTAATCACTGTACCCAGGAATTCCCACAAAATTAGACTTTAAGCAAGCATGGGCTTGTAAACTGATCTTCAAACCTTCTGAGGCCCTCCTTCTTCTCGTCTCTGGTCAGACACGTATCCAGATGTTTATTAATGTGCTGCTGAGACACACCCACACCACAAACTGGACACTCCACTGCAACAAAGCAAAAGCAACAAAACAAACACTTTAGCATTGTGGCACATTTTAGTCTGTTACATCTAGGTGCATTCAACTGTAATCTTCAGAATTTAAAGTTCATAAAGGACACTTACAAATCATTTGGAAATAATGGCAAGCACAGAAAGGCTAAAAAACAAAGAACAACAATCGTTCACACCGGCAACCAACACATAACTGGACTGCAGGGCCTAGGACAATGTCAATTTGGGCTCTTTCTGGGCCACAGCTCTGTAGAATTTAGCATTTTCCAAATCCTACTGATCTTAATTCAACTCATGAAGGCCTTGCTAAATCTAAGGTCCCAATCTGAATGACAAGTTTGTAAACTACTGATAACTGGTTACATCAGAAGATATATTTGTGTTTAAGCTTTCCAATTTCAATAGTTTAAAACCGTGCTTTATTAATATAAATGACTGTCAGTCATCTGTCACACACCCCAAAAACAAGAGAAACACAAAATGTTCAATAATAAATATTGTAGCACAGGTGCTGATTTCTTCCTGGTACAGGTTTCTGTTAATAACTTCTAATTTTTACATTATCCATTACTTCTCTTCAATTAAAAAATGGCAGTTTGGTTATTAAAGTTTACATTATTTTCCTACTGTAATTACGTGTTTTGTTACCAAATGTACCAATTCAGTGTCACTATAACACATTTAAAAAGAGTTACACAGGTCACCAGTGCACAATCATTTAAGGTTTTGCTAGAACACTGGGTGACTGCAAGAGTCCTGGTGACAATGCAAACAAAAACTTCCTAGTGATCATGGCACAATTGTTCCAATAGCTATTGTACCTCCCTCTTTATACATACAGGAAACTCCGGAAACAATTTAGCTTGTTATTTCTCAAAAACAGCAATATTAAAATAACTGTTTTGTCAGTGGAAAGTAGTATCAATAAGAGTACTAATAAGCACCAGTATCAATAAGCAGTATCAATATCAGAAAATTCCCAATACAATACCCCCCATTCCAACTAAAGCTAATTACAAAATGATCATTCCTGGCTGCAATGAATCTAAGTAACCAGCTATCTATGATTAAGTCATTAGGTGGAGAACAGTTTCCGACATGAAATGATTTAATATCTAAAATATAATTTAAGAGTCGTTTTGTTCACTGTAATTGTAGGAGCCAGAGAAAACAAACGGTACTGCTGGTATTACGGCAATCCTACAAAACAAACGCACTTTTCAGCTTTGATGAGTCAGTGAGTCAGTTACGGACACTAGCCGTTCTTGGAAAAAACACCTCAACAAGTTAGTTGTGTAACGTTTTGAGCTTTTAAACCATGGACATATTCAACTTTTTGTGGAAAACACAAACATTCAAAAACAAACTGTTCTCCCCTCACTAAATCAACATGAATTTCAGACTCTGTGTTATGTTTACAGAACTACTACAGCTTGATATTCAAGGACCAACATAAATAAAATTGTCTTCAAGCTCTTAAATCAAGACTGAGATACAAGACAAGAGGTTGGCTAAATGAGTGGAGTGAAATGATATTTTGAGTTGTCAGTCAAGGCAGTAGTCAAATTCAGTAAAAGCACGCACTGAACAGGTGGAGGCTGAGGGGGAAAAAAAGCACATATCAAATGCTAAGAAGAGACTTCCCAACATGCAGACATTATAGATGTCTCAGCAGCCATGGCAGGGCTGAGAATGACACAGATCGTGAAGAACCCTTCTTCCTTACTGAGCCTTCCTCTAGATATATGAGGCAACTTCTAACAGAATGCAAATCTAACACAAACAACCTTGCTGAACCCTAAAAGGTGAGTTAAGGTAAAGGTAGATTTCAAATTCAGCACAAAACCTACATGCACGTCCTTTCTCAAACTGTTATCCACTACTCGGAACATCCAGGGCATGTTAATCAGAGACAGGTGCAGCTGCACGCAAAACAGAGGCAAAGTCGTGTGTGCAAGGAGAAAGGAATTGTGCAGGTCCCTAACTGCGGTCAAAACCTCTTCACATCATTGAAGCAATTACGTAACCCATCTCACGATTTGTTTTTCCATGTATGAAGACCTTCTTAACAATGCTAAGCAATGCACAAAATGCAGAAGACCACAGCCGGGCAAAGTGATTGGATATAAAATATATTTCTCTATACACTGCAGAATTTTTTCCGCATTATTTTTTCCGTTGTTTCTTCTACCACGGACAACTTGCAGGCAGTTATCTTGCCATGTACCTTTAATTTAATTACATTTCAACAAAACCTGTCCCCATGCTATGATTAATCAAGTTACCACAGTGACAGTAAAAAACTAATTTACCACCAATTTAAAACCTGCTGCTCATTTATTGATCAACTTCATTCAAACATTGCAAGACGACAAGATTCCAGATATAAACACAACTGAACTTTTTAAACTTGATGGGTGATGTGATATCCAACCTTTGGGTGTCCAATGACCAACAAAGCAAGAGCTCAAATGATCAGGTGTTTAGAGACTGAGAGCAACTGATTAAACAAACAAAATCAGGAAAGCTCCCGCTTGCTTGAAAATGAAAATCTGTCAACACCAGCATTTTGCATCTAAGACTAGATCAATTCCACATTTATACGTAGGCAAAACAGAAATAAGGTTTCACACACCAAACAAGACGATGATTGACTCTCGGTGACAAAACACTGTCATGTCTTAGCTCTACTAAAATCAGATAAGAGACCACAGCAAACTGTAAACTGCAATTCTATTCTTTAATACTCTATCAGTTACACTATGGTGACCAAACGAATGCATGTTTTTCATATTACTTTAGTCAGGCTTCATCTAAAAATTGTGTTGCTATTATTAGTAGTAGTGGTGGCAGAATCCTCTAAGTACATCTGGACACAGTGTTACAGAAGCAGCATTGGATATTCTTGAAGAGATAATAGTAATGATGTAACTTGATACAGTAATACTCCTGTTAATTGCAGCAACACCTTTTTTCCTAACTTGAAAGCAGATGTGAGAGTAAACACCGTAATAGCAGGTGAGCTGAAGCTTTATCATTGTTAAATTGTTCTGTTACTGGCATTGACCTAATTTCAGTTCAATCAACTTGTTTAGTTTTGACAACACAGCTATATTAATTAACCATGTACACCACAGAAATGTGTTTAATTTCTACTTACATTCAGAAATTTGATTGGATTTGGACAACTAACGTATAAGACCTAGCTATGCACTCTAGATTGGCAAGTATATCGTTTAGGCCCTGGTCTTCCACAAGAGAGACTGATGTAATAAACTTGAACATGTTTCATAAGGACTTCTCGTAGGGGTACATCACCTTTGACCACAGGCTTAGCAACCTGCGACGTGGAGGGAAAAGCAGACACAGCCATTTTTTCCTCTTCTACCCTTGTGCTCTCAGACTTCGTCCTCTCTTGCTCATGGTCTCCGGGGGCTTGCACGCACACCTCCATGGGCTCCTCTTTCACTGGGTGGGGGGGCACGAGGTCTGCCTGTGTCCCCGATGAGGGAGTTGGTGGGGCCCGTTTGTGGAAAAAATGTGTCAGAGTGGTGCCCTCTTTCCTGGGGCACTTCTGTCTCGCTGCTTTGGTTTTGAAAGCCACAGAGGGGGTCTTGGGGGAAATCGGAGGAGAGTCAAAATTTGCCTGAGATAACTGTTGCCTGGGGAGACACGAGGAAAAAAAACAGAGCAAAAAATGAAATTAGTCACAAAAATATGAGAAAGAAGAGCAGAAAAAACAGAAAAGATATACACAGCAAAAAAGTCATTTTTTATATAATTTGCAGATGCAGTGCATATGTGAGATATAACAGACGATTATGAACGCTTTGGCATAAACTGCACACATCCAATTATCCTGCACTTTTTCCTGCGGTGAATGTGCATGGGATGGTGAGATGAGGGAGTCTGTGTGCACACACATGAAAGACAGGGAGAGAGAGGGAGAGATCGCCAGTTGGCCACAACCCTGTAAATGTGGAAAGCAAACAAACAGGCCGAGCAGTTGCAAGACCATTATGGCACAATAAAGTGGAGTCAATGAGGTGTGCAATGCTCCGCTTTCCATACTGAGGCTCTTTTTATTCGTCTTTTGTCTGCACGTCTGCACCTAAGAGCACCCTTATTACATAACCTTTTCTCTTAACATTCACAGACACATCACACACAAATAAAATCTAAAAAAAGGCATTCCCATCCACCCAGATGGAAGTACGTGTCGCTAAAGGCCATATGTGACATCTTGAAAACACCTTAAAATTATGTAATACCTGCCTGCATGGATGGTAAATCTAGGTTGGGAAAAGAGGCAGAACAGGGCTGCACAATACATAGTCTGTTAAGTATCACAGTATTGGTCTCTAGCTTCTAACCAATCACAGTGTTTTTGAGAGGGTGACCAATAACAGCTCCAGGAAAGCGTTACTGGTTGTTTTGATGAATTGAAGTTCATGTAATCCGACAACAGTAAATTTATTTTGGCTAGCTTTGAACCATTAAAGGCACTGATTCATCAAGGTATTTTTAAAAAGCCCCATATTTTACACGTACCATCTATTTCATTTTTCTCTATGATGTGTGATATTGTGTAATTTGTCTACCAAAATGTAATTCAGAAATGATCATAACTAATTCTTACATGAACATTTTCCAACCTGTTTTAATCCCCATAATAAAACAGGTTGATTTTGTTACTGTGCCTTTAAGTTTTTTATTAATGATCTATATGTTCAGTCTTGTATTGCAGCTAATTTGAAAGTCTTGTATTGCAGCTCATTTTAAATAAACATTCCTTAGAACCGCAGCCTGAATGTCATCCCAAAAACTTTGATTAGAAAATGAGCTGTTTTTGTAGCTTAGCAGTATACGCAGCAGTATAATCGCAACACTAATATTTTGTCCATATCATGAAGTCCTCATAAGGAGTTATGGATAAGTCCTCCTGGGAATTAGTAAAAACCTAATAATAAATAAAACAAGGATTACGTGGAAAGTATGGGGATGCAATCATGCAGTCACGACTCACGCAGAGTCATGTCTGGAAAAGAAAAAACCCCAGGAAGCTTTTGAGAAGGGTACAAATCTGCATGGTTGGCATAGACAAAGAGTTAAGACTCTGTTTTTGCCAAAGAGCTCGCCTTGTAACAGCATACAATCCATCTAATATTTGAGTGTAAAAACTGTATGTAAAACATTTAAGTGTAATATTAGTAGCTTACAGGAGAAATAATGTTGGCATGACTAAACTTCCAATAGGGTAGCTATATCCTTATGAACTGCCTTAATAGTGGAAGACTCTTCCAAACACATATTTTGACAAAAAGTGCCTGGCTGAACCTCAAACTTGTTGAGGTAAAATATGGCCGCGGTGTGGCCTTTCAAAAATAGCTGCTTGCATGCTGTGAGGACAAGGTGTTGGATTCAAGAGATTTAAGATTTATATTTGTCACATAAATACAACATGCAGTGAAATGCAACCCTGAATCACTCCTCAGACAGTGCAATAATTAGAAAACAGATTATACAATAAACTGCTGTTGTGTGCATAAAATAAGCAAGTACAAGAAGGTCAAAACTAAAATAAATACAGTCGACACTGAGTGATCAAGAAGGGGTCTGACCCCAGCTGTGTCACCCTGGAGGTGTTTGGACAGTAGTATTATCAGTAGACTTATTCCTTGTAATAAACTTGTTCCTTTGTTGTGGTTATCGACCGCAGGTTGTTGCCAGGTTACAGATTACGAAAATGACAGATTAAGAAGATTCATTTAGGGCCATTATGGGCAGACACCGGCACTTTTTTTTGCAAATTTGTCATTACATGCTGTGTTGCTGGAACTATGGCATCTGCTTAAGATGGATGTATTTCTTGCCATTATTGCCATTGCAATACATTTATTTTGTTCCTATGTTCTTTACTTGGCTCATAAAAAACAGCAATGTAAAGTATTGCTAAATACAAGCATTTTAAGTAAATAAATGTATCCATTAAAAACTGTATTGTGTTGATCATGTGTCATTAAAGTACAAAATGAACTTCAGATTCAAATGCTGGGCTGTGTATGAGCATAAATATTAAAAGCCCCTGCTTGCAAAGTCTTTCAGAACTGTGTTTTGTGAATCCTTTTGTACTTCTCTTCTCCCACCCTCACCGGGTCCCAGGCGTGGAAAGAGAAGGAGGAAAGAGGCAGACAGGTCACAACCAGTGACAGAAAAGAGAGGTAGTCAACCGCCTAATTGCATTTCCTCCATTCTATCAGTCTCTATTGAATGTAATCAAATGAGCTCCCTAATGCAACACATCATTGCATAAAATGCTGTTTAATGTTATGCGCTACTGTAAATACATTTCACCAAGACCAAGATAGCTTTTACAGAAAAGGCCAACATGTTCCCAGCACAGCTGAGTCAAACAGTCAGCTCATTGATTAATGGTACCCTTGGTCAGGGATGCAAGCTCATCAGGGGTGAAAAATCTGACAAAGTCCCAAACCTGCCCTGGAGGTCTAGGGACATTAACATCTCAATAATAATGCTTAGATGTTGTGTCTGCATTTATAATACACTGCATGACAATATAACATGACCCTTTTCATACACAAAAGAGGTACATTTCAGGTTTACACTGTGTTAGAAATCTGAACCCACAGTGCTAAATAAAAAAAAAACTATCAGCTAATGAACAGCGGTGTTTTGAACACACACACAACCAATATCCGACTGAAAGAGCAATGGGAGAACGTAAGCATAACCTTTCTCTTTGCTGCTACTGCACTTTGCCTTTTACATCACCAACGTGAAACAACAGGAAATTAAGCAACTGAGAGCAACACAGACATATAAGCCCCTTCTCTCCACAGCCCGATGGCCATCTCTTATTCCAACATCCACTAAATTAGGCCCTCAGCCTCCAGACAATACTGAGAAGATTGATGACCGTCAGTGACACAGACTCCAAAACTAATGATACTGTGGATTAAAAGCTACTGATCTCTCCAATCACACACAATCTAGGGATTTCACAGACCATACATTTTTTTTTCAGCAGACTGTTTTCTGGATTACCTCTTATGACCAAATATATCTGATTTAGTCCTCTTATTACAAAAGCGAATCCAATGGTTTGTTACAGAGATTTAATATTAGTCAGAATATAATGCTTTGCAAAGCTCTGCAAAGCATGTCTAAAAGCTTTGACGGAGGAGCACCACCCCGTAGCAGGTGGTGGAAGCCACTGAAATGGATCCCGTTAATGAAAACAAAATCCTCATATTTTATACAAGGAAATTCACAATTTCATGGCAGACAAGAAACATTTGGACAACTGCAACAAAATTTTAAGTTACTCAATAAAATATTTCATTTAAACCCTGATCCTATAAATTAGTCCAATTCCTGAGAGGCTTTTGTCAATTGGTAATACAAGCTGGGATAAACTTGGTTTATCTTAGATCTTTCTTGTTTATAAAGAAGAACCACAGCCAAGTGAACCAAAAAGAGAACATGCAAACATACTTTTCATACAAATACATTATATCCTAGGTGCATGAATTCTGAATACAGGGTCTTCCACCTGATAGCTTTTCGCCCAAAACAACTCACACTAGACATGTTCAGGGAAAGTTTCTCTAAGGGATACAAAAAGGGTTTACTAAAAGATACTGTGGATGCACCAAAACAGGGAAGAATCTATGCCTTTTCAGCTACATATAAACATTCAATCACATCTTATGACCAGTACAGATAGGGTAATGTCATAATAAATTGATTTTTTTTTAATTAATCCACAAATTGTGCCTGTCAGGCAGTACTGGTTCAGACAAGGACTGGTCTTCTCTTCTTTATATGAGATCCACTGCAGCTAAATATCTCATCTTTCTATCACAAATATCACATTTAAAAGTACAAGAACTTACCTTGCAGTTTGAAAGCTCTGAACAAGGTCGTCTAAAATGCGGTTGTTCCTCAGATCTTGCTCCGTCATTTGCTGAAATCAGATTAATTTATTTTAAACATGAAATCATTGGTTCAGTAAATGTATCACTATTTGAGATTTACATTTATGGCCTTTAGCAGACGCTTTTATCCAAAGCGACTTCCATGCCCTAACTTCAGCGGGCAGTCTCCCTGGAGCAAATCCCTGGGCTTAAGGGTCGAACCCAGGGTCGAAGGTAGGATTCGAACCCATGACCTCTTGGTCCAGAGGCCAGTATCCTACCCACTATGCCATCACCACCCTAGAGAAATCTAGGTCAACAGTATGCATTGTACTTAGAATGATTATACATACATTTGCATATGCATAGACTAGTCAAGTACTCAGCTAATAAATGCACTAATCGGTGCTGTGAGCAGCAGCTTGCTAGTCAAGGACAGCGCCTGAAGTATAGCAGCTTAAAAAAAAACAGCTGTGCACAATCCAAGGGGAGTGTCCAGAAATCTGTTTTTCTGCTAAACCCAGATCCCAGAGTATTTTATTTACGTAGTAATACAACACAATATTAAACTAACTCCACTACTAGTTGTGCATGTGCTAAAATACAGTCTCATGAGCCACACTGGACATGTTTCAAAAACCTGCTGTCTTTAGTACTTAGGTCCATTTTACTGACATAAAAAAAGATAAATGACAGAACATTTAATGTGACATGTCTGCAAGAAAAAAGATATTTGCTATTAATGAAGTACAGCACCAGTCAGAAGACGCATGGTTATGTTCAGTTTCAAATAAAAATCAGACAATTCTTAAAATGGGCTAATGTGAATGTTTTCTAAATCACAACCTAGGCCTAAATCTCATTGTAAAATGCTCATTGTGAAGACAAATGACTGCTACTAGGACACAGTTTTGTTTCCCTTCAGACAAGCACATATAGCCAGATGCAATGTTGAGTGAGATTCTGTGAATTGTGATGATTTTTGCATGCAATTCACATTGGACTGTTTGTACTTTTGTAGGTACTGTGTCTGGAACAAAAACAAGACGAAATATAAAAACCTCTTCCAGTGCATAATCAGACCTTATCAGGTGCAAATAGCCCCTATTAACAGCTCATTAACCTTTTCAGCAATTTGTGCTACAGTAGCACTTCTGTGCGATCGAACCAGACAGACCAGCTTTCATTCCCCACATGCATCAATAAGCCTTGTGACCATGTTGCAGATTCATCAGTAGTCCTTCCTTGGACCACTTTTTGTAGGTACTGCCTACTGCAAACCAGCAACACACTCTTCTGACCGACTCTTCCAGCTTTCAAAATCTGGCACTCAGACCCTTATACTTGCTGGCTTTTTCTGCATCTAAAACATCAACTATAAGAACTGACTTCTCTTGTTGCCATTGTAATGAAATAACCAGTGTTCAATTCATCCATCAGTGGTTTTAAAATTGTAGCTGATCGCTGTAGAGCAAGTTAACATTTCTAAGTGGACAAATGCTTCAAATCCTGATACTCACAGTGTTACAAACAGGACACAATAACTTGTAAGAAAGAAACTTCCGTATACACAGGGAACAAACTGTAGGGAAACCCAAAAAAGCATTAGTTAATCAAGTCTTTCAATATTAATCATTTCACTTTATATGTCAGAAAGCTTCTCCACAGAAACATCAAAGCATAATGAGGTATTCTTATATTAATCAGTCTTATTGCTTACACACTCTTACACTTATACTCCAATATACATTATACAGTGTGACTATATACTTACAGTTATGGGAACACGGTGTCATCATGGTAATGTTCAGCAAGTCAAAGCAAATGGGACATCGGAGCAAAGTGTCTATAGCCTGACAAAACAGACAGATCAAAATTAGTTCAATGTCATCATCATAGCTTCACAGTTGGTACACCAATATGTGCATTTGGGTCTAACTTGCAAAAGATCTCCTTATTCCACTTTCGGCTGCTCCCAATTAGGTCCTTTTCTTAGCTCCCGACTGTCTCCTTTTCCTTCTGTCCTCCGCAACTTCCTCTCTCACACCATCTGCCTGCATGTCCTCCCTCACCCATCCACAAACCTCCTTCTAGGCCTTCGTTTTCTCCTCTTCCCTGCTCCTGAAACACATTCATGATTCTGTCCGTCCTCCTCACCCCAACGCAAATCTTACCATTTTCAACTCCACAACCTCCAGTTCTGCTTCCTGTCTTTTTGCCAGTGCCACTGTCTCACTACCATCTTGTACACCTTCCCTTTCACGCTCACTGGCACCTGCCAGTTACTCTTCTCCGGCCATTCCACCACACAAATCATACCTGCCTGCTCTTTTCCGCTCCTCTGGACAGCTGACCCCAAGTATTTGAATTCCTCCAGCTTTGACAGCTCTACTCTCTGCACTTGTCAAAGGCACTCAGATCCATATTCTTGGGACAGCTGGCGGTTGTCCCTGCGATTAGAAGGTCGTGGGTTCGAATCCCAGGTCTTCCAGTGACACCAATGGGCAAGGTACCGTCCCCATACACACTGCTCCCCGGGTGCTGTGTTCCTGTTCTGCCCGCTGCTTCACTTGGTGAATGAGTTAAATGCAGAGAACAATTTCGTGCTGTTCACACGGTGTGCCGTGCTGTGGTGTGTTCACGTATGACAAACGGACACTTTACATCCTTACACCTGCCTGCTTTTTCTGCTTCCAAAACACTAACTTTAAGAGGGGATTTCACTTGTCGACTAAGTAACGAGATAATCAGTGTTCAATTCACCCATCAATGGTTTTTAGATTGTGGCTGACCACTGTAGAACAATACAGTATCTTCTAAGTAGTCTACTGCGAAATCTGCTTTATGTTACGGCTACTTTAGCTTAGCTAAGGAATGCTAATTTACGATTCCCTCGCGAACTGAGTGATTTAACAGAGCTTTCAACTCACTTTCAGGCAGGACAAGTTGGGCGGCAAGTCCGCCTCACTGAAGTTGGACATTATTACCCAGCGGGGTGCAAAAGCACTGCTATATTCACTGTAAACACAGCGGCTCCGTGATGCTAACTAGGGCCAGATCTGAATGTCAACAAAGAAATTCCCCGCGCACACTTTTACGTCCTACAGTGACGTCACTTCCATTCACCGCGCGATTCGAGGCAGCTGTCACGAAGCACGATTTAGTTCAGCAAACCGATTCGAATGGTCCGAATCAATTAATCAAGTACAAGAACCGTTGACTCACCAGCCAAGTCAAATTGTTCACTTCATCAATGAACAAAAAGATTCGGCTCACAGTGTCACTCTGACGTCACAGCGTCAAATTTCATTCATAGAAGCAAACCGCACAGAAAGTAAACACACTACTGTTCACAGACATAATAAAATATGACAAAATATCAAAAATCTCTAATTGATCCAATTAATCAGGATCAGAAAACTTTATTGATCAGCCTGACTGCAAAGACACACCAAGACACAAAGACAAGAACAATATAACATATGAAGTCTAAATAAATCCAGTGAAAACCATTTGAATATCTGAAATACACTATGCTATAGAAATACTATAGATAAGTGATTTACAGTTTAGTGAATTACTAAAGACAAAAATGGTGGTTAGGAATATGTTATGGCACTCAGAAGAGCTCAGTAGTCTATAAGTAATATTGACTTCACATGGTAAGATTATTGCATGTAAAATATTGCACATAATGAAATGATTCATCACCCATTTAGAAAACTTCACATGATACTGCACATGGTAAGATATGATAAGATTTGGCACATAATTATAATGTTTTAACACCTGAAAAGAACATTCCACAATATTGCACACAGGACATTAAGATATTGTTCTGTTATATTTTATGAGCGTACATTTTGAATTAATAATTAGACCTCTTAATGTATATAGGATATAGGAGTATATTCTATCCACTGGGAATCCCCAAGCTCAACTATAAGTCAAGCGTACATGATCACAGGCCTCCACTATGAACCTTTAACCGAACATATTGTGAGGCAGTTTGAGTGTCCTTTGAGTGTTAAAAACATAGGCTTTGAGGTCAAGTCCCTTAAAGTCGATACTTTAGCCAAATACAGGTTTTGTGTCAAACACTGTTCGATTTCTCTTTAGTTTAGTTATGTTCAGTACCACCCACTAAATAGGACTCCTCTAATCACAACACTCTCCCAACACTGGGAGGGTGTAGGTGTGTTCTTATTCTAAGAATTTCTATTGATTGAGTCATCATGGAAGATTCATACAGTATAAAGGGCAGCTGCTGTGTTTAACTAATAAAGAAAGTTTTCTTTGAACAGCAGTGATAAAGCCCCAGTCACTTCTGTTGGAAGACGTTTGCCCATGAACCGTATTTTTCAAAATCTGTGGCTTAAAAATAACCACTTCTGAATGTAGACTGAAGTAGCACCGTAATGAAGAAATATTTTAATAATGCATGCCAGCCCTTCCAGCAGTTTTGGATAGCGTAAAAGTTTGGATAGCATAAAAATGGCATA
>JBBPCX010000114.1:19153494-19165148 GCA_037974365.1 Hydrocynus forskahlii | reverse complement strand
CAACAAAAATATTTAGCATTCAAGATTTTTTCCATTGATAGGAATACGAAGCAGGGACTCAGTATAAATCTGTTTCTATACATGTCTGTATATATATATATATATATGTATTATTATTATTATTATTTTTTTTAAATATAAAATGTGTCCTTTAAGGAGATTTTAGGCACTCTACTTATTGTGCAAAAGAACACCCTTACTGGTGATCTCCTGTGACTTCCTTAATAACATACCAAATTACTATATAGTAATGAAACTATGTCGTTGAATGTCATGGTCTAGCATGCTGTCAAGAAATGATGGCACCTCTGCAAGCAGTTTGTGTGAAAAGATCCCCTCCCCAACACACACACACATACACACACACACACACACACACACAAACACACACACCAGATCAGCAAAATACTGCTCTCTGGAGATTTTTCCTTTAAGACTGTATACTGCACACAGTGCAGTCATGAAATAGGAGGACTGCTTTGTGTACTTTTTCCTCAGGCTTAGAGGCAACTGTTTCGAATTTCATGCATGAAAGAGCTGCTGTTTTATCGCCCTCTGGATCTCTTCCTATCCTCATTCACCAGCTTACACTGCTCGATAGAGCAATTTTAGACCTGCTTTATAAAAAAGACCACATGAGAAAACATGCTCTAGGATAAAGTGTCTTCTCTGTCTTTAACTTTTTCTGTCCATAATCTGTCTTTTGAGGTCCTAATGGCTTGTTTCCAGTAGTTGCTTCTCATCCAGGTCATGGAGTTCCCTTCTCCAAACTTCAAAAGAAAAGCAATCTCGTCTTGTTGCCATAAAGTCATGGTCCGGCGTCTGAATAAAAATGAGGAGAAAGGTGAAGGGAGCTGAATGGCAGGTTCAGAGAGGGAAGGAGCTTCCAGCAGCTGCTCCCATGTCTCTGCTCTCCTGACATAACCCTGTGCTCAGTCTCCACACAGCCACAGGACTACATGCTCATCCTCCATTTTATCACTGAAAACAAAAACAAAACCTTGCATCTCCACTTTTTTCTATTTTGTTCACCATCTGACCTTTAATCTGTGAGAAAATCTCCTGGGCATGAATGAATTAACCAATAGAAATGCTCCAAAAAAAAAAAAAAACGCCCCTGCGATCAGAAGGTTGTGGGTTTGAATCCCTGGACTGTCAGTGGCACCACTGAGGTAACCTTGAGCAAGGCACCGTCCTGACACACCAGCTTCCTGGCTGCCCACTGCTTCACTTGGTGAATGAGTTAAATGCAGAGAATAAAATTCACATTACTCAAACTGTGTGGTGTGACTATAAGTGCCACTTTACTTTTACTCCAAAAGTGAAAGTTTGTTTTTAGCTTTACAATCAAAATCCGAACTAATATTGCTAATATCGGTTTTATAGTGTTCTCTGTCATGATGCCTGTATAGGGGGCATATGTGGGGAAGAGGCATATGTAATAAAATCATTATAGAACCATCGAATGTTTCCTAATTGGAAATATGAAGCTCATTTGGGTGTCATAAACTGTATGAAGATCTATTATTTATGACTTGTTGATGAAAAGTGAGTGACTGGAAATAAGTTACAATACAAGGTAGATTCTGGCTTGTCAGAGAATCAGTGATGTTTATCCCTGAAAAAAGGACATGCAGGCATGCAGGGAACATTGTGTTCTTAATGTGTCCTTTAGAGAGACCGTCTAAAAGCAGGAGAACGGTTGTCATGTTTACGTCTTGTTTATTAAGAGTCCGTCAGGTGTGACAAATGGGATTTTGTTTATCTGCTCTCCACGCCTCACTAAAGGACTGTATTGTGATGAATTATGACAAATGAATAATTGATTGCCGTCGCACTCACAGAAAATCAAAAGGCTTTTTCGGCCTTACTGGCCTTACTGGGAAGCTAATGAAGAGGGAAAAGATTGCTCACCGGCTCGGACTGTTTGTACCAGCTCGGCTTTCAAAAATAAACCCAGAAACTCTAACAATTCATTATCCACCGTCAATCGGGAGTCTTACAACTTATCCCTTTCTGTTACTCTACCGCCATCAAGTGGTGAGAGACAGTACTTCAATCAGAACAACCTCTCTGTCCTCTGGACTTCAAATATATATCATAGCTTCTTTTATTTTGATGATGATCCAGATAATGAAATAATAAACAAATACCTAAAAATGCTTGTCGTCAGCTTGGGTATATATTGTTTTCTTTTAAAACGTTTGGCTTAGCATGAAGAACAGTTTGTGCTATTGAAAGTATGTCAGTAATTATGTTATTTTATGCAAATCAATGATTGTTTTATTATTAAAAAGCAGATGATGACGACATTTGGTTCCAGTGGTGATTTAAATGCCTGAAAAGTTTGAGCCCTGATGAATCCTGACATCCCAACATGGTGAAAAATGCTTTAAGTTCAGCTTTAATGTTATATTTCTCAAAGCTAATTTCACTCATTAGGTCTTAATCAGGTCAGGTATGGACAATTTCAGAGCGTCAAAAATTAAGAGCCTAGAGGGTGTTGCTCTTACAGTCCACAGCCACTGAGGATCCAAAATTTAAGACAAATGCAAGACTATGAAACACATGCATAAACACATTCTGCTTGTTATTTTCAAAATGTCAGTAAGAAAAGGAAGTTAAGGAGAAGTGTTCAAGCCAAGATGTGGAGAGAAAGGAAAATATCTGGCTGGGAAAAGGCTGCTTGTAGACTGGTGAGGTAACCTTAAATCTGGGGCAGCTAGTGGTCTGGTGGTTAGGGAGGTGCCTCTGCCATCAGAAGGTTGTGGGTTCAAATCCCAGGACTGTCAGTGGCACCACTGAGGTGCCTTTCAGCAAGGTACCGTCTCCACACACTGCTCCATGGGCGCTGCGTTCCTGGCTGCCCCGTTTCACTTGGTGAATGGGTTAAATGCAGAAAAAGTAGTTCACATTGTTCACACTGTGTGTTGTGTTCACATGACTATAAGGGCTGCTTTGCTTCATATTGTCACAATAGTCAATGTCTGAGATATGCAACACTTAGATAAATGTGCAATATCACTACTTGTGTCATCACCATGTGCAATATAGAGAACAGTTCCAAATCACTCTTTATATTAACTAGTAAACTACTTCAGCAGTAATTTTATTTATTTATCCAAAGTATTCAAACCCACCTCTGTGTCTCTATGTAGTCGTACTTTCTTCGGGACCAATTAAGTTTTCTGATTCTGATACTGAAGCAAGAGGTATTCAGAACTGAGTGCTGTGAACTGAACAAAAATGCTTGCATTGGTAATATTTGTTAAAAGTGTGTTTGGAGAAAAAAGAAGAAAGAACATATTTCCAACTGTTAAGCATGAGGGTGCATCCATGGGCACCGGAACCATTATTTCAAAACCATTCGTTTCGTCCTCCCCGACTTTCGTTTCCCTGACAACGGCCGAGACTCTGCCTGAGCAACCATCCCAGTCAACGACCGAGACTTTGCATGTGCGCAACACAGCCTTGAGACTTTTGCACAGTACTGCAAATGTGATTATAAAGTATAAAACGACTGCGCTGCTAGTCCGGGACTACACAACATACTGAATTTTAGAATTTCTCTCTTGCAGTGATGTTTTGGTCATGCCGGTGTTTTGTTGGACAGGGGGACGAGGGGGTCGACCAAGTTTTTGGTGACCACGGAGGAGGAGGCTGTGGCGATCAACAGGGTGTGTTGTAGGTGGTGCACACCTGTGCTTCATTTAAAGGAAAATTCATTCCAGGGGCAAGCTTAGTCCTTGTCCTGGACACCAACCCACAGTGAATACATTACACAATAATGCTGCAGAAAAATGTCAGATCTGACGACAATGTGGACTTGTACGACATTACACACTCAGCTGGTACCTGAGCGCAGGGCTGAATAACTACTGTCACTTTTGTCACATAATTTTAGTTTTAATATTCTTTAAACATAATTAATCAAAATATGATTAGGGATGAGGGAGGGTACAACTTCATAAGAGGTCAAAAAAGTTAATTTGTTTTTATTTTGGACTTGAATATTCTTCACATCCAAACAGTGGCATGGCGTACAGTTAACCTACATCACAGGGAGGATTCAACCGTTCAAACACTCATTAACAAACAGCATCACTAGACAAAAGTGTCAAGAGGAGGGCAAAAAACAATATGTCAATATTCACAACCCACTAGTACAGACAGACGGCAAGTTTGGTTTTTATGAATGTTGTGTCTAGAGAAGGAGAAAGCCTATGTTACCTTAGCATACATACACTTTAGCATACATACAGTACACACCCATTATAGCATACGTTCCCAAACAAATGAAAAAACAAATGAAATTCTTCCAGAATTTACAGTCCACATACAGTCTATAAAGAACAGGGGTGCACCAAGTGCCTCAGTAATCAGTAATCGTGCAAGTACCATAGAAGATCTGACTAGGCCTTAAATACTGCAATGCTTTAGCTTGGGTAGAAGGATTACATGGAGAGCAGATAGTCAAAGCTTTTGCACAGCACAGACAAGGTTGTTTGAAGGGGAGACAGGAGTGAAAGGGGTCAATAAATGCAGATTAAGATGATGTGGAGGTGAATTATCAAAAATGGCAGTATGTTGGGATGCAAATGGCAGCTTTTGTAAACTCCAGCAAACAGATGAACGATTCCTATGCCAGCAAATCACTGATATGTAAGTATTATAACCAGAAATGCCTTACGTGACACATTATGTGATTGTAGGGTGAGAACAGCATTGATGATACTTGACCAAAATGACCAAAAAATGTCAAAAATGAAAAGGCTCCAAGACAACAAAGAAACGTCAAGTCTTTCATATTGGATGAAGACCAGAAAGTCTCCTTTAATCACAATCTTCTGTTTGTGCTTATGCTTGGAGACACTACTGGAAGGGTCACATTTGCAAGAACATTGCTAAGCATGTAAGTTAAAAATGACACTAAATGTTACTAAAAATCATTAGCGATATTTAGGGTACATCAGTTGTTTCTTTTTTTCTTAAAACAGATCATGCAATGCATTGTGCAAAGCAGAGGTGATGTATTCTAACAGCGAACAACTGTTTAATGTTCGCTTTAAAAAGTCATGGCCTGCAGAGACCGATCACATAATTCAGAAATCAACCATCAAAGGCCTTCATCAGGAGAACTGTGACTCAACATCTAAATACCAGTATTCACCAGCAGAGGGAGATCAGGAGAATGGACTGCATTTTCTGTCCACCAGAGGACAGTACTTTAACTAGTGTGGGACACAGAAGAAACAGCCACGGGCATTTCCAGACACACTGAAGCTGGACTGTAATGGGTCAGAGGAATTGCCCACTTAACGAGACAACTCGTTTATACCACAGCCCTATATAGTATATTGTGTTCATGGTCATCAAAAGTCTAGAATTTTATCCTAAGTGATTCCTCACT
The DNA here is from genome assembly GCA_037974365.1 of Hydrocynus forskahlii. NCBI lineage: Eukaryota > Metazoa > Chordata > Actinopteri > Characiformes > Alestidae > Hydrocynus > Hydrocynus forskahlii. The sequence goes on along the minus strand of JBBPCX010000114.1, from coordinate 19,159,738 downwards.
GAGGCCCAATGAGCTGGCATGGCCAATTACAAGTGGATATCTGGAAACAAAGCACCCCACTCTGTATGATCACACTGTGTTCACTAACTGGAGTTAAAGGATTTAAAGAAATACTTCCATTTTCAATCCAATCTCTGCTCAGTCTCTACCACAGACAATAGTTTGTGTGTTCTATTTCACCTAAAAAAAGAAAAGATCATCTGTTAACTGGCAGCTCACTTCAGTTACATACAAATCATTGGGCAGTTGCTGAATTTTACGAACAAACATTTGAAATACGTGACTACACACGTCAATTGTTATAAGTACATTTATAAGTACAGTTATAAGCAATTTTCTGTTACATTTACTGTCCCAAAGGTTTTCTGGTATCCTTGAGCGATCAGGAAGGAAGCTGTAAAAACTCGGCCCACATCCTGACGCTGGCAAACTATACAGATTTATAGTTTACAGATACTTTTGACCAAACTCTTCATAACAGTGTTCCAAACTACGTTTTTTACATTAAATATTTACTGGAATTCAGCAACTGGCCACTGGATTCTATTGTAAAAGCATAGCGAGTCAGTGGGTCAGCAGTTTTGTCCTTTTCAAACACACTGAATTCACTGTGTGTTAATTTAGCACACACTTCAGATACTGTGTACAGAGATCAGGTTGAAAAATGCTGTGGCATTCCTTTAATACTGACAGATGTATCGATTTGTTTCTGTGATTTTTTGAGTTTTTGTGTTATAGGGGCTCTGTAATTTTACTGATTCAACAACTGTATTGTCTTTGTCTGGTGTCATCACAGGAGGTGGTCCCTCACAGGCAAAATCAAAAGTCCAAACAGAGGACAATGCTGAGGTGTCCAGATGTTCAGCCAGCTGCTAGATATCACTAATTATCGGGTGTTAATGCTGACACAGAATACCAGGGGTAGAATAAAGGTGAAATAACTGCAAATAAGAGATGCAACATAATGCAAAATAAAATCAGTATGGCACAATGAACCAGGCTAAGAGATGTGGTTTAATCAAAAAAAGGCCTGAGCAAGACAAAAAAAGAAGGCAAGATTTCTGTGCTGTTGATACATTAAGACAAGGGCTTGACTCTCACATTTCATCACATTTGAAATCAAGAGAAATGTGCAGTAACAGTACTTTTTTCCCAGCAGATTTTTTTCTTTTTTTTGCAGCTATACAAGCATTTACATATTGTAGATCTGAGTGGAACAGGCAAGAGGTGGCAATTAAGAAGGCAAAACTGCAGACGTGGTGGATTATCTGTGCAGAAGATGAGATTAAAGATGAATTGACTGAAGCAGATAAGTGGGTCAGTCGGGCAATTTTTGTGCCCGAGCGGGAATTCCCCCTTTGAGCGCAGTGGGGGTGGGGGGGGGGGGGGGTGAGATGACTGGAAACCAGTTTAAAGATGAACTGGAAATTATATGACAGATTGGGGGCAGCTGAGAAGCTCCCAGTTGGAAATGGTTTACCACAGGGTGCGATTCCTCAGTCTGGGATTAGAATGTTTCTCTGAAGGACAAAATAGTCCATGCAGCCTGGATTTACAGCTCAATCACAAGGAGAAGTAATTAGCCAGTCTTTACTAATTCCATATGCTACAGATGCAGTAACTAGAGCCCTTTCACTTCTTAATATTCAGGACTTACGATCATCTCAATAATGACATGATAATATATGTATTTAGGTATATATGTATCTAGGACTAGTTCTTGATGGATCTCTGGCAGGAATAAGTTAGTTTTGGGAACTGAGGAGTGGAGCCTTCTAGATACTAGAGTTATTCAAATTTGCCAGTGAACATACAAGTTTTTCATTATTGTTGGACATGAAGCCATATAATAATTTTAAAACACTTCACAAATGAAGCAATAATCTGAAATACAATAGCAGTATACTGGCACCACCTACAAAAATAACAAAATAAAATAATGATACTATAATAATAATAATAATATTTGGGCACCCCAGTTGGGTTGTTATTCTAAAAGTATACATCCTCCACAGAGAACACACACACTCCCATATATAGAGTATGTTCTTTAATTTATTGACAATTAAGAATTCAATAAAACCCATAATTACATCACTTACCCAGTCTTTTGCATAAAGCTATACTTGCCCACAGTTGCCCACAGCCATATGTAGCTTGGATCTAATCAATCAATAGGACTTGAGAGAAACATAATGTCTGAATTTAAGCAAAAGTCTTATTTTTGACTAATATATGAGGAAACTGACAGCTGCCCCACATCTGAAAAGAAACTAAAGAAACTAAAGGCGCTTTAACAGTTCATCTGTGAATGAGGAAATGTTTTATGTAAGAATGAGCAACATGGCCTGAAAGCATTTAGTATGCATGAGTTTAAAAATAAATCACAGATGAAGTTGAATAGTGTTAGAACTAATAGTAATGGCTCAGACAGCTAACACAAAGTACCCATACTGATGAAACATTTCTATGTTTGCTTGTTGTGATTGGTTTTGTTTGGATGAATGCCACTCTTGCCTGTTCTGTCCACAAATGTTTAACATTTAAAAAAAGAACCTACCTAAAAATTATATACAAGTTAAACTACATTTTTTACCACAGGTTTCTTACAATTAATTGGTAATGTATATTGGTTTCAGTTTCTGCATCTCATATATGTTTACAACTTGGCTATGCTGTTAAGCTGCTGAACATCCCTTATACTACAAAACAAAAGGCATTACAAGTTCAAGTACAGTATATCTCTATTTACAACAGCTCAAAGGTAGCCATGAGAGCAGCCTTTGAGTGAGAGTCTGCTTTAAATGGACAGTCTCGTTCGGGGGGTGGGGGGGTGGGGGGGTTGGGATTTGGGGGGTGTGTGAGGGTGGGAGTTGGGTTTTCTCTAGAAGCTCCAACCCCTAAATAACTGAACAACTCTGGCCGACCAGTGCAGAGGGAAACAAATGCTAAACTCATTTAGTATTGCTCAACCTACAGTAAGTTCGTGTCAAAAGAAAAAGACTGGCTAAAGAGGGTCACTTAATGGTATCTGAAGTAAAAGGAGGGAAAAAAAAAGAAGGAAAACAAGCTCTGGGTTGTTAATATATACTGTATGAACACTTACATACGCATATACAATAGGCTATTATATATCTGTATAATGTGTGTGCACGTAGCCACACATGTCTATTTACCAGCACGCACTGATTCTTTTCCAACTTTTTTTCTTCCCCATCTCACCTTTCATCATGCTTCACAGAGTGCTAGCTGATGTACTTCACATGCCTCGTCACCATAGTAACTTGGGCTCACTTGTGGAGTGTTTTGAGGCTGATTCAGAATTTGAAAAATTTAAAGGTAGAAAAAAAAAGAAAAAAAAAAAAAAAAGGAGTATTTTTCCCCTCATTTTGGTCTTCATAAGCTTGAGATAATCTCCCCAGGGCTGGAAGCTACACACCCAGCCTCAGCCCCAATCCTGGTGGGGCTACATGCTGCCTCCTTGCTTATCTCCTGAGGAGGATGCTGCAGCTGAGCTGCTGGGAAAGCCCTTCTCAGTGGGGGTGACCGCTGGGCTACCCACACCAGACGAGCTGGAGCTGCTGGAGCGGTGCTGTGTCGGGGGCGGGCGCACTGGCCTCATGGGTGGAGGTCTCAGCTGGGCTCCAGCCAGCCTTGCAGACAGCGCTGGTTTGAAAGTGGTCATCATCTCAGAGGTGGAGCTGCTCCCACGCCGCAGCGCCGCATCTGGGTCTCGGATCATGATGGTGTGCAGAGGGCTGGCTGGTTCCGAGCTCACAGGGTTCTTCAAAGGTTCTAGAGTGTCCAGGACTACGTCCGGAGCCTGTTTGGCTGTATTCTGACGTTCAAGCTCCCGGAGCTCATGGAGAGCAGTGGTCATGGTCTTCTCTATGTCCTGTAGGTCAGAAAGATTTACAGACATTGCCGTCCCATCAGATATAAAAAAAAAAATAGCATGCATTATTGTGGCAATAACTATAGCCATTTATTGTGATTGCCGGTTTAAGTGCAGGGTTTTCTGACCTAGAGTCAATATAATACTTAATGGACAATGCAGAATCTTGAAGCGTATTCTCAGCAACTCTTATTACTTCCTTGAAAATCTTGAACGTCCCTGCTCTGTACAGAACAGATTTATGGTTGTGATCTGAGCTTTGGCTTTACTTCGCTAGTTTTTGCTGTATATTTATCTCATAACTCCAGAATGTCCCTGCTGTACTTTATCTGTGACATTTACACAGCGCCTCAGCCAGGCCTCATATGCTATAAAACCTCGGACTTGTCTCCTCTCATTCAGTCTAATGGACTCTGGCCCATCTCATGTCTCTGCAAGCCATATTAAAGTAATAATGATAAGAGGAGTAAAATCATGCACACATCCAAACACATATGCATGGACTCAAGAGCATATATTACACTGACCCTGACAGGAAGGTATGAATTGTGAGATAAGGCACACACAAAAAAACTCCCCCTCAAACCCCTTCAAAAAACCCAGCAACAATTTTTATGCCGTTCTCATTGTCTCAGACTCTAATATAATGTTGGTTTAATATAATGTTTCTATCCCTTAAACTATGTCCTAATGTCAGTTTTGTCTTCCATAAGCTAACTGCAAACACTAAGTGAGTCATCTAATAGAGCCCTGTGCTTCTGTCTTCATTATTAAACTAAACCTGAAGGAATCACATTAAACAATGACACTTTATACCATGCTCATGGCCACAAGGACTCTCTTAAATAGTAAGGATGCCAGAAGCTACTACTAATGGCGTAGCCGTTATGAAAAAGCTTATATCAGCAGGATCAAACAAGCATGTTTCAGTAAAATAGCAACATGTTAAAATGTATTGCATCTACACTATGGACAAGTTAATGAACCAACAACAATCACCACAATGACATTTTCACAAGTTACAATGACACTTCATTTTCCTTCTCTTATGAAGGTATTAGTAAAAGTAATGGCTACAAGGCAGATGCGTCTGCAAATGAGCAGCTGTTCCACAGGTGACCGAGATGGTCAGTGCTGATCTGACCATCAGCAAGAACAGTACACTCACAACTACATAGACAAGGGTATTATTGTAGGGTTACAGAGCATAAATCCCTCGATACAAAGACAAATGACCAATTGAAAGTTCAGTTACGCAAAACCACAGGCACTGGTCTACACAGACATGGAGAAAAGCCCTCTGGTCTGCTAAATCACCTCCCCACCACATTCTCTATAAGTGAGTAAGTGTATATGTGGCATACCAGTAAGATAATGGCCAAGCCAGCGATGCTGGGCATTTTGCTCTTATGATCTGGGCTCATTACAGAGGACGATGAAAATCAAAACAAAGTTATTCAGACCAAATACCTTTATTCTACGATGATAAACTTGTCCTGATAAGAGTGGTCTCTTTCAGATAACAATGGTCCTAGAGCACGAGAGATCACTGAATGGTTTGAATAGTATGAAAATATGCATAAGGCATATGCAATGGCCTTCACAGTCACCAGATCTCAACCCATCTGGATGCCTACAGAAGATTCTGAATGAACGCCTCAACAGCATTCTCCTTTTCCATCTTCAAAATTATAATTGAGGTAGTATCTTTTGGAACGTGTTTTGGAATACTGAGTGGTTAAGTTTTCTTTCATTTGTAATCCATCTGTACATCTCCAACAATAAAAACAGCATGTCAGATGGTGCTGTTCCTCACCTCAGCTAAGGCCTCGGCCTCCAGGCTCTTGTGGTCTCCGAGGCTGCTGTGGCGTGTGGCCCCTGAGCCAGGCCTCAGCGGGTGGCCCTCAGGGTAGGCCTTCCTCTCAGGGTAGTTAATGCTGCCGGCACTGCCGAACGTGCCTAGCCGTCTCTTCTCAGGACTCTCCACTCGGCCCCTACTCACCGCCACTTTGTGTGGGCTGCTGGGGCAGGCGGCGGCGCGAGGGGGCGTGTCTGTGCCCCTCGTGGGGCTGTGGCTCTCTGTACCACTTCGCCGACGAGGGATAGCAGCACCATCTGAACGCAACCTCACCCTGAAAATGGCAATTACTCAGTTATTCACACCTCAACAACAGCAATATCATAACTGTTACACTCTTCTTGACACAAATCCTTCAGTCACTTCAGTGTTTTGCTCCCTATTATAGCAAAACCTGAAAACGTGAAAGCAAATGTTCATTGTGGGGTTTACATTGCCATTCAAATGGTTTGACATGAAATTCTAGAAATACATTATATGTATTATATATA
>JBBPCX010000114.1:19092986-19152478 GCA_037974365.1 Hydrocynus forskahlii | reverse complement strand
ATGAGCTTTGTGGTTATACAATTTCTTTTACATCAAAAAGTCTTCCTTGTATAAAGAGTAGGTTTTTCTTTTTCAGTCTGTTTTGTTACTTTGTTCCAGTGTTTGGATGTTGGCACAACAACAACAGGACAAACAAGGGGCTTCAGTATTATTCAGTATTTACAAGTGTGAAACAGTTTCACTGTCTACCCCACAATGAACCTGGTTAGTTAAGTAACTGAAAACCAGACAAAAAACATGCTCATTTGTAAAAATATTTTGAACAGTTATATATCACCAGCTTTTTGACAGGAGGTATTAATAAAAACACATGACCAACACCACACGATAAAATGGGCAGCTAGTAGCCGGTTAGTGGTTAAGGCATTCGCCCTGCGATCAGGAAGTCGTGGGTTCGATTCCCGAGACCGCTAAGCACCTCTGAGGTACCCCGAGCAAGGTACTGTCCCCACACACTGCTCCCCGGGCACTGTGTTCCTGCCTGCCCACTGCTTCACTTGGTGAATGGGTTAAATGCAGGGGAAGAATTTCATGCTGTTCACACTGTGTGCTGTGGTGTGTTCATGTATGACAGAATGGTCACTTTCACATGATAAAAGATAAACTTGATTGAAGAAAATGACAAAATCGCTCCTCCATCTGTGCTTCCAACACTCACCTGCCCATCACCCCGCTGAAGTTATAATCGGGTGACTGCTCACATGGGGAATGGAGGTCGTTTTTGGAAGAGGCCTTATCATCCAGCAGTGGTCCACTACTGGCCTCACTGTCCGCTTTCTGACTCAGACTGTCAGAAAAGGCGTCATCCCTGAGAGAGGAGGGTAGAGACAGAGGTTTAGTGTTATGAAGGGTGACAGTATGACAGGTGCTTTGGCTCTTACAGACCCATCTGGTCAAACTTGATTTAGTTGTGCATCTGTCCGAAAATGATTACATAAAGCTCACTTCATTTCACTTAGGTACATGACTAACATTTTCAGAGTTTAAATCTTCAACAGCCTCCCTGACTCGGTCTTCTCAAATGAAAGAAACATCAGATACGCTGACTGAACCATGAACTACATTAATTATATTCACAATGTTCTAAAACTCTATATTCCATAATTATAGAGCTATAATGAGTGAAATGGAAAACCCCATTGTGTTCCTGTTTTTCCCCTTTTCTGCCAAACGAAATGGTTTCAGATCCCCATTTAAAATGCTATCTAAGACAACGAGAACAAAACACTGAAGGACAAATGTTTTACAAAATTTATATCACTCATGTGAAAAGAAAAAAAAAAAAATCATATGAAAAATAAATAGTTGTGCCACCTTAAGCAGAGACACCTGCAACCAAATGCTTCCAATAACATGAGATCAGTCTTTCATATCACTGTGGAAAATTACCTTAGAGTAACCAGACTGAAGGGTTTTCTATCTAAAACCGCCCATTTAGGGTACTGCCACAGCATCTCCAGGGCTCAGGTCTGAACTCTGACCAGGCCTTCCGAAAACCTTAGTTTTGTTTCTCATGAGCCATTAAGAGCTGGACTTGCTCTAGTGCTCCGGATTGTTGTTTTGCTGCATAACCCAGTTGTGCCTGAGCTTCTCCAGGACCTGGGCAGCTTTCAATTATGGAAACGCATCTCTACATCATTACATTACCACCAACACTTTTGTAGAATGCTTTCTTAAGTTTACATCAGATGTAATAGGACCTCTGTCTTCCATTATCCCAAAAGACTTGGGGATCATCAAGGTGTGTTTTTGATGAATGAGAGTTGATTCTCGGTTAGCAGAGGTTTTCACCTCTAAACTCTTCCACGTATACCAATTTATACCCAGCCTCATTCCAATAATGGAATCATGATGCTGACCCTAATATTTCTATTTAAATGATATTTCTATTTAAATTATATTTCATTAAATGCTTGTGCATTGTCTGACTGATCCCAATTATCAACTAAAAGTAGGTAACTGGTTTGTTAATGGGTGGCTCATTTGTGTGACAGAGTAGCTTAACACATTTTGAACAAAATATACTGTCCAGACTAGGTTTGCGTTATGTGTGGACACTCACAGGTCCTGCACTACAATGTACTGGTGAGGTATGAGACCGTCCACCCCATTGTGTCTCCCTTCCCACCAGTCCTCTGATGCCCGGTGGTACAAAAGCAGAGATGCTCCCTTCTTAAAGGACAACTCCCGTGGACTTCGTCCAACATAATCAAATTTAGCAATTGCCTCAATCTGCTCCACCTCTGAGAAAAGGAGAGAGAAAGAGAGAGAGAGAGAGGGAGAGAGAGAGAGAGAGAGAGAGAGAGATGGAGAGAGAGAGAGAGCATGTAAAGAAAAAGAGAATAAAAAATATAAAAGTAAAAAAAAAGAAAGAGAAGGAACAAGTGTTATGAAGATGCAAACAGAAATGAAACACAGCATTAATTAACACATTTGAAGGGGGCAAAAAATGCACCCCCAACACACACACACGATCATTAAGCCTCACACTACTATTTTATCCACTTGGAAGTAGCCTTTCATTTCCTGCTCTAACAAACAGTATTTTAATGTAGCCATACTGTTCAAAATGCAAAGTGAAGATTTGTGTCTATCTAAAACCTATCAAACCTGCCACCTTCCTTCACCTGACTGTCATTAGTCTGACCGGAGAGCAGACCAGTGTTCAGCTCTGTGTCTGCGGCAGACACTGACAGACAGACAGGTCAGCAGGGGTTAAACACATGCATAGAATAAATAGCATCTCAATGGGGAATCTCCAGTTAGACCTGCAAAGCCAATCAGTTCCATTAGAGGCTTTAGCCAGGGGTGAAATTACCCACAGACACAGAGTGGACAGAGAATGTGGAGAGCGGGAGGAAGGCAGATATTATTCAGTGTGCAGTTGGGCAGAAAGCTGTCCCACACAAATAATCTCTCCGAGGTGTGTGTGCTGAAAAACAGGCCATTACCACCAGAGGCAAAGCAGGCAGGGACAGAGGTCTTTGCAGTGCTGACTGACCGGTAATGATGTGGGACATTTAAAAACCACTGTTTTACAATTATAATATCTGACTGACTAAGCAGTTGCAAACTATTTAGTGATGTACTTCTGGTCTAACCTCAAATGAGAACAGCCTCTGATCATAAGAGGTTTTAATTATTTACTAATGAATCATTAAGGACCCACATCATGGTAAAATAAATGGTCATTTAATGTTAATTTGTCCATTTGTTCATACTTTTCTCGTTTTGTCTGTATTTTACGCAGTGTATGTCAGTGTAGCCCCTCTCAGTTTTGGTAATGCCATGGCCCTCGTTTTGTTTTCATATATTGCTGTACACTGTGTTAATGAAAATAAAATTGAATTGAATTGAAATAACTTCGCTTTTTAATTGTTCATTTTATAAAGTATATGAAGTGTTTGAGCCCAAATTGTGTTTTGCATACAACAAAATACAGAGAAACCAGTCAAAACAGAGGTCATTTGTGTTAGTCATAAAGGCACTGACAAAATAATCCTGTTTGATTCTAGGGGACAAAGGAGTTTGGAAATGGCCATGAAGAAATTATCTTTAGCACATAAATTCACCCATGGTATATAGGCCCTTCAACATACATGATTCATTTCATCAAGCCTTTAGAAGCATCTAAACGTGAAAATCAGGAGGATATGATAGGTGCTGCAATAAATCTCTGCAGGATGATCACCAGAAGAACAACAAGAAATAAGGATTAGCTAATGGCATTCTACCACTGAACACATTTGGCATTTTGTTCTGTGGTAATAAACATATTCCAGTATGTTGATTTTTTTTTTTTTATTGCTTCCAAAGTGTTTTAACAGGCAACAGAGATACTGATTAGCACATACACGCATGCTATTTTTATGGGTGTGTGTCTTGCTCTACAAGTCACTGAGTGAAGTGGCAGAGAGGAAATACAGCAGAAGGTAGAAGGCCCTAAGGTCTGTTTATCAACCCTGAGCAAAGACAGCAGAGAAGTGTCAGAGAGAGGAGAGAACAAGAGCAGACAGATAAAAGGCAGATGAGGAGAGATGACAGAAAACCTGCAGACAAAGAGGCGGAGATAGGACTGACATTTTCCTCTGACGGTTCATTGACAAAAATGCTGAAAATACCACTATGCAAGTACCTCACTAACAGATTAGCAATTGAGGACAGCAGTCTGAGAGACGAGAAAGAGAGAGCGGGGGTGGGGGTGTGGGGGGGGTACTTTTGTAACCCTCAGCAATCAAGTTCTATTTAAGATCAGCCTTTTTATCTCCTCAGTGTCTCTCAGCCAATGACAGGACTCACTCGCCCTCTGCTGACAAAACTGCAATCTGAGTGGTTGAGTGATCTGTCAGTCAAACTGCTGACCACAGAATAACACCGACAGAAATACTTCATTCATTTCTCATCCCAAACCACAAGTATTATGATAATCTATTCTCATTCCTACAAAACAATCTGAAGAAATTACATTTTCACATTACTTATACTGTTTACTATTCTAACAGATTCTTCTGGCACAGGCTTTACAGCAAAACTGTAGCAGAGGGCTCTTTATATCCACAGTGACTTTCTAAAAAAGAGGGTAACCATGTTTTAATAACACAGTTATACTTTAATTATAGTTATATGTGTTATACTATTAAAACAAGAACTATCCATCGCTAATATATGGTGGAATGATCGAAATAAATCTGCTGACTAATAGCAAAAATGTAACTGACTGAATTATGTACTGTCTGTATCAAGCTTTAGACGCTAAAGTATTTTTGCTGCAACACAAATATTTCTGCCAGAAATCTTTGAAATTTATATAACAACTACAATTACATAAAGAAGAAAAAAAATGGATATGAACAAACAGATTCTTTTTATGTCTCTAGAAAGAAAAATATTGCTGTAGCTTAGACATTAAACATTTTTTACAGTCTCTGCAGCCAAAACACAGTGATCTTTGTAGTGCAGTAATTCAGATGTCGACAGACTCCCTTGAAAAGTCATGAAAGGGAATGGCAAAGTGAACAAATGCGGAGATAAACAAACAAATAAGTCTGCATGTCTGCACGTACCATCATCACTAGTGTGTGGCTCTGTTCCATTGTCAGCTTCATCAATGGTGCCTGGTTCACTGTGTGGGCTGTCACTTTACACACACACCCGTGCACACACACACACACACACACACGCAGACACACACACACACGCAGACACACACACACACACGCAGACACACACAAACACACACACACACACAGCTGTCAGTACAAAGGGAAATTCCGAAAGCAGAACACATAGCAACAGAACTGATACTGTCAGTACTGCATAGCAATACACAATGACCCCAGTGAATAAAAATGTTGCCTAGTGCTACCAGAATCACTTGAATTACTGGTGCTTCAATTGCCATTAAGCTTTCTTAGTTATTTCAGTGACCTGACTGATGAACCCTATATTCTTTTGGAGCAGAAAATTCAATCAAACTATATTAGTCTGCACCACAGAACATGATGTATTCTACATTAGCACTAAGATGCCTTTTCTTACCAGTACTCCTCTCCTCCAGTCATGCACTTCTCATAGACAGGGCCCTCCAGCTCGCGGTGGCTGGGAAAAATGACTTCATTGTGGATGATGATGGTCTTGATGACCTCGTTGACATGGGCCTGGCAGGCCACAGGGTCCTGGCCATCAGGGATGGGCATCAGCGTGGGGCCAAAACAGATGGCCAAGTTGTAGGGGTCCATCATGTTCTCATCGCTGTACTGGGACAAGCTGATTTGGGTGGGGATAAGAAGGCGACAAAGACAAAAAAGTTTAATGGCTAGAGTCTCATCCTCAGTACTTTTATTTCTCTAGACCTTCCACATCAAATACACCTTAAAGCTTATAGAAATGTAAAGAATTTCTGCAGAACGTCTGGAGTCTTAACATTTAACTTGACTTGAATTTGTAAATACAAGAGATGATATTTTTACTTTCATTTGAATTTGGTCTTATTTCAGGAATGCAAAATGTCCTTCCAAGTGTCATTTTTTGACACTGAATCAAACGAATGAACAAATTCAGAAGACTTCTGTTGATACATACTGTAAAACAAATCCACCTACATTCTGTATCAACAGATAAAATGGTTTAATATCTTTGGTTTATCACATGTGGTCATTGGACTGGCTTATTTTTGACACTTAAGTTCTGGGCAAGTCTTCAGTAGCTCATGCAGTATTTCCTTTCAACACGCATAAAGGTCCAGCATTCATTTATGAGCTTTCTTTATCTTCTGCAAAGCTGTCCTCCTACATTTGACAGTTCTATTCTTATAACACCTACAGTGTCCTTGTATTACCTCTCAGACACATTAGTACCAATTTCCAGGTGATCATATCATTTCAGTGTATTGCATCACTGAAATGAAATCAGCCCGTACATTTTGGTGGCAGGCGAACAAGGTCCAATTTAAATCACATTCAAAGAACGACAGCAATCACTTCTTCCACGTTTGCCTTCAATGCTGCCAATCAAACGGACGAAATTCAGTTCCACAGAGAAACTACAGGTATCCCGATATTATTAAAGAGTCCATATAATGGAAAATTGAACTCTCTACACTGAACCAAAAAACTGTTTGATGTAGGTAAAGTTTTGAAACATTAATACGCCAGTCCACAGAGACTAATTTGAATTCACCTTTTTTTGAATGTCACAAAAACCAACAACTTAACTTAGATCTTTACACTGTAGTTCAGTCCTGTCCAGTAACAACAAAGATACATGAAATATTTAATCCCAGACTGTTTTTGAACAAAGCACAACACAGAGAAGCCAATCAGAACAGAGATCATTCACATTTATCAGTCTTACTGGCACACAAAAAACAGCCTATTTCCCTGAAAGGAAACAGAAAGGTTGGAAATTGTTTTTGTTACATGAAACCATGTAAAGACCATAAATGGACCTCAGGGGGGAAAAATAAATAAATGTAGAATATGGTCCTTTTAAACTATTAAGGAACAACTGCTCTAGAAAAGCCAGAGCTGTTCTAGAAAAGCCAGAGCATGTCTAGCACAGTGAGCGAGTGCATAAATAAAGAAACTGCCCAGCTGAAACCCAAGATGTGAAATCAAATTCTTTGTTCTGCAGGGGGAATGCAGAGGAAGCATCAATATCAGTACAATAAAAAGGGACAGGTATAGTACTGCGCAGAGCCATGGCCTTCCGCTGGCATAAATAACTTCTAAAGCACCGCTTGACAGACGCGGTAATGAATCGGACGTGAACAGTACTGAGCTGTTCAATAACTCTGAACATAATGAATCTCTGTGCCTTTGACTGCAGTTATTCATATCCAAGCTGATTTACTCTGCAGCAGCACAAACTGAGGTATGTGGAAAACTAGGACTAATTGCTGTTAACTTTAAGGTTCAGTTGAAATTACACTGTGGTGTCAAAAAATCCAGCTTAAGGGTCAGACTCACTGATTGAGGAAGGCAAACAGGTATCTCATGACGATGATGATGGTACGAGGAAGAGTCACTATGATCTGCTGGATGTGATGGACTCGTTCAGCAGAAGACTCGAGCTCTGAAACAGATACGTACATGAATTATGTCCTGTCACACAACAAAAGCAGCCTTCACACTGCTTGTCATACAGAATCTGACAGAAATCACAAAAGAAACTCTGTGGGAAATTAAATGAAGAACTGGCAGTTTGGGGCAAGTGTGTGATGATTTAGCCATGCAGTTTACACAAAGCTAACTGGTGACGTTTAAGTTTCCATTACTGTTAGCTGCAACAGTCTCTAGAGTGAAACTAAAGAAGCAAATAAGTCTTTACTGATTGGCTACATTAGGGGTAAAACAGGGGAACATTGTGCACAATTCATGTTTTTCCAAACTACAAATTTAATCCCAAATTAGTGAACAGAGGTTTATTAGATGCTTTCCATCTTCATCCAAAGACACTAGCACACTGAAGTCAGAGCAGGACTGACAAGCTCAAAGCCCTTTCAAGCAGGCCTGCAGAGGCACAGAGAACTCACTGATGGTGGAGATGAAGTCCAGGAAGCGCTCCTTAGGGAAAAGAGGATTTTCCAGTCCTCTGAAGTACAGCTTCAGAACCCCAGCCACTGAGTTTATGTCATGATCACTCTGATCATCAATCAGTGGGTCTTCGCCTGAAAGAGGAAACACTCACTGCTTTAAAGATCTACTAGAAAGCCTTATGTTCATATTTCATGACTGAATGCTCTCCATGTTCAGATCTAACTCAACATCAGAGAACATTTTGAGGTGATTCAGGAGTGTGCTTTATCCATTTTTGTAGCACAGGAAACGGATCTGAATAAGTAAATGCATTAACACCCCAAGAAAGTTTTCTGCCCAATAATAAGTAAAGTAGAAGACCCATCACAAGATTTTACAAGACACTCATGTACCTCAATGTCAGATTCAATTTTCAAATGTTTTTTTTTTGTCTTTTATATGTAAAGATCTGACTTGCAGTGACAAAACACATTGACTGAGTTAGAGAAAGAAAATCAATTAAAAACAATTAGAGGTTCTTTGCTTGGACACCGACCTCTCTCGAATGAATTTTTAATGTCGTTGACTTCCACCTGAGATCCAGGAACTCGGAATATGCCCTGCTGCTGGAGGCCTGAAACAGAAAAGGAAACATGACACCCGAAAACGTCAAAGCCTGCCATTATCTCAGCAGCGCAACATCCGATGACATGAAAGCAATCTGAAAATGCATAACACAGAGCAGGAAATGCAATCTGGTTGTAAAGCGACTTTTTGATCCACAAGGCAGGGGCCTCCTTGGTTTTTTGAGGGACATATGGTTTCTATTAAAGCTACTGTGATCAGTTTCTGAGATTTCATTAGATGTGGAGAGCAGAGGGAGGGAATGCCCTCAGGCCAGCTCAGACATAATAACATGTGAAGACAAACAGTGAGGCAAGGGTGCAGAAGGTAATCTGATAAAGGAAATTAAACGAAGACTGGCTATCTGAACTTAATCGCTACGAATCTTGGAATTGATGCATAATCCATGTGAAAGAAAGTTTGGAGTGAAATTTTAATACTAGAAAATCTAGGTCTGTCTTTCACATCTCTAAAGTGTAGACATGTATGCAAGGTTGTTCAATAATTTGTACATTTGCTAACTATCCTACCTCTTTTTGCTAACTAGCCCTACCTCCTTTTTTAATGTAGGTTAAGGGACCTTGTCTAATGCTAACATTAAGTTAACATCCATGTGTTCATTCTTAATATGGACTTCTTATCTTGTAGAGTCTCTCACATTAAAACAAGACATATTACATGTAACTTAGAGGTCTACTGAGTGTATATCAAAAAAGGAAAAAAACAGCTTAATCTATGCCTGTTTATGACTCATTGGTTTCACTCAGGAGCATGACTCTTGGCCCTAGCTATCATCAGTGAACTCCACTGCCCTCGTGGCTCAGACAATAGCTAGTGTTTATCACATCTATTGGTATTACTGACCAACAGAAGTGCAAGAAGTGCAAAATTACAAGACAATTTCAGTCTTTTCCTGAGTGTTTTCCTGAGAACAGATAGTTCTATAGAAGTCAATGGTTTGTGCTTATGTTGTTTTTGAACAAATTATATACCCCATACAGGAATTGAGTATTTACTGGGTATATAATCTAAACACCAATAGCTTCCTGTCTCTTGAACACAGCATGCTTTCCCACACAAAATATGCATGACGGAAAAAGCCCTATAGCAGTAGAGGCCCATATTCCACTGACTTCAGCTGATC
Organism: Hydrocynus forskahlii; assembly: GCA_037974365.1. Taxonomy (NCBI): domain Eukaryota; kingdom Metazoa; phylum Chordata; class Actinopteri; order Characiformes; family Alestidae; genus Hydrocynus; species Hydrocynus forskahlii. The sequence continues at coordinate 19,142,695 of JBBPCX010000114.1, read as the reverse complement.
CACTCTCTCTAACAGATGGCAGGTGAAAAGGAGCCTCAGAGAATGACAAAATTTTCAGCAGATGAATCTGCACATATTAGCCCATATTCAAATCAGCATCTGCGCCAAATCTACATACCTGTCACTCTGCTGTTTACTGAGCACAGAGCACTGCATGAATGATGAGAAGCTCTGTTCTATTCGAGCCCGCTCTCATAGCAACTAAGAGAACATGCAAGGCCAAACTAAAAACTTACCATACAGATTGATGTACCGAATACAGCTCTCTACCACAAGAGGAATGGGCTGACCTGAATCCTGAAAACGCAGATGAAGGAGAACACAAACAATGTAATATGGCTTAGAAATTGCATGTCATGTTAATATGTACATAATATAGCTCCATTTATTTTTTGATTAAAATAATAGTTCAGCAAAAAATCTAATTTATATAATCCAAAACATTCATAAACCAACTCAAGAGTAGAACGGGTTTTGGTGACAAACACAAATCTGGAGTAGTCTGACTGAAGATCAGCCCTCCATCCAAATGTGAAAATAAGAAATTGCATACTGCATACTAAACAACAAGAACAAGCCCCACTTTAATGTAGAGCTGGATCCAGATTGAGAAAAGTTTTGCTTTTGTTTTGGGGGCATTTTCATTTTCAATATTTGGTTGTCGATGAACTTTTTTTTTTAAGCAACGCTACGCTTATAGCTTCAGCGCTACACTGAAGAAGCATAATTTGGCCTCCAGACTTGTCTTAGCTGATTGACTGTATCTCAGGTAAATTGTAAATTGTATAAATTCAATTTTTTGCCAAACCTTTCTTACTAATATGCAGGTACAGTCATATGCAAAAGTTTAAACACACAATGCGATTTTCATGTTTTATTGACTTTTCTGTGAACAGGTTTGCATTTAGCAATTCCTTGGCAAATTTAATGATTTAAGTCTATTGGAATCTTAGTTTATTAAAAAGTGAATTTAATAAAATCACTGTGTCTGAAAATCAACAAAACATGCCATTTAATCAGGGACATCCAAATTTTGCATACAACTGTATAACATGAGGCTCTGCACCCTGCTAGTTTCATACTAACGAAACTAATTTTCCAATACAAAAGCAAACAAAGCATGCAATAGAGTCATTTTAGTAAAGGACGCTACATTTGGTTATGCTTTTGAATAATTTGGATCTGTTAAAAAAAGATATGGGAATGTAAAAGGTTTGTGTGGGTCATTATTAAAAGAATTGTTGAAATCTATAATAGTGTAATCAAAATAAAATATAATAAATATATACAATAATAAATATCTTACAACTGTGTATAAAAAAAAATTACAATAAATGGAAAAGAAAATCGACGTGGGCCCTGTGCTAAAGTACCTGGTTGCGAATACGTGTATTCCGTCTTCCCCTAAGACAGAAAGCAGTGGCAAGCGGAGCAGAGAGGTGAGAAAAGCAAGAGAATAACAGTTAGAGAGACAGCAACGACAGAATCGCCATGGAGACGACACTGTCGTTTTGAGTCTTGGAGCTGCTGGAACGGCTCGAGATGCAGTACAGGGTGGCATATGAAGGCCTGACCAACACAAACATAGCTAACCATGTCTCCTTGGTCTAATAGAGGCATATCTGTGTCTGACTGTTGGCTTTGAGGGCTAAAGTGTGAACCCCCACCACCCTTACAGCCTGCATCTTTACTTCCAGGTGAGAAAGGAGGCATGAATGACAGGAACACACAGAGTGAGGGAGGGAGCGGTAAGAGGGAAAAGAGAGGCCTCCCTCCACTCCAGCAGACGGCGTCATCTTTGACAGCACTGCAGATGGGGGTACCTTAATGAAGGACTCCATATTTCCATTAAACAGCTTATGATTATAGATGGAGCGTGGCCGGGGCTTCCGCAATTTCTGTGGTTTGGGGGGGAGGGTGGGGGGTCTGGGGTATGGAGAAACCAAGGAGGAACAAAACACAAAAAAACCATCTAATGCAGTGAAATATTACACCAGGTAACCTCTAGTATGAGATAGGGATGTCTCAATCAATCTATCATTTTGATACTTAATTGAGCAATTCAAGTAGAAATAAAACTTCATATATATAAAGTCTGAGCCCAAACAGCCACTCTTTTCAGGAAAACGGTTTCCAGGGTTTTTTTTAAATAAAACTGCATAGATATCGTTCTATGCTTCTTGCAAAACTTCAAAGTTAAGTCTTACAAGTTAGTTGCATTTTTTGCTTCTCGCTATCCAACTGATCCCAATTTAAAATGTCCACTCATCAGTTCATAAAACTCCATCCATTTCAAATTTACACACAATGTCTTTTGACTTTATACTTAATACAAACATGAAAAAGAATGAATTCACATGCATATGCTGGTAAATTAACTCAAGAATGTATTTTTTAAAAACGTGAATGTGCCCAACCTCTTGACCATAAAAAAGTCTAGAAGGTTTAAACAAACAGCTGAGGTGTAGATTTGCACCTCAATGCACTGTAATTATGATATCATTGATCTGACCCCTAATTAACTCAAAAACTACAAAGGAGGTTCCGTTATTTACGGTAAGTGAACCCTGTAGCAACCCCCACTACAGGAACACATGCTGGGCTTAGGAAAGCTTAATTGCTCTCAAGAGTTGTGACCCACCACCAAATTCAATACAACTATAATAGTATGTGACTCTGCACTTTAGCTGCAAACCCCAGGAGAACCATCCAAGGCGGTGTTTACATTTCTTCTAAAGGTAGTCTTTAATTACAGCCATTATATACTTATGCACAGTGCTGCAGTGCTCTCTGAAAAACTTGGATGTGGACATCAAAAGACTTTTAACATACCAATTCAAATGAAAACAAATGTATCAGTTTCAGGAAAGGCTGAATGCACTTGATGATGAACAGTGAATAACTGACTGCCATGGCATGTCACTTTGAAAATAAGAGCAGGTTTTCATGAGCACCTGTACAGATGGTCATTCACATCTGCTCACCAGCAAAGGCCCTATTCTCCTGCCCCACAGGCTGACAGTGGAGTCCCGCCATTACTCAGCAAGAGTTGAGGAGTTGCCAGTGACAGCTTGGGGACAAGTCCTGTTCGACCGCTGTGCAATAACTCAGTTGGGGTGCCAAGAAAATAAATATTTGCCCTATCCTCCTCTTTCTTTCTTTGTCATTGGCTTGTTCGGGGTTGTTTTTGCAGCTGAAACTGCAGGCAAATGGACTGACAAGAAACTGCTTTTACATGAAGGAATGGCTGTCGACAGCATACGGCTGCATATGTTTTCACACCTTTTTCCACTCCAGGACAAAGTTTAAGACCAAAATAATACGCATATTTTCTTCCTACTGACAGAGCCAGAACTGTTACAATTTATTTCTGTAGGACACACCCGAAGAGGAACAAAGAACTGGAGAAATTTGTCATCGGCCTTTCACTATGATATTAGGCATTTATTATTAATTACCAATTACCATTTATCTGTCTAGACTGCTCCACTGGTGCTGAGGGTTTCATCAGTCTATTGTGTCCTAAGGTAGGAAACAGTTACTCTGAAAGCTAAGTGTCCACAATCTCTCTACAAATGAAACCTCACACTCCCCGCATCAGCATTAGTGTATGCTGTAATATGTAAAACATGTTTTATGAGAGGAGGATAAAAAAAATTGCAGAAGTCAGTCAGCTTGTATGGCTACATAAGTAATTTATTATTAACGATCAAGTTACCATCTGTCTACACCGCTCCACTGGGACTGAGGTTCATCACTGGAGCGTTTTATTCTGATTCAGAAAACATTCTGGGAATCATGCCTTTATGAAATAATATAGTCATAAGTATCACCAGCATATGTGTTTTTACACTAATGTGCAAGATACTTTATAGAAAAGTCAGATCAATATTTATTTCTGTTTATGTGGCTCTATTAATTATTTTTAATTATACCCTATATCTGAAGATACCATATATGTGTCTACATTTATCCACTGTTCTTAAGGTGTTGCATTTTCAGTTTGCAAGTCTGTACCATCTTTTTATTAATAACTCATTTAAAACGTATTTTTTTTAATCTTTCATGTAAAATTTGTCATTTTCGTTTCCATGGTTACAGCAGCTTGCTCCACATTGTCCCTTTTTCAGATCTGCCCAGGTACATGAAGTTTGACTCGCTTAGAAAATGTTTATCTTTGTAAAGGTAGAATGTTCATCTTTATAAAGGGTCTTACCTCGTGGTTCCACACTCGGCCCTTTCTCCTGCAAAAAACAAAAGAGAGAGCAGGGTTATTCAGACATGAATTTAAAGTATGATCTCATGCTCTCTGCTGTAGAGCTGTGGCAGAGTGGACACAACTATAGTCAGAGTGACCCAGGCTATTGAGAGAGAGATGAATGGGTGAGCAGCAGCTCAGTTTTTCAGATAAAAGGAGTGCCAGCGGTCGCTGTAGAAACCTTGGCAGATCCCTGTGGCGTGCTAGATGGCCAGCCGGGAAGATAAAGGGGGCGTGCACGTGTGCTCATGTGTGTGTGGTGATTTAACTGAGTGATGCGTGTGACGGTTCACTAAGTTCATTGTCTGAAAATTCATTGATATGAAAGGGGTGGAAAGGAATTGTCACAGCATGCAAGGAAACCAACACAGACACACACATACAAAACACAGACACAAAAACAAAGACAGACACACAGACACAGAGGGAAGTCTGTCACATATGGTCCCAGTGGCTATCACTGGCCAAGAATTATGCAAATGAGCAAAGAAGACTAGAGCTAAGCAATGTTATGCTGGGCACTGCCTTCAAGAATCAGATCTATAAATGAATAAAGTAAAATAAAAAAGCAAAAGACAATTAAACCCATTTCTAATTTATAAATGTGAAAAAGGCTGCGCATAAATGTCAGCAATAAACACTGACATCTGAAGCTTGTAAGACATTCCTTTAGTTCCTATAACATACATATTACGGCATGTTTCACTTTGTGTGTTGCAGATTTATAGTGACTATAGTAAACACCGTTAATGACTCCTCTAGTTCCAGAAAACCCTGACTGATTTTTATTTGTGTCATAGTAGAAATCAAAACATCAGTGATTGGTTCATCTGTTCATTCCTTATTGTTTTGGCAGTTAATCTACAGTGTAAAGCAATCTGTCCAGCTCCTGAAGGGTAACCCATAGGAGAGCTATTGACCTAAAACCCCAGGGAGCAAAACTTAATTGGGCAATTTCTATTCTGGATTTCCAGATCTGAACCATGTAGTTTCAAGTGAACAATAATTGTATTAAATAAACAATAATTTATTAAATAAAAAGTTTTTATTCCAAGCTGTTGTTATTATATTGTCTAATAAATTTAAACGAGCACTTTATCAAGCACCGAATATTGTATAGAAGCATTGTTATCTGCATACAGCTGGTATATGTATACCATATTAGAGTAGCATTGACCTCTGAAGTCTACAAAGCATGTGAAGAAACGGTGCCTTTCCTGTCATTTCTCAGGAGCAACAGCTCAGCCAAAGTGCTGCAAAAACACTCCTTTTATAAAGCACCTGGCCCCACCACCACGTAATGCAGACTGAGTTCCCCTTTCCAGCTCTAAATCTCCATGTAATGCTATAAGCACTGAAGCTGCACGAGAGCTACTTGAGAAACTGAGGAAGGTCCTTAAATAATTTTACTTCGGCAAATCTGCATATCAAATGGAGTGCTTTGAGTGTGTCATCACCATGCGTTCACAGAGAAAGCCTTTTGTGTTGCCAGCTGAGAATGAAAAAAAATGTTCAGAAGCCCCTTGAGCACTCATTCACAACGCTGGCTGGTTCAGATTCACTGGTTTACAAGGAGGCAGCTTTAAACATCATTCGGTTATTCATATGCCTGGAGTGCATCCAACCCTGATTGTATTGTTTTCTATCACTCACTCAAACGTTCATAAGCGTGGTGCTTTGGCCAGGTGGCTAGCATCACGGTGACACTGATAACATTACTAGAGCAGAACAAACTTATAACCCAGCTCGTTTAATGCGTCTAGGACCAATTAAGTGAATAATTAAAAACGGGAGGTACCTGATGCAGCCATATGTAATACAGACACTCAAGTAGAAGCCACACACTAGCACACACACATACACGCTCACAGCTTGTGGCCAAAACAGGCCCAGACGACTTAACCCCTGTCTGGTGTGGCTCAGCTGATAAAGCTGCAATGTAATTGAGTGCAGGGACTGGTGGGTAGCAGTGGGGCCATTTTGGTGAACATACATGTTCATAGCTGGTCTCAGCTGGGCCATCCCACCATGCACCCCCATTAGATTAAGACCAGATGCACCAGCATCTGCTGAAACGCTTCCGCTGATTGACTGGACATCAATTACCCACAAAGCAGGTGACAAGATTTGCTTAAAATGGAGTCTCTACGGTGAAATTCTACATGTACAAGGTCCTAACTGTAACAAGCAGGCTGGAAGGACAGGGTGGAACTCATCAACCTATGTTTTGCTGGTACATCTGATCCGTAGTGTCCCTAATCACTTTCCTGAACAACAAATACTGAAGTACCTGTGCTGAAAGACCAGGGGCTTGAAGAAAGCGTCTGCTGTGGCAGCATAGTTTTCTTAACTGCACTCTTCATTAGACACTGGCTCTTCCGCATTGACCTTAATGTTACAATATAAAACTCCATTCCATACACTGGACCAACATTATAATGAGAGGCCTTCACGTAAGACCTGACACTTTCAGCATTTAGCCTGAGCACAGGGATTGTTACGCATCCACTCACCTTCCCCCAACGTCTGCTTCAGAAGGTCGTGCTTGGCCTGCAGTTTAACAATGAGGTTGCTGCCATTCAGGTACTCTTTGAATTTCTGTGGACACAGATGAAGGTATCAGGGAGCTAATGATTTTAATCAGCTCTGACAAGAACAGGAGAGAGTTGTCGGTTACGGCAGATGAAGAACAGATTCCGTTGTGTTTTGGACAAGACTAATTCAATCTGTTCCGAAAGGAGAGTTTAATTTCCGTTTCATTGGTAAGGCATGGGCCCTGTCGTGAGCATTTTATGATTTCATGCGTGATAGGGCATGCTGGGCAGACTTTCATTTCAACATCAGTGTTCAAGACATTGTGTTCTGTGGCTGGATAACAAATCTGTTCACACATACCAAATAACAGAAAGCCACAAACAAGTAAAATCACTTGATATATATGAGGAAGTACTGCAGTGAAATTCACAAAGAAAATCTGTCAGTATAGAAGTCACCATGACCTCAAAAAGTGCTGCTAAGCCACCAGTTAAATGTACTTTGCCTAGAAAGCTTTAGGAACTCCTACAAAATCATACCAGTGACACACCTATAGATTTAGGAAATTGTAGGGCTTTGGGAGAGCACATGGAACACTCACAGTGAAGTAGAAGACCTCAGTCTCCTGTTGGTTGGCTCGTCGTTTGGCGATATTCAGCTTACTCATGTAGCCCTCAGAGGCCACTGATTTAATGGACTCCGTAGACCTGCTGTGCTGAAAGGCATCAGACACATCAAAGTCCTCCACGGTCAGCATGTCCTGCAGCGTCTGCATAGTTGCATCCAAGGTCTTGCGTACCTAGCCATCAAAGAACAAGATCTGCCTTTAGTTTATGAAGGAATTATTTTAAACTGCCTCTAAATACTGAATTTAACTGCTTTCCGAATTACTAAACTGTTCAAAATCAGCACAACACTAAAAAGAATTTTAAATCAACTAGTGTTGTGCTAACAGTTTTTCTTGAATGACATTTACGTCAGATTAATATGTAAAGAAAAACACAGATGCACTGACTACAAATACTGTTTTGACTAGGAAGCACACAAAGGAGTGGAATATAGTACCCTTAAAAATGCTCCAGAAAGTTTATATTTGTCCTGTGAGGGGTGACTTTTGTATTTCTTGATTTAAAAGGCTCGTATCGTGCCATTTTGTAACATATTTTTTCCACAATTTTCCACATTTTCTTGTTTTATGTGCAAAAAAAAAAGAAAATCAGTTTTACAGACCTACTTTCTTACTTGAACTGCCTATTTTTATGCTGTTCACGTTTCCATGATGAGTTCTTTTGAAGCAAAGTATTTTGAAGCAAAATATACTCTAGCTCAGTTAATATTCTAGCTCAGTTCTGTCATTCTGTATGGACCAAGTTTCATTTATATGGAGACTTTCTTAAACTTCACAGCCAGACAGCTCATTTAAAAACATGAAAGGTTCTTTAGGGTTCTTTGGTTCTTCTATAGAGCTGCTCCAAAAAACCCTTTAGGGCACATTAATTTTTGAGGCTGTGGCTTTTTACTCAGTTATTAATCTTATTATTTAGTTACTACTAAGGATAATACAGTGACTGCTCTCAAGCCAATGTTTAGGTTATGTAGTTATGAAAGTAAAAACAGAATTATGATTCAACATAAGGGCCCTTTGAGATTAAATGGTTTTAAGCGCTGCTTATACAAGTAATGGATTTACCACCTCACACCAGCAAAAGAAGCCGATGAATCCAAAGCAGACTCAAGCAGGATGGTTCAATTTTCAAAGGTAAATTGAACCACATCTCATCTGACCTTTGAGTGGATGCTCAGGCAATTCAAATCCCCTGGACCCTAAGCTGAGGCCTTGAGGGCAGGATTCAAAATGACCCCAGAGTTAAACATCCCTCATTTGAACAGCTGAAAATGAGGCCTGTCTGCCTGACGTAGAGACAATACATAAAACTGCCCCAGGACCCTATTGTGGGGGCCTCAGATTAATGTGGCATATTCTCTGCATGGCGCAAATCGTCCATTACAGCCTGGTTATGAGACACGGAGTGATAAGGCCTAGATGGAGCCATCAATACGCACAGGCGGGAGCTATTATGGAGTCCATTAGCACCTGTGTACACTTAGTAGGAAATCTCGGCATGCTGCCTTCTGCTCCCCATCAACAAAGAAGTATCTCTGCAGACTCAATACACAGAGCTAACTGTTTCACCTCACAAAAATCACCATTAGCGAAGAGAAAGCTAAAAATACACCCTCTGTTCCCAGGGAAGGTGGACTGAATATTGACAAATTAAATGAGTTGCTACTCAGACGCATCCTCCAGAGTGCTTTTGAGACTACAGAGAGACAGAGAGAGAAGACAGAGAGTGAGAAGATAGAGAGAGAGACAGGGAGAGAGAAACTTGTCTCAGTAAAGTTAAGGAGCCTCTGATGAGCAGAATCCAGGCACAAAAGCTGCAGAGGCTGAAACATTGTGACTCAAACTGATGAAGATCAATAACCCCCAAACGCAGAATCTAATTTAAAGTCTCAGTCAAAGTCTCAAAAAAGTTGGCAGACTTTAATGATATTGTTCAAAAGACTACCTTTTTTGAGCTGGAAAAGGTACTTGTTAATTTACATGTCATTTAGCTTCAGCAAACAGACTGAAGCCTTAAAATAAAATTGCTCTGCAGAGAATTGTTTTCACAGAACAGTGTCAACTTTCAAAAGAATGAAGCATCATTTTTTCCATTCAGCTTGACAGTTGCACATTACTTCCAGGCAACTTCTGCAGTTGAATCAGCCTATTTATTTTGGGGAACGGACTGAACGTTACGAACAACTGCCATATCCTTCAAGCAAATCAAATACTCTTGGTTGAAGAGGGACATACTGTGCTGAGTCATATATTTTCTGCATAATTTGTACCGGTGTCAGGGGGTAATTTAGTGAGGCACTACTCAATCATAATGCCCTATTAATCCTACTATTTTGTACAAACAGTGGCCAACAGCGCAAAAGGCACATTGATAGAGATATATTGTTTCACTCTGTGCTAGGTGTATTTTAGGGATGTGCTGTATACCGTGGGAGGATAAACCAGGAGACAGATTTCCTCAACAATTAAACCTTTGGTGATTTGCTGTAAATATGGCTCACTTGTGGATTTTCATCTGGCCGTGTGGCTCCTTTTGACAGATCTACCATAGACATTTGGCTCTATATGTTCCTTACATTCACTGGGGTGGTCCTCTCAAGTGCACAAACTCGTTACCTTTAGTTGGGGAACATATTCTAAGCTTAGTCTGTCATTCCCTTCTGGGCATAACTTTAAAGTGGACATATTATGCAAAACCCACTTTAGTTATAATAGGTCTACGGGCTATACAAAATATGTTCATGAAGCTCTTCATGAATGCACAAAATCACTCTCACATAAAAATATCTTACCAGCTCTGTTCTTGACAGTTTCAGTCCCTTTCAAAATGGGCCGTTTAAGGGCTCTGTCACTTTTATGCAAATGCATGCCCCTCCCATGCTTACACTGTGCATTTACCACACGTGAAAATGGCAGAAAACAGAGGTGCTATCCAGCCCTATATGTTCGACATATAGGGCTAGATAGCTGACGGGTGGATAGATGACGGGTGGTTCTATGCAAATTTCCGTATCCTGACGTCAGAATAAGGGAGCCGTTCAAACGGCTCACAGAAGCATATGATTCCTGACACCAAAACCTTTCAATTGACTCACAGAAAACAGATTATTTTTTTTCATGCTTGGAGTGTTCATAGGAGCAGTAGAGACCCAAATGGAAATACAAAAGGATGCAAAAAGTGAGTTTTGCATAATATGTCCCCTTTAAGACCATTGGACCAACTCAAATTGCTTACATTACTATTGTTTTTGGTGAAATTATTTTATGGCTGATTTGGCAGCATATTTTGGTAAGTTGCCAGTAGTACATACATGAATAGCAATCTTGCTTAGTAAAAATTAAGACCTGTTGGTGCAATTAGCCCCAAAGTATTAGATCTCAACACCAGAGTTAGACACCCCAAGACTGGGATGCACTGAATACTTTGGTCTCGCTGTTGTATAGTCATGCCTCTGAGTAGCCCAGTATCTTCCATGAATCCATCTTTGGCAGTTACAATGTTTGACTCCAATGAAACAGCAGTAAATGAGTACTAATGACTACCAGTGACTTTTAAAAGTTCCACTCTGATCAAATTGTATATTAATAAATATGTACATACAGTATATGTATAATATATTCAGTCTACATGTCATTTTCTTAGGTGAAATCAGACAATTTTGACACTGATGAAATACTTTAGCGAGACAATAGGTCTATTACACCGTCCCATTTTCTCTAGCAATAGAAAACCTTTTTATTTTTATTTATTAGGTACTGTGTAGTGTGGCATTCACCCACTGCCTCCAGTCAACAGAGTCAAAGACAGTAACTGATGCCATAGCCAGCATCAAACCCATGTTGAGAAATAAGGGAGTTTGGAATATACAGGCTAGCCTTCATGAAACATCATAAATGACAATTTAAAAAAAACAATACACCAACCGTTTTCACTCCACTTAATACTGCAGTTCCACTCACTGTCCCTTCACTTTCACTGATACATACAAGATGTAGTGACACTTGACCATTTACGTTTTTTTCAAAAAGTAAGCTGACTGAAGATTTGAGCTGAAGTGAAATCTTCTGTTTGTGTAAAATGCAAAACATTCTGTTAGCATGGCCATAGTCCCCAAGGTGAGCCTCACCTCCTCATTCTCGATCTTCAGAGTGGCCAGGCGAGACTGAAGCTGATGATACCGCATTAGGAGCTCTGTCTGAACTGGCTGCTGTGCACTCACCTGACACACCTGAAACACAAAAATATGTCATCTTCTCTGTGCTCCAAAAACACGTGTGTTATTTTGGAGCAACTGTTTCTAGGTTGGACAACTAATAGATAGCAATTCCACAAATTCCATTAAGCTAAAGAGAAATCTGAATAGTTTGTTCAAAGTGTGTGTATTTCTCTCTCTCTCTCTCTCTCTCTCTCTCTCTCTCTCTCTCTAAAAAGTGAGCAGCCGCATCCAAGGCTAAGATCACTATAGGCAATGTCAAGTGTCAGCTGGAGTGGTGTAAAGCACATTGTCACTCTACTCTAGAGAAGTGGAAATGTGTTCTGTAGAGTGCTAAATTACGCTTCATTATCTGGCAGTCTGATGGATGAATCGCAGGAGAATGCTACCTTAAAGAATGGCTAGGTGCAAAGGCAAAGTTTGGAAGAGGACGGATAATAGGCTGGGGCTGCTTTGTGACTCTGTGCACATAGTAAGATCAATGCTTATTTCGATACTCAGTATTCAATTCCATGTATTAGTCTCACCTCATCTCCCATATGGGGCAGATACTCAAATCGCATGGGTGGGCAGAAGACCTGGTTGTACATGTCCATGATCTTGTGCTTGTCACTCCGGGAGTCCAAGTTGTCCACTGCGTTCTCGATGAGGTCCAGACCCTCATGGCGAGAGGTTTCCAAGTTATACTCTGCTGAGAGATAGGTCCTAAAAGTGCGGGCTAAGCTGGCGTGGTACCCAAGGTCACAACACTAAGAGGACAGAGTAAAGACTTGTGTTTAGGACAGCATGCCAAGCATTAGAATGTGAAACTCTTCTCTTTTCACTTTGGAAGCAGACAGCAAATGCAGTAAATCTCAGTTCAGTTTCAGAGCATAGTTTGTTTTGACATCTAATTAAAGCCTTTTATCTATACATCTGCTTCAAAATGACTGCTCTTAAGTACAAGATAAGTGGCAGTTCAATTACCTATTTCGATAACAATATATGTATTTAGACATCAAACGAGACATACACGGAAGAAGTGATCTGGATCTGCAGCAAAATAAGACCTATTACACACAAATTTAGAAGTACAAGCACAGCAGGATATACAGCCTAATTAGTCTGTACTGGAGGGGCATAAACTAACCTCATTTAGGAGTACGCGGCATGGGTTTAAAATATGCTGCAGGGAAACGAACATTTCTGTGAATCATTATATGGTCATTTAATGAAGAGGAGTCAGTTAGCTCTCTATTGAGCCATAAATTCATCCATTAGGCTCAAGGAGGTGTCTGGGTAAGCTGGAACTGGGACTCATTCAAATAACCTAATTATAAGGTACTTCTAATCTCTTTTTTTTGTTTACAACACATTTTAATCCGAACATTTCACTTTAATCCTCGTCTTCTCCTAGCATGACCAAGAACAAGCCAAACAGAAAGACAAAGAAATAGTTTAACATACAATTGTACAAGAGCAAGAATCTACTCCCGTTTACATTGAACAAAATACAAAGCAGAACTTCCTAGGAAGAGAATAAAAGTTTAATACTTAATCTGATCTAGTGGCAGATTTTTTCTGAACATCACTATTCTGAAACATTGTGCTATTACAGTCTTTTGTGTTCATGCTGGTAGTATTGGGCAGTTCTGATAAAATTCAGTATTTTCCTAAATTCATCAAGTATGCTAGCATTAGCAAAGTTAATGACTCCATGGTTTCTAAATACTGCTACTCTTCACTAAAAGAATGTCCTACAAATCTAACACATTTACATGGCATCATAATTGTTAACCAGGCCATTTTCCAAACGGGAATCTCACTAGTTATTTCGTTGTATTCATTTTGAACTGTTTTCAGCAAAATGAGATATAGAAAATTGTAAAGATGCTATTCAGAAAAAGTTAAAAATAAAAGAATAGAAAGTTAAAAATAGAAGAAAACAACAGCACTATGGAGAAAAAAAACACTGTGGTTTGAAGCTGGCTGTGTGAGTGTATGTAAATCTGCACCCCACCTGTTTACTGTCTGCCTGATAAGTACAGCATGACCAAGTCATCCCTACTCCCAGCAACACAGAGGCATTTCTTCTTTATAAAACATGTTGAAAACTGAGAGACAACTAGACGTTCTATATTGCAGTGTTACAGAATTTGACAGAATAAGCAGCGATCAGCAGTGTTCAAACACAATGTGCAAACAGGTCCAAATAGTGAAACGGGAACAATTTGATCACTTCAACAGATGAAAGAGGAGAATTTCAATTGTGTATATGAAAAGGAACGTAAGGAATTAAAGACAAAAGTGCTTTTGAAGACAGACCAGACCATGTCAGAGGAACAGAAAAACACTCTGTAGTTTGCTGATGTGAAAGCTTATGGCGGAATTGTTTAAAACTGGGTAAACAGCATCTATATGCCTTTATGAAGGAGCCTACAAAATTGAGATTGGGTGGTGAATTTTGAATGGCTATTGGCAGCCATTTTTGTTCCAAATGGAACTGTATCATATATACATAATATATGTTTCACCACTTCTCACCATTCCTCAGCATATCACACGTGAGATGCACACACCAAACAAACCTATCACTGTGAAGTGGAAGATCCAGCAGCAGATGAGCAGCCAATCACAGGGCTCCAAGATGAAAGCAAACTTCAACACAGAGCGCCTGTCACACTCCAGCGTGTTTGAATAGTATTTAAAAGAGGAGGATCAAGAGAGAGCCAGAGGAACCATTCACCGCATTTCCCCAAGCAAGCGGAATTATAAACCAGACTCAATTCAGTTGATTCGGCATGTGCGTGAAGTGTGCCCAAGTGCATTTCCACCCCGTAAACAGCTCAGAGTGTGTGGGCTGCAGCAGAAACGTTTGACTTTGGCTTTGTTTATACACATCAGGATTGTAAAGCAGACCCGGCTCTTTTATAAAGACCACCATGTCTGGGGAGTATCACCTTGCAGTATCATTGCAGGGGTTTACGGTATATGCTGTGCTCAGAAGTGCAACAGTGGAAACCTGCCTTCACTGGATCAGAAAGAACTAGAGATATTAGCTAAAATGACTAGATTTATAATAATAACTTACTGAAATATGAGGATCCTGACCTTGAGGAGCTTGCAGAAAAGTTCCTGTAACCTACCAAGTAGGTTTGGAGGTGACTCTTTTCGACAACCGACTTTACTCCACACACACAATAAGCAACCGCACAATACACCATTTTTATTTTGGCAGATCTCTGTTGTAATTTTATGGCATAAATAATAAGAGGAAGGTAACTGCATGGTCCATTGTCCTGAATAGCCAGTTGCATCCTTCTTTCAATCCAGCATTTTTTTTAATTCATTTTATAAAAAATAGGCATTAAAGAATCCATTTAAGAATTTAAAATGCCAGCGTGGCCCATTAAAGTGTGAATATGGTAATTTATATTTGGTAGTATGTTTCATGTGCTCATTCAACCCACACAGTGTGAGCTTTGGGTT
The DNA here is from genome assembly GCA_037974365.1 of Hydrocynus forskahlii. Lineage (NCBI taxonomy): Eukaryota > Metazoa > Chordata > Actinopteri > Characiformes > Alestidae > Hydrocynus > Hydrocynus forskahlii. Next base: position 19,127,595 of record JBBPCX010000114.1, on the reverse strand, counting down.
AAAAAAGGTTAATAAAAATTGGCTGTTGGCTAATTTGGCTGTAAAGAAACTGGAATCTGAAACTTGTGATTTTGTCGCAGTAACAGGACCTGTGCTTGACACCCAAAAATAATAACAGTAGCAGTAGTCCTAGACTCATGCAACCATACCTTAGCCGGTTTCAATCAAAAAATAAATAGATAAATAAAAACTCCCAGTGTGAAGTTCTCACCCACTGTGGCCGGCAGTTTGGCTGGAAGTAACCTGAAGGTTTGAGGAATCCTCCAGCAAGCCACATAGGGGCCACATGACTTTATCGGTGTGTAGAGGTGGGCTCTGTGGCATAGGGCTGGCTCAGTCTGTGTCTATTAGTGGTTGAAAAATCCCCTCTCACAGACCTTCTGACTGAGATTTTGGCTACCCTCCCTGCCCGGCTCACCCTCTTTCATACTTTACTTTGAGCTCTCCTCTTTCATGCTTCCATGAATGAAACATGAACATAGTTTCATTGATGTGGAGACTTAACCACATAATCTTGCATATCTATTATTCATGTTTAAAAGTACAAAGAAATTATTACACAATACCAAGGTTCTGCCTGACTAAATACCTACAAAGTTTTTCACATGCTGCACTGTGTGTTTGCTAGCAAATCTGCAAATATTCCCTGGCTACCTCTTTGTCTTTAGCGGGAAACAACCAAGAGAGAGCTTTGCCCTGAATATGCCACCCTGAGCCATATTCCTATATAAGTGTGTGTGAGTGTTTGTTTTCCCCTGCTGCCTTGGGAGATCAGTGCATTGAGCAGTGACAGACAGCAATGCGCGGCCACACCACATCTCTCAGCAGAAATCCCTGAGGTCTGAGTCGTCTACTCACACATGCTTATGCCGACATAATGCGCACACAAAGCAAAAAGTGGGCAGACATTGAGGGCCAGCATGGGAAATCCTTCAGCGTTATCACCCAGCTTTTTTTACAGGGTGAATGTTGAGCCAAACATAGCAGTAATTCTAATGGTCAGAATACATTAAATATACATCAAAAAGCAATGATTCCAGTTGCCAGGTTACTGGCTATAAAACGGAAATAAATATCTGTGTGGGTTGCAACACTGCCGCTATGAGAAAATAACGCCACTCTTAGCTGTTTTTTGTAGATACAGAATGTGTCTAACAATGCAGCTGTAATTATAGGATGCAAAAATGACAGTAAGGGAGGCTTCCAGATGTGCAGCAATACCAAGAAAACTGTACAGTATGCAAGCCAGAACAACTGAAATGCAAACGATGTTCGACATTAGCAGGAATTAAGTTCAACCTTAGTGAGACCCAGTACCCACAATGCAATGGAAGACAGATGGAGTAGAGTCCTCAACAGTTCAACTGTGTTAAACCAACACTTATGAATCCAAGATAAAACACACAAACAAACACGCGCCTCGTGAGGCATACTCACATCAATCATATCCGAGACATCGTGGATGTAGTATTTTGCCACCACAGCGTTGGTGGCTGCCAGGTTCAATAAATAGTCGTTGCGAGCTTTTGTGCATTTCAGCTTATTTTCCGAATACTTGGCTTGTCTCTAGAGGAGGAAAATAGAAGAAAACAGGAGCAAAGAACATTACTCGGGGAAGGGCATTGTAGAAACTGAAAGAGTAAAATGAATGTCAGTTCATGTCAGTTCAAGGCTTCTCTACTCCTCCACTACAAGCTTTTGTATGTGGAAAAAAAACCTTTTTTATGACAGTCATGTGAGTGTCGTAGTGTAGTCAACAGGCTTTACTACACAACACAATACATAGAATCCATGCTTTCCAGTATATCCAGTAAAAACTATGCAACTAGAAGCAAGCAGGGAAATTGTGGGCGGATGTCGATTCCAATCCCAGCGTTGCAGTACTGGGTGGTGTGGGCAAAAATTGATGTCATGTTTCCACATATTTCTGATAGTTTCATTATATATCATGGCAATGTGAATGACAATTTTTTTCTCCCAAACAGAAATCCATTGGAAAACAGAAAACCATATCTAATCACTGAAGTATAGATAAAATATTTTTATTGTGCAAAATAGCAACAGTAGAACTGAACAATAAACATGTAAACCTGTCATTACTGCTTTCTTTTTAGAGCATATTTGAAAATATGTTTACACATAACACAGAACATTAACTAGAACAAGTTCCAATGAATGTGTAGTGTCAACATTTACAGCACTATCCTTAAAATCCAATTCAAGTATTAAGATGTAAAACTAGTGGAAAACCATCTGATTCTAGAAAGCAAGGGCAGCAATCAGTGTTGTCCTGCTCATTCCCTGCCTGAACTCACCCAACAAACACGGTAAAGTCTCTTTAGCTTTGCCCTCACCAGAGACTAGTAGCGGCCTACTCATCTAACTATCACTGTACTCACATATATTAGGCAGTTTATCAAACTGGCTGTGCTTTCATAGTAACCTCTTGTTGTAAATTTTGCAGTTCTCTGATAATTTAAAGTGCTCCCCTCCCACACATGTGACTTCAGGCATCTCTGTTCGTTTAGCTTCAGTGGCTGCGCAGAAGTGGTGCAGTCTGTTGGTTCTAAATCAAGGTGATGCGGATGCCTACATTAAACCATTCTTATTTATTTATTTGCATTTTGACATACTACTAACTTCTGTCTTTATAATTATGCCTAAATATTAGTCTAAAATGTTAGTCAGTATTAGACAGTCCCAAATATTGGTCAAATCTAAACATCTGTCCATTGCCAATATATATTTTTCAGTCATCATTGCGCATCCATTGTAAAAAAGTAAGCGTTTCACTATATTTTAAAGCACTACATTGGCCAGGTCTGATTCAAAAGTGCTTACGCAGGGCCGCACACACAGACTGGGCCTCATCTGTTGGGGAGCTCCAGCTGGGTTGTGTTGAATTTTTTATCAAACAGAATCAACCCTCAAAAGCTGACAGCTGCTTTAATGGCATTAATAGGACAGACCACCTGACTGCAACATAATTGACAAAACAAAATACTTAAACAATTCACCCGCAAAGTTAATCCTAATAAATTCTGAGCATGAAGTAATGTTTTTAAATATATTGTGAAGGCATATTTTAAAAATCAACAGCAGATCCAGTCGATCAAAAGTACAGCATGGAGAACATTTTCTAATCCTGGTCTGCTAATTATTATGCAAATTGCAAATGATTAAGTTAAGGATTAGTATGGCTTGGTCTCGTCTGGGTCTTTGGTGAGACTGCAAGCTTGCAGAATCGGGTCAGGCAAGCACAGAGAGAGCACAGAGAGCATCCATGGCTACGGCAGTTATAAATAGCGTGTGCCTGAGTGGCTTTCCTGCCAGCATCTCCACGCATTGCAGCGTGAGGAGAGGTGGGGGGCTGCGGTGGGGGCTTGTACATTGGCCTGCTGGCAGCCTTTGCTTACTGCATGCTGCACCCGCTAGGCTGACAGGGAAGCAGAATTTCATTTGCATGGAAAATCACTCCAGACGAAAGACTCCTATACAGTACCGTCGTAAGCGCATTATGCTTCAGACACTTGGAAAGCCTTGCTGTGAATTAGCCTGAATTAAAGTCACAGCCTCTCTGGGGCCGTTATACAGTTATACAGGTCACTGACCCAAAATGGTGTATGCTGGTGCGTGTGAGTGGTCAGGCATGAAGGCTCCAGGAAGTCTGGAGAGTTCACTGCTGTGCCAGTACACTTCACTCACTCCCAGCGTTACGAGCCCTTTTATCAGGTCTAATCGAGACCCTCAGGGCATGGCAAGGAGACAGCAGTTACCAGAGCTGGTGGATGCAGGTCAGAGACACTTTGCTAAAAGAAAAGGCTTTAATATGTCACCTACTTGTACAGACATAAACGTCACAGGCAGAAGGTTTAACAGGCTGACAAATGTCCTTCTTGGGGAGTCGGAGACAGACGTGACCTTGAGACTTTCCTGAGACATTAACTCTTCATAACTTCAAAACACAACATTAGTGCCGTGCTTGAAATAGTCCTCTAATCAGTACCACTTGCATTAGAAGAGCACTATATGACACAAACAGTTTTCATTTTTACCGTTCCTGATTGGTTAAGCTATACTCAAAGCCTTTGTGAAATACTTCACACATGTATGACACAAAGTGGAATCTGTGTTGATGCACATTTTAATTTATTTATATATATAGTTTTACTTTAGATGTATTTATATATAAAACATTAGGTTTGTTTCTTGACAGAGAAGTCGATTATTGCCATTGCTTTTATTTAGTTGACTGTTCTTTTGAAATGGGGAACGGAAGTTAATACTTTTGTACATAAATGGGAATGTCCAAGAGAGTAAATCATTTTCACCTTCTCTTTCATCTTCTCGATCTTCCTGACAGAGCTGCGGCGCTGTGCCCTCTCTTCATGCCGCAGCAGGTTGACATTCAGGTCCCCAGACTTGCTGAACTGCTTCTCTTCCTGCTTCTCAGCATCCTTCAGTTTGCTCTCAGCACTGATGCTCTCTGTGTGGTACATGTGATATGTCTTCATCACCTACAGGGGGCAGAAAGGAGGCACCAAGGAGTGGTCAATCAATAAACATGGACTTAACAACTGAAAAATAACAAACCGTGCATAGTAAACCATATATGTTGTGCATGTGTAGTTACTGTTCCTATATACAAACATAGTCTGGCTTAAACTGGTTTATCTATCAGGGTCTGGCTCTTAGTATAAAAGAGAACATTCTTACTGTATTTATTACATCCTAATAAATGTCCTTTTAATCAAGCAATCATAACTGTCCTAATATCTAACTAACATTTAACCAAAAGAAGTATTGGAGAGGTGTGCACGATCACGATGCATAGATAATATACAATATGCATCACAATACTTTATAGTAGTGCTACTACACTGCTATCACAAACTCTTGCTACAATGATACTGAATGATTAATTAGGCTCTGGCTTTAAAGAAAGTATTAGAAGTATATAGTGTATCACAATAACAAAATGTATCACAATGATGATAACATTTCATCATATTGCACACCTCTGATTGGAGCTATTCCCTACATTCTCAATATAATCACAGAATCTTCTCTATGGTTAATGTGTGGTTGTAAAGGAGAACAATTCGGTGGCACAGCTGTCACCCCCAGGACAAAGAGAGTGGTTTTGAAGGATGACTGTGTTGAATGAACAATGGACTCAATTTGTTCAGAGTTTCGCTGACATATGCACACACATGCACACACACTCTCCCTTTTTGTTCATTACTGTTGCTGAATCAAATCCAGGACTCTGCGGGAGAGATCTGTGCTGCGATACCTTGTTCAGCACAGAAGCAGCCAAAGCTTCTCCTAAACCTTAAGAGCCACAGTTAACTAGAGATAATAAAAGCATAGTGCAATTCTACATTAATTAGGCTGTTCCTCAGTCACAGCTCATTGGGACAAGAACGGAAATTCTGTGTAGCATGACTTTCAGTTCTGTATGCAGAGAACAAGACATTTTATTATGATGTGAAAGAGATTAAATGTTTGGTAGAGCATACAGTGGATTTTTTTTACATTATACCTTTAGTTATTATCATTTTTGTTATTCCTTTACTCTATTAATAAAAAGTGATATTTTTTTAAATCCAATGTAAGTATATTCTATTGCATATTTCTATGTAATTAAATCTGCTATTGTGTATTTACTTTTGAAAAATATCATAACATAAGCAATAACTCAAGCAGGACACTTGACTGAGGCAAACAAGTCTAGAAGTCCCTTTACTGGCCCTAAACTGCTCCTTTCAAAACAGTGGCAAAGCAAACCTGCAAGAACATCACTTCAGTTCTGAACAAAATAAATCCTTGCAGTACCTTACAGTAGAACTGAAACAGAAAATCTCTATGTAGAGGGCAAAAATAAAATATCAAATAAATAACGTTCCCAGCTCTGTAATCAGACTAGTCATTCAGGCTGAAAATAGGATTCCTGTTCCTGCAGGGAAGATGAAGCTCTGCAGTCAGACACTGTTGGCCTTAAAATGAAGCATATCTTTCCAGTTACTTCATCCTTGAAGGGCTGCACAGGGCACAAGAGAAGAGGGTGATGAACAGTATTGTACCAGAACTCTACAGGTAGGCCATCTGTTGAACATGTATAGGAGTTTGGAACTGGCGGAATAAGGAATTAAGGTCCAACTTGCTCTCAAAATAAAGACAGGACTTTCGTACAAACATGCTGTGATGTGTCAAGAAGCATTAGGCCTATAAATAAAGGACAGAGATGATTCCAGACTAGGGTTGAACATTTCTGGTTTCCACAACAACACACACTGTAGTATTTAATCTGCACTAACTCACTCAGCTCATCAAAGGCTTTGTCATTAGCTCACAAGCTGAAACACGATTTCCATCCTTCTTCAAGTGTTATTGACCTATTCACTGATGGACCTCATACAGCCAGGAGATGCCAATACAACGGATGATTTTTCTGACTAATTGAATTACTAAGCCTTTGGCAGGCACACTGCTCATGCAAGCAGACACACACAGACACACACAATCACACACAAACACACAGCCCTCTGGTTAGTGCCTTAGAATTGTGAATCCAGTGTATCATCCTTTGTTTCCATTTAATCTGTGTCACGCTAGGGTAGCTCTTTGTATTTGGTCCTCTATGTAGTAAGCATTTCACAAAACTAATGTGGGTGGGCTTACGTTGTAGATGAAGTAAAGGCTTGCCAAAAAAATTACTCAACTTTCCACTCACCCCACACAAAGTCCAAAGTTCAAACGCTAGTCAATAAATCTTTCTTGTAAAGGCATCTGAACATGCCTCCCAGGCTTTGTTAAAATTGCATCCGGTTTATCATTAAAATGTCATAGACGTATCAATGTCTTTTACGACACGGAATGATGTAAAATTAAATTACGCTAAACTTGTCTTGGCTGATCACCTGACACAGTTCTCAGCATTTGATTTCTTCCCATAGCATTTCTCACCAGGGGCATAGTCGCCAATCTCACTAACAGACACTGATAATCAAGTGAATGATCATTTTTAAAGAGATAGTTTGGCAAAGAATCTTTCCTCTTCTGCCAGTTGTAGTCAGTTTTCTTCTTAAGTTGTACACTACAGTTACAAGACTACTGATGCCAACAAGCACTAGAAGGATAATACAGCACAAAATGCAAGCATCACGGAAGCCACATGCTCAAATAAGCACATACCTGCCCAAGCAAAGTTGTTAAGAAATCACCACATCGGTGAGGTCTCATGGTTAGCCATTAAAAAAATAAATAAATAAAATTCTGTCCCTTGAGTGCACATCTCACTGGTTAAGAGCTGTGCAGTATAATGACAGCAACAGCCAACAGCCTGCTGCTTATTTATATTGCATCTTCTGGTTCTATTGGCCAATACTGCCCTCTCAAATTAGCACAGTGTGTTGGTTTTGCGTACTGACACTTAAAGTGCCTATCAAAATCGATGCTAAGGCAAATCAAGCAGTGACTAAAAGGCACTCAAACATAACAGAAAAACCTCTTATATGGAGTATTTAACTTCATTTCATCGGCAAGAAAAAAATTGTGGAATCCATATTAATTTGGTAAAGTGTGTAGTAGAGTTTAGATCGGGCCCAAAAAATGAAACCCGACCCTACCCGAGCCCGTGCACCTTGTGTCCGAGCCCAGCCCGGCCCGACACAGTAACTGTAATTATCGGCCCGAGCCCGATTAAACCCGACAGTTTTTTAATACGTGGGCCGTTATAACACACGTTCTCAGCTGTGGGTGCGTTCGTAAACTAACACCCCGAGCGCTTGATCACGGCCCGGCCCAGCCCGAGGACAGTGACAGGAAATATCGGGCTTGGCCCGTGTTCGGGTTCGGGTTCACATTACTTTACCAAATTCTAAATCTGTTTTCATAACTCATCTTCCAATTTCATTGGAGTTATGTTGACATGTATGCAGCTGTAACAGATATGCAGGGCAGCTGGTGGCCAAATGGTCCAGGAGCAGCCTCTGGTCGTGGGTTCAAATCCCAGGACTCCTATTGGTACCACTGAGGTTCCCTTGAGCAAGGTATTGTTCCCACACACTGCTCTCCGGCCGCTGCTTTCCTGGCTGCCCTCTGCTTCACTTGGTGAATGGGTTAAATGTAGAGGAAGAATTTTGTTCTGTTCACACTGTGTGCTGTGGTGTCTTCACGTACGACAAATGGTCACTTTACACTTTACTTTACATAATAGCTTCTGACACTTTGAGATGTTGCTGCTACTGCAGTTTCTAGCTATATATCTAGCTATATACTAGCTATGTATCTAGCTATAAAAGAACTTTTGTCAATTTGTCTATGTAGCAGTGTCAGAAACCATATAAGCAAGCCTATTTAAGAACCCTTAATGACTCCGAGTGGTTTCAGCCAAATGTGTGATGATTTAACTGTGCATTTGGTGGCGTATAAGCCAAAGATATTACACCCACTCCTAAGTGTAGTAATATGTCTAAATATGACACACGAAACACTGCGGCTCTTTAAACAAACTCTACAAATCGCAGTCATTAAAGCTGCCCGCTGCATCCGGGCCCTCATCTCCTGCATCCCCTGCTGGAAAAGGCTGTTTCCTGCAGCTCATTAAGAGGAGGATGAGCAGGGTGTTAGCCTCACTAACCCTTTACCTCAGTCTAGTAAAAGCGCACAGATGTGAGCAGCCTATTAAAGGACTTCTCCCCTGATGCTGGGAACTGTCATCCAAGGCTGTTTTCCAGCTGCAGCTTCTGTTAAAAGGTCCAGGGCTAAGTCTGAAGCTAAAAGGTGATTCAATATCATTTAAGTAAGAACGAGAAAAGTGTTTTTTAAACACACTAATGTGGTGCTCACTGTTAGAGGAGTTATGGATCATGCTGCAAAATGTTGTAACATCCATAAGATCTAAGATAGCTGCCTAGAACTGATTCCTTTACATTTCACTTTATGGTGCAGTTTAATGGGCAGTGCTGCACAATTTTTATGAAAGCTAACAGCTGCCTCTTTTATGGTGTGCTGCTTTCTGGAACACACAGATCGGCAGCCTTTCGCAAAAGGATGCCGGCATTTACCAAGAATAAGAGCCAAACTCTCATAATCACATTTATCTTTTGATCTGCAGGCAGTCACAAGTCGTGAAAAAATAGGTTATGACAGGAAAACATAAAGCTGTGCCCTAGTTGGAGGGGTTCACAGAAGTCTTACTACACACTCCAGTGTGGGAGAGAAACTAGGTTACCATTCCACTCCTCACAAAGCTGTCACCCATCAACCCATTCCCCTACAGATGGGGAAAAAGAAAGAAAAAGGAAAAAAAAAAAAAAAACACAAATAAGGTAGTTGCAGACATGGCTGAAGGACCTCCAGCTAAAGAATCCTATTTACAGGCACACAGAGGAGGTTCAGGCACTGAAGTCTGGTGATAGCTTCAAGCTGTTTACCTATAAAAGCAGGACAGCCTTCAAAAACACTGAGCAGTCTAGGAAAGGGTCGACAACTCCAAGCAAGAGTACAATAACACAGATCCACTTCATGTATCCTGAAAACCACATTCAGTGTTACATATATGTGAAAGACTTGCCCCTAAAAAGCAGAGTTGATAAAATTTTAATTTGCACAGTCTCACAAAATGTAGAGCAATAGACGGCTTGATCAAATCGACTCTGAAAATGCACACTTAAGATGACCATAACGTTATATGAGAAAATGTGCTGTCATCTTAACAGCATCACTGTCCTGTTTGTGCCAAGGAAAGACAGCCCAGGATATGTTCACTAGGGCCTGACTCATATTGGTTTATTCAGTATCAGCAAAGATTGTGTGAAGCATTGCAGTATATCATTGTCCAGTCATGGCATGTGTGCAAGGGGATGGCTTTAGATGCTCAAGTGCCTGCCCCTTTGGCCATAGTGCCGTATTTGCTTTGGTTTTGCTCCCCCAGTTTGTTTTTCCATTTCTGAACCCAAAAATCTTTTATGTTGGGCTATATTATACAGACTTTGTGTTTTACAAATCTGACATATTAGAATCATTTAAGAGTACATTCATGTCTTGCAAGCGAAGATATTCCTAAAAGAAAAAAATAAAATACACATTCTCTGATCAAATTCCTCTGCTCTTTCATTGAAATGTGTTTGTTACACAGGCGCTTTTAACAATGCTGGCAAGCACTGCGTTGCCCTAGTTTTTGCAATAAAGAAAGCACAAACATGATGCGCCATTAAGACAGAATGTGGCCAAGATTTCATTTGCAGCATCTTCTGCACATCTTAAAGCCACAAACCACACAATCCTCCAACTTGGCCAAGACGATGCAATTCACAGCACTACCATCACCCGGTACTGTTACTCTCACTGTGCCATTTCTAAAGAACGGTCAGTTACTAGTCCAGCTTTGACCACTTTACTAAGTCCTAAAACACAGCTGTTACTGATGAAATCTGACAAAGGCATCGTAGATGAAGTGCTGCATGCAGCACTGAGAAAACCACTTCTGTTCTGTTTTCTTCTTTGTGTCAAGCAAAGGGAGTAATTGGCCGTACTGCAGCAGAGGGACTGCAGTCTCTCTGCATTCTTACGTCCCATTCCTGATTCCCAACACATAATTCAACCAACAGACGGCTGAGTGATCAATATTCAAGCCTGCAGAAAAGGGCTTTATATATACATGATGAAGAATTTTATTTATTTTTGTTGTTTTTAATTATACAGAGCAGCCAATTAAATCGATTTCAATAGTATATCTGCTTTTGACATACAAATAAAAGAAATCTTAAAAAGCAGGTCCTATTATATTTCATTTATTAGATACATACAGACATACAGACACACACACACACAGGGAGTGGGGATGGAATTGTTCACACCTTGTTGCAGACAATACCAATACTAAAAACCTACATCTCAAAAATAACATAAATCAACGTAATTATCAGCAGTAAAGCGATATGAAATAGTTTTCAGCAAGGTTGCTGTTACAGCCATTAACATATGGATCATCTGGTTCCTATCACAAATACTGTGCACAGTTCAGACACTGTAACTCTCTATAATCGCACATCTCAAATGCAGTACGTTTGTGTGCAGAATTTGTGAAAGAAATTGATGGAATTCCTTTTTAAGGATTGTTGATTAGCTTTTCATTGTCACAGTTATAGATCAGACATGACAAATACTGTAAAGATCCAAATTATTAATATGGCAGTACAGTCTTACAGTATTTAGAAGATTTTCAGAGCACTGAGAGATTAGTGTAACTTTGTAGCAATGGGGTATATAAACTATATATTAGTATAGCAGTGGTGTAGCATTCCTGCTTGGATAGGGACTCAAACCAAAGTCTTCTGTATGCAGGCTGTGGTGTTTTCCAACACAGTGAATTAACTGCATGAGCATCAGAGATAATAAAAAATTAAATACTGAAGAGATAATAATCATCACTGATATTTAGTGGTTTCTGAGTACCTGACTCACAGATTGGCATGATTCTCCTGTTTTAGTTTTAACATCCTAAAAGCCCACAAAGAAACGCCAGATAAAATATCCCAACAAAATCAAAGAAACCTCAGTATTACGGTTCTACAGCCGTTCCCAAATGTCCCCCATATATCTTCAACTGGCAACTGTGGTGTTAAAGAGATTTATATCCCCTCTCATATCTCTTCAATGATGCATTATCTTCTTTCACAGTGACCTTGAAACGCACTGCTCAAGCTCCCTGGCTCAGTGTGCTTGTGGCACCTACCATTTAAAAAAGAGAAACATTAGTGGCTTCATTCATAAACTCCTCTGAGCTTGTAGAAAGCTTGTGCACGACTCAAGGACAAAGGACACTTGTTATGAAGGTCCTGTCCTTCCAGAACCAATTCAAAGAACTTTTAAACTGTTTACTACAGCAGGGAGGTGAAGTGCATGTCTGGGAGAGTGCCATCCTGCCTGTATGCAGTTCACTGAGAGCTTCTCCATTGACAGCACATTTGCATTTCAACATCATACTGTTCTAAAATTATATTTACCCACAAGTTTACTTCACTTTACCAACACAGCTGTCAAGATAATGGCCAGGATGGAATATCACATTAGCCATTTCACAGAGCTGGAAAGGGGAAGGGGGAAAGTCCCATTGCAATGTTTGAGGTTTTTGCAATAAAAACTGTGGCAGGAGTCAGAAATGCAACAAAATAAGCTACTGCAAAAGAGCTTTCAATGTCAGTTAGAACGTTCATCAGATTCAAAGAAAAACAAATGAATACTCAGATGTTAAAAGCAATGTGCTGCAGCTCCTTATATTCCCGGCCATGGGTTATGTGATATGGTTACATGCACGATCCACCCAGCTTATCAGGACAACAGCATATCACTGACATAGTCATTCTGGCCTAATTCCACAAGTGCTTAATTGGTAGAGAAAGTGCTCAATGTGAGGTTCGTACTATCATCATTGTGCTAATATGCTTTTAGGAAACAGGGCACTGAAAGCTACTTCAGAACAGTTTTTCCCTCAACGGCCATCTATTGACCCTGGCGTTTTCATCCGCAGTTACACACTATTGCATGCTATACTATTCATTTTCTTCAATCAAGAAAGATACTTATTTGAAATTGTAGTATATTTAAATGTTGATGAATAAACAACAGGATCAGGGTCCTAACCCCCAGAGTGAACAGTGGAAAGGGAGAATGAAAACAGCAGTACAACATTCTTGTTAGGGCTGTACAACGTATATAAAGTACCATACAGTGATTATACAGCTACGGCAACATACCTTCCACTACACTGACTGCTTTTTTATATGTACCTATTCAATTATGGAAAATTGTCCACCTGTTCAAAGCTGCTAATGAGGCAGCTGCTATAGAACACAGAGGACGAGCGATGACGGCAGAGATCAGTCTCTGGTCTGCTCTCTCGCTCTCTCCTTCTCCCAGAGATACAAAAATGCTCAGACAGCAAAGGAACTCATCCAGAGAGAGAGAGAGAGAGAGACAGAGAGAGAGAGAGAGAGAGAGAGAGAGAGAGAGAGAGAGGAGGAGAGAGAGAGAGAGGGGAGAGAGAGAGAGAGAAGAGAGAGAGAGAGAGAGGAGAGAGAGAAGAGAGGAGAGAGAGAGAAGAGAGGAGAGGAGAGAGAGAGGAGAGAGAGAGACAGAGGAGAGAGAAGAGAGAGAGAGAAGAGTGAGAGAGAAGAGAGAGAGAAGAGAGGAGAGAGAGAGAGAGAGAGAGAGGAGAGAGAGAGAAGAGAGAGAGAGAGAGAGAGAGAGAGAGAGAGAGAGAGAGAGATATTATGTTGTTCATTATGAGTGAGGAGGAAAGTGTGTGGTTGAGCTGAAAGATGAAGGGATGGAGGGAGAGAAGTAGTATAAGTGCAGAACCGCAGAGAGATTTTCTGCAGGAGTGCTGAACTGCATTCCAGCTTGTAGTTCCGAAATGAACAGAAATGTGGAAGTGATTTAAGAGGGCGGACTGCTATTTTAAACAATGGTTTCACCGTCCATTATTTCCATTATTATTACAGATATCATCTTGATGATCATCATCATCGCCGTCCCACCATACAATAAATCTGTGTCTTCAACAACAGGTCATGTGAAAGACTGTTTTCCTCTTTCACAAAATTCCAGCATGCTGCGTTGCCATGGTGAAGGCCCCAGTGGGCGAGTTCCATTCAAAAAGAAAAGAGCAGAGTGGAAGGGAGGGAGAGAGACTCTACTCACAGTGTACAGCTCGTTCGTCACTTTCACCAGCTCCTCGTGCATCTGAATGCCAATTTCTTTACTCTGGAAAACAGAAAGCGAACACGTCAACAATGATTACACATTTCACACTGAGCCAGAACATGCTTAGAGCCCCCCGCCCTCAGGCTGAGACTGCAAATCAATACTTTTATATTTAGAGCCCACCAACCAGAGACATAAAGGAAAAAATACATTCAGCATAAGAAGGCAAACCAAAAAAGCAAAAGGCAAGAAGCAAGCAAGAAAAACACAGACAGAGACGGTCAGACAGAAAACAAAAGACAAACAAAGGCAGACAGGAGGCAAGACAGGTAGAAACAATGACAATGACAGACAGAAAGAAATGTAAAAAAAAGGCAGAGAAAAGAAAAAAGAAAGGCAGACAGACAGAAAGAAAACAAACAAAAAGAATGACAAATGCAGAAAGAAAAAATACAATGACAGAAACAATGACAGAAAGACCAAACGAGAGACAGACAGTCAGGAAGAAAGACAGGAAGGTCATGTGTGATGGTGGAGTGTTGCTGTAGTTAGTCTGGTCACTGGGAGCTGGCGTAGCTGCTCGTTAGAGGACTCTGGCTCAGTGTGTACTGAAGACTCTTGGCATGTCTGCGGTTTGTAGTTAGTTGTTATGTGCACTTCTTCGTTTTCCTGTGATTACTGCAGGCCTGTATTTAGCAGTAGTGCAAATGTCAGTCTTTTCATTACACTTTACCAAGTCTCACACCATAAGACCGGACTGCGAGAGGTGAAAAAAATCTGAAGGAAGTGATTAAAATAAATGATCCGACATTTGACGCTCTTTCTTTCATCGTGGTGGTCTTTCATGTTCAATGTTGGGTTGGACTCTCAAGAGTGACCACAAACTAAGAACAGAGGACAGCCTTTCGCTTCATTCGAGTCTTTAGTTTAACCTAAAAGCAGCAGACACTGTTCACACCGATTGATGTAGATAAGAAAAGAGAACATCTTGTGACAGGAGGAGACATTTAATCATTCAGACATTCAGAGATTCTATCAGTGACACATTGACTGGGGGCAGCTGGTGGTTAGGAAATTGCCCCTGCAATCAGAAGGTTGCGGGTTCGAATGCCAACACTGCTAGTGTCATCGCTGAGGTACCCTAGAGCAAGGCACCACCCCCACACACTGCTCCCCGGGCGCCCCTCGTTGGTGGCAGCCCTCTGCTTCACATGGTGAATGGGTTAAATGCAGAGAAAGAAGTCCACACTGAGTGCTGTGGTGTGTTCACGTGTGACTATAAGGGGCCACTTTACTTTACTTTAATTGTGTAAAACCTAAGACAAATCATAACATGAACGACAAGTGCTTGGTA
Source organism: Hydrocynus forskahlii (assembly GCA_037974365.1). NCBI lineage: Eukaryota > Metazoa > Chordata > Actinopteri > Characiformes > Alestidae > Hydrocynus > Hydrocynus forskahlii. The sequence continues at coordinate 19,112,528 of JBBPCX010000114.1, read as the reverse complement.
CAAAATAAAGTCCTACAAATGACCATTATCTTACACATTCTATTAAATGTAGTTTACTATGTATCAGGACAAAATGCAGTTTGTAAAGTGTATTTACAGGCATCATATAGATCAAAAGCTGGATATTGTTGCTGTCAGGTTAAAATCATGTCTCTCTTTTTATTTATGTCTTATTTTGTTTTACATTGTAAGCCTCTTACATTGTGTGGAAAGTCACAAATTGACCAAAAGACCCAAAACGATTTGAAAATAAAATTCTTTTTACATTTCAGCTGTAATTAAGAATGTTTCCTTTAGATCTGAGGTTTTGTTCTGAAAGAGATGATACATTTCTTAATATGAGAATGCTTCTACGGTGTATAATCATAAATCTGATATTACTATACATGAGGACAATTTAATGAGACAAAGATCAAAATGCTTATTTTTTTCAAAGTTTGAAAAGTTGGAGACCAGTCCCAAGTTTCACACACACACACACATGCGTGCACACACACATGCACGCACACACACACACATACGCACACACAGACACACGCACAGATACATGCACACACATACACGCACACACATACACATACATGCACACACACACACGCATGCACGCACATATGCACACACACAGCTAGCTAAAAGTGGGTAGCTATAGGACAATATATGGAAGGAAACTCTCAGGTGGATGAGAAACTGAACTACGGAAAGAAGAGGGTTAGCTGGCAAGATGTTCTATCAGCATGACGAGGCGGGGATGCATCTTAAATACACTTCTCAGCAAAACACCTACACAGAAGTGGAGAACTCTCCTCATACTATTGCATGTAGATTCACTGCTTTGACTTTTGTTCTTGTTATACTTTTCATCACTGTGAAACACTGTGAGGGTGACTTTCACACTTAAAAAAAAAAACATCAAACAATTAACAAAAAATGTAAAACTTGACGTGCAGAAACACAAACCCCTATGACACAAGAAACACTAGAGCTACCTTCTATTTCAGGTTAAGGCTGGACATGACATGTTCGATTGTTTATAAAACGGATAGGCTTAAATGTCTCACCACAAGAGTGACTCACTCTCTCCTGCCACTGAGCACTTATTTCACAGAACTGTCTGTGACAAGATAATATAGTTTTTGTTCCAGCCTTCTGAAACCAAGGGTCCTTATAGAGGGAGTTTCTGGGAAGGCTTTATATTAGATGGTGGAACATCAGAGCAGTGAAGTAAAGGTTTGATTGGATTCAGCAACAAGAGCATTAGTGAGGTCAGGTACTGATTTTAGATGATTAGTTCAGGATCAGAAATGCCACTCTAACTCATCCTAGAGGTATTGTATGAATCCCCATCACTGTAGAGAATACACCTCCACTGCTCCATAGCGCAGTACTAGAGGATTTTATACACTAGTAGGTTTTATATCCTCTAGTCAATGCTTATCGAATAGTGGCCAATTCATATTATCTCTCTCTACATTAAGAACACTGGAGTCTATATCCATCTCATTTGTGTGGGAGGTGTTATGGACAATAACTGACAGCCTGATACAAGCATTTCATCCTGTCTCACACACGCATAGCCCCAAAATGGATGCATATAATAAGACAAAGGATGCATACATGCTAACACGCTGAATGAAATTAAAAGATATTCTCTGTTGGGAAATATTTGAAGTTGCAAGGTGGAAAAAAGAAAGATGACGGTAATGTTACTTGTGCCCATAGAAATAGCATATTTCAGATTAAACCAGGAAGGCTTACATAATTAAAATTAAGTTTCTGCTTCTGTTGCTTCACTGTATTCTGTGTATTGATCAGAGTGCTGCGTTTTCAAGTGGAATAAAAACTATTGCAGACTTGTTCTTGAGTATTGCTCCACTTCTGGTTATCAAGACAGAACACTGACTACAAACAGCTTGCCTAATGTCCCTCAGAGAAACTGTGAAATAGTTCAGCCGACATTTCCCGTGTTAATCTGTGGCTGCATCTGTGCTAGCTGACACAGGAAAGCAAGAGGAACAAACAGAAACTGTTTTTACTCTTTATATCTGAATTTCATTAGAACGACACCACTTTGCAAATTCAATTACAGGCTGATATTGTCTTTGTTTTTTGTTTTTTTTGTTTTTTTATTTCTTCCAACCAAAAGTTGAAAGCACCATTTGATGATTTCAGACATAATTATTTGGTGGGCAAAATGACTAGACACATTAGATCCCTGATATGCATTCCGATAAAGTGATGTTACCTAGTTTATCAGTGGTGAAAACATGTTTCTGTTAATTAGTGTGCACATGGAGACATAATACCAGTACACTCTTCATTAGTACTGCAAGTATCATACGTTTACAACGCCTGAACAGAATTCTTAATAATGCAGTAATTCCTCATAATGTCTTAATAAGGCTGCTGATTGTTTTGCAAACAGTATGCCTATCTCCAAAGCAAATGCTGTTTAATAAGAGAGCCGAATGTGTTTGATATTCTGTCTGTAGTTGGCATTTAGATACACTACTTCAAGTGACGACTTCCATCACAGAATACGCAGACAGCCACAGCTTGCAGCTGATAGCTCTGATGCAATATTATGAAACAGAAAATACAACCGACACAGTGCAGTCACTCTCTGTCAGAACCACTCTTCCCAATACTGTCATGCTTCATTCTTCACCCGACTGCCTTCCCTTTAATCATGCTTCCACTCATCTGAATCACTGGCACATGTGACTAGTTAATATCTCTGCAAGAGTAATTGGGGCATTGGGATACGCCGATCGTTTTCAGCACATACAGACAGTGCGCTGTGCATGTTAAATGCTTCAGACAAGTTCATGAAGAGGTTTATAGAAAAACTAAACTTCCCACGAGAGTGGAGAGCTGCTCCTTAACATGCGAGGTGAGCTGTCAAACTTGTGTTACTTTACATGGAGTAAATCCACAGGGATAGGCTCTTAGCCTCAGGCTAGCAGGGTCCCCAGCTGAGAATCTAGTTTGAGTTCTCAGCATGTAGGTGTTTAACACCTTAAAAATCATGCCCTTCACCGCCAATGTACTAAAGGTACAAAATGACAAACATTACAAAAGCAAATAGAACCAGCAAGCGACTTCTCAAAGCATTTTTAAAAGATAGGACTAGCCAGATAGGGCCAGATATACAAACCTTAAGGACATTTAAAAAGAACTGTTATGACAATTCTTGAACGATTTTTCAAGAATCAGTTGATTCTTGCAATTGCAAACATGTAATGAAAAAACAAAAAAGAATGTCTCGCTGATCCACTAGTTAAAAGTGCAAGATAAAAAGAATAAGTATAACAAATTGTATATAGTTCATCCCCAAAAAGCCATTTTCGTGATGCAGGCTTGCCGTGGCAGTAGCGATCTCTGCTTCATACAATTTACACAAAACACTGAGACTGAGAATAATCATCACATGGCATTTCTCTAAGATAATAGCTAAGGACAGAATTTTCAGCCGAGTGTTTGGTATGTAGTCATTCATCACAGTATATTCATCACCAATCCAATCGGGTCAGTTTTGCACTGTTAGTAAGTAATTCAGTGTTTAATTTGAGTTCCATCATCTTAACACAATTTGCTCATCACTGACACTTACATATCACATAACAACAAGACAAGGCAAACATCATGATACCTGGACAAATTCTCATTTGTTGTTTCTGAAGTTTGAAAACAAGATGAAACAGAAAAAAACAAACTTACAAACAGCAGTGCCGAGTTTAAAAAAGGTAACAAAAAGCTTAGAACATTTTTAATTCAGTGTCTGAAAAATGTTAACAATTTTAACAAATAGACAGACATCCAATCAGGCTATCATGCAGTTTATGTAGTTATCATGCATTGGTTGTCATTTGCAAGCATTCTACATGTGTCATTCTGATGATAAACAGTTGTTTAGTGTTGTAAAAGTACTGATCTACTCAGAAAAGTGTAGCACAACATAATATATGATGATAACAATGACATGCCATCATATTATCCATTCCTAAATATAAGCAGCCAGCAGTAGTCTGGTTTTTAGGGTCACTTTCCTTGCTCTTGTATGAAAGGAGACTAAAAGGGAGGGGTTCCACTTAGAGAAAGAACTGCCAGGTGTAAACATGCTGGCAGTGTTTGGATTAGACCTCAAAAATTTGGGCTATGTGCTGACAGCATTCCTACACATACTAAGTACATCCAGCGGGAGTATGCTATATGGAATACTGCAGTTAGAGGCAGATGTGTATGCAGTGGTACGTCACTATATAGTGTTGGCACATGGCTGTTAATGTATATCTCTACTCTCTACCTGCCAGAAATCCATTCCGCTAGCTGTCAGCTCTTAAATTAGAATTTGACACTCCAGTACCGCAGTCAGACAGGCTAAAGCACTCGGCTACAGCAGTTTACTGGAATCTTTTTGGCTGTCAGATCTCATCATTAATTTAAACTACATTCATTTGGGAGAGTTTTGAATAAGGCACATTTTATTACCATGTGTCGTACTGTGTCCATTTAAATAGTTTAGTGAAAGATCGTCCAAGACGGTTTTAGTAAAAATTTTGCTTCTTTAGTTTAGCACTGCAGCTATGAGACTAATGCAGCTTACAAACACTAGAAATCATCAGTTTGACATGTTGTGTCTGTAAATCCATACCTACAACATCTTTCAAACCACATTAGACTTCATTACAGAGCAGACTCGTCTGTAGTTTAGGACAGAGTGTGACGTCCTGTTAACTATTACAACTGAACAAGACTTATGGATGCTGCAGATAATGTTCATATTTGCTGTTTCTATTCATAAATAATCTTGAACTTTCAAAATGAAATGTATTTTGTGTTTAGAAATGTAAACAATAGAAATGGTGAACATAATCAAGCATCTATATTTCCCGTGTGACATGGAGGAACAAAAAGGAAAATCATGTCTAAAATGGCTCTCCCCAGTAGGCAGTTAAACGCTGAAGATTTGTCCATTTTTAAAGCTCATAGTTAGTCACCTCAGCAAGGACCTGGAAGAGAACTGAGCAGGTTACAAGAAGTCTGGGGGCTTTGGATCTTCTTTAGGTGTTTGTTGGCACTGTTAGCCTTGTAGCTCCAGTGCTGAAGAAGTAAAGTCTGAACACCAACACCAAACTTGACTACATGTCAATCTAAAGTAAATGAAGCCATTCTTTTTATCCCATCTGCATTGCCTGTTGCTTTGACTAAATCTCATAAACTCATTACTGCGACAACTATTGTCTCAGCTAGAGAATCAGGTGTGTCTGCGCGTGTGCAGGTTTGTGTGCATGTATGATGGAAAGAGAAGAAGAAAGAAGGAGGAGGCACAGACCTTTTTGAAAAGCCGGATGACATCCTCGCTGATCTGAGCGAGGCGAACGATGACATTGTTGATGTAGATGTCGTTGAGAGTGGCGTGATCTCTGCTCTCTCTACGGGTCTGATTCAGAACCAGGTACCAGCAGTTCACTGAGGAGAGCAGGTGCTGATCTTTCCTGAGGAACAGAAAAGGGACAGAACAGAGGGATTTCAAGACTTTTAAAGTGGTCCAAACACTACTTCCATTTTGCAGTGAGTATTTAGATTTTGGATATGTCCCATATAGCAATGCTGAAGTTCATTTGAAACAGCATAAAATGACAAAAAACACTAAAATAAATCAACTGTGAAAAGAAAAAAAATTATATACCTTCCTTCTCATAAATAGAACACAAAAACATCGGATAAATGAAAGACAATTAAAGTCCAAAAATAGTTGACAATTCTACACAGCTCACTTTGGCATACTTTCCCCACAAAGGATGCAAGAGAACATCCAAAAATAAGACCACTGTGATGACAGATACAGTGCTTTATCATCCAATAAGAACAGCATCTTTAATAAAAGCTCACTTTGCATTTATTACTGTTGTCATTTTAGTGAAGGAGAAACAAGTATTTAGACACTTTTGCCTTTATTATTTTTCCACCTAAGACAAAACATCTTTTGAATTGGATTTTATTAATAGAATCCTAATTATATATTCATACAAATGATTAAATAAACAAGACCGGCAGGGAAATCTGTAAGAAGTAATAAGCTTTTTGCCGTATCAAGGTTCGCTTTTGGCCCATTCCTCTTGGTAAACCCTATTCAATCTCCAAGGTTACAAAGGTCCCTTTGATTAAAAACCTCCATTTATTTTCAGTGGCATTCAATTGAGTTATTCCGACTGTATTTTTGGGGTCATTGTCTTCTTGAAATGTCCATCTTCTCCCCAGATTCAGTTCTCTAGTGCTCTAATATGTTCCAGCACACTGCAACATTAATGCCCCAGTATTGTTTGCAGGGAAGCATGGAGACTCTCACCCCTATCCTTCATTGCAGGTACGGCATTCTTTGTATCAATTATGTACTTTATTTCCAAACATCGTGAGATGAAAAATTGCTAAAGAGCTCTATTGTTATTTCATCTGACAAAAAGAGGGGAAAAAAACATCCCCCTTACTGATTACTGTCAGACCATTACTGGACACTGAACCTTCAGGACCCCCGCTACATGGTAATGGGGATTATTTAAGTGAATTACAGACTTTCTTACACACTTTGCCCATTTTATGTATATATTTTCTGTATATAGGACTTACAATCATTTAAAAATCATTAATGTTTTCAAAAATCATGCTAAAACTGGCCTCCAGTGTTTCCTAATGTCCCTTGCTCACTTTTAGATACCATGCCAATAAAACAACAACAAAGCATCCCTTCTAAACACGCTCTTCTTCACACAAACATGCGGTCTGACAGCACATCGATCACTTAATTCCTTCACGCCGCTAATCATAATGACCCTGAGAGAAAGAGCGTCCTGGCTTGAACCTAATCAGCTTTCAAGGCCATAAGCCTGTGCTAACCGCCAACCCGGACTTGGTCTCCGCCTCAATCCTATCTCCTCCACAAATCAATCAACAAGCTTGAGGATGAAGAAAGAAACGAGTGGGTGAGAGAAGAAATCTCAAGAAGCGCAGAGATAGCAGGATGAGGTTTCAGATAAGGGATGTGAAGGCAATTACTTTTGGGAGTTTGAGAACAAGGGAGAGAACATCAAAGCACGGCCCCTTCGGAGAGTTAGCGAAATGCTAATCACTGCTAATGAAGTGCGTATCTCGCTCCAGCAGCATGAGGCTAGCATTATTAGCCGGCTAATCCGCTCCCTCCACCAGGGATAAACAGCAAACAAAGTAGCGCATGCTACCCATCCTATTATTTATCTCTTAGTCTGTTGGGCCTTTTTGGCAAAACCAGTAATCTGGTTATCAGTATTAACATTTGGAGGACCACATTTACGGTGTACTGCAAGATCTACGATTTTCTAAATGAGAACTGAATAGACACAAGGTGTGTCAAAAACCCCACCAAGTAATTGTGTTATTCTTAACGGTTTGATCTGTAATGTACCTAAGTATCTATATTAATCACATTTGTGTTAAGTGTTACAACCACTCCCTGCAAGCCACATCTGGTAGAACCCAGCCCTGCACATCACAGCAGAGTCAATTTGAGGAGCAAGATCTACTGATCCTTCTCACAAAACCACCTCAAGCTCTGTCAATAAACATTTAAGTATCATAATCAGTGATAAATAGTACATTAACTGGACCTCTATATGGTACAACAATATGTTAAATTAAACATTTGGCATTTTTTCCTCATTCTCATTGCCTCAGTGTGTCCACATGTCTGTTTTGTTTTTTTTTTTTTAAATTAGAAACTAGGGTTGTGTTATTAACTGTTAAATCCCTTAGCCCCTAGCCCTGTTTTCTTTTTCAAGTGTATTTTAAACTGAACCACAAAACAAAGTCCTATGTGGCAAGAGTAAAGAAAAAAATAAACCAAAAGTTAAAAAAAAAAAAGCAAAATAAAATTTAAAAAGATTTTACAAACTTGAAATTCTATGTTTCAATAATAGTGGCTTTTCATTTAAAAAGGTTTAAAAATTACAAATCATTTGATTTCTTTTTATTCAATATGATTTAGCTTCAGATCATGCTGTGTTGAGGAAACAGGAATTTCATAACTTAAAATTGAAAATGTTTTACACAAATCATTAAAATCTATTACACAAATCATTCAGGATTCATTTAAATATTCCATTAGACATCATGTTTGTATGCCCAAAGTTACATTAAGTTTTAGTGATTTTATTTATTTCAAGTAGGCTCTCAGTATTTCTAATGTTCATGAGAATATCCCCCACAAAATATGATGACAAGATGCAAGGTAGCAAAATAGAAAGTGCCACATGTAAATGGCAATGGCATGGGTGAAGTTACTCTCTTTAATATTAAGGTTTCTAAATGGTCTTTGGCTTGAAAATACAGTTCTAGAAAAAACTTCACTTGGTATAAAACATTTGGGCTACGCAGAGGTTTTCTGAATTTTAAGGGTTGTTCACACTTGCACACTGCCCTTACAAAACATCTTTGTTTCCTAGATTTTCCACCCTCAGTCATCCTTAATTCCATCACGTGATGCCACCAACACTGGAAGAGTGAAGGCTAGCATGTACTAGCATGTACTGGTGTTCCTCAGAGTCACATGAGACCAGTGCATCTTTTTGAACTGCTGCTAGTGTGGTTTAATTGGACAGAGTAACATGTTTGAAGGAGATGTTGTTATATATGGGACATATTCTGTTATTCTGAGGCACCCGTGCTGGTTGATTACACTTGGGGGAGAGGAAGAGTGATGGGGAGAGGGAGGGCCATCCTACCCACCCCTAGAGCACAATGCCAGCTGTGCTCTTTTGGACTTCCAGACTCTGATGGTCGTAGCAGCATCTCTGCTGATGACAGAACCAACGCTTAGACAGTTGTGCAACTCAGGATCCCAAAAACACTGCTATATCACTTACAACCAAGACTTCACTGTTTCAGAAACGATAAAGGCATGTGACGGGATTTCTCCAGCTCGTCATTGTCTCCACTGTGAGTGTGTGGTTCAAGGGGCTCTGATTTGGAACTGGGTCATTCGCACTGCGCCCCAGGCTAATTCTTTTTGACATTGTAAAGGGAAAATGCCTTTTCTATATCCAGAATATTTGGAGCAGTATCATTCTTTGCCTTATCCTGCTTTTCATTTTTCTTTTTTTCCCCCACACTTTTTCAGAAAATGTCAGAAGTATGACTCTAACACAGCACTCAAAAAAGCAGGGCATGCATATCAAAAGACTAGTTACTGAATAATTTACATTTATTGTTTAGTACAATGGTGCAAAATTCAATTATGTATCTGGAACCTACTCTAATACATTAGTATGTATTTTTAAGACAAAAAAGTTCCAAATTCAAACAGGAGAACCTGAATTTTAAAGTCGTACTTGACTGCAACTCTCAGCTTAGAGTCAATACAGTTTATTTCAAACCTCTGTATCTTGTTAGATCACTGAGGTCTACATTTCCATGACAAAAAAGACCAACAGGCACCTTTGCTGATTCAGAAACATCAGGGTATTGTGATCTTAATCATCACAGCTTATTGTTCATTACCCAGTGAACCTTCATATTCATTTACTGCATACACATCCTCACAGTCCACTCATGTCCATGGAGGGATTTAAACATTTCAGATTAGTGCACTCCACAGAAATGCTGACCACACATGTCTTTCTCATGTAATCCCATATAAAATATTTATCTGCCCGTGAAAAGCCCTTTTTCTGCTTATTAAAATACCGTCAGCTGTTCTGGTGTGACAGCAGCCTCTAGCTAACAACATGTTGCGCTGTGCTTACTCTATAGTTTATGACAGTAGTGAGAGCCCTCTGCAATTTAACAATTGCCTCGTCTCTTTATCTACTACGTCTATGGTGGAGCTTTCAGCTCTGAACGCTACCTACACCCGTGAAGCAGAATTCACCTTCAAACCTCAAAGGTCAGCCCAGCCAAACAACAATAAAAAAATTCTAAATCATCAGACACACCCTGGCCCATGTGCAAAGCTTCCATTTTCCTCATAAGCAAAGAAAGTGTCACGCAATGGTACTCATGGTATCCTGTCACATAACATTAAAGCAGCAGCGCCTGGTTGGACTGTTAGACTGGACAGGCCTTAGTGTTCCATGTCCCAGTTTCAAATTCTCAAAGAGACACTCAGATCTAATCATAGTAGAGACAAAGGACACCAATTTTAGCTGTGCTAGTGTCCTGGTTTGGAAAGCAATCAAGGGCAGCAGGTCACCTATTTTAATGCTCCTAAAAAAGAATCACTGATGTAACTTCACTGAACTGTCACACAAATGCACATACAAAACTAGAGATATCCACCTTTCATGTACATGAACACGCAAACACACACTGTGGATCACTCTTACCCAGTTGACCATCTTTCTCACTCTTTTCCTTCTGTGCTACTGATCCTTGATAGGCAAAACGTACATTTCTTCATATTCTGCATGTTTGATTTTTTTTAATTTGTTGTTTAATCAATCACGGAACTAACTAGTCATGCCTTCACACCAACCCCCTATCGTAAATTTTGCACTGAGCACTTTTCTTGTCGTCCAATGATTTAGAGTGCTCCCACACGTAATTACTCAGGCATCTCTGCTTTTTTAGCTTCAAAGGAGCTTCACAGCAGTTTGTTGTTGTTTATTTTTTTAAACACTTTACCATGTAGTATTTAGCGTAGTATAACCACTTCTTCAGTTGCACTCAGGGAGGCGGCGCAGACACATATGACATACTCTCACACTGCATCCTGCGAGACCAGACAAATGACCACCGACTTTCTCCAGTGTGCCGGACAAATCAGCAACCATGGGGATGAGCCACCAGCTCTTAAAAAGCCTGGATAATGACTCTGTGTGTGTGTGTGTGTGTGTGTGTGTGTGTGTGTGTGTGTGTGTGTGCACGTATCAAGACGGGTATCATTAGTGTGGAGCTGAGAGCAGGCAAGAAGCTCCTTAGGGAAATGCTTTGCTGCTGAAACAAACAGAGCAATATTCCAGCATCTGTCTACACACACACACACACACACACACACACACACACACACACACAAAACGCTTCCTCACACTTATCACTCACTGACAGTTTTACAACAGCTTTGCTCATCTGACCACTACAATAGATGATATCTGTTTAAATGTTCTGCTAAAAAAGCTATTTTCAAGGGCCCATATCATCTATTTTATTGTTTTACCTGAGGTCCTCTTAGAAAATGTGCTTTTATGTACAAAAAGGCACTTTAATTTTTTTTACAACCATTTTCCAAGGTCTTGTTATCACTTAATTAAACAGGCATTTTCATTACTGTGCTTTTATGTAATACTGATATGTATGAAAGAGCGCTGTCCTGACTGGCTTCCCCATTTTGTGCCCTCTAGGATGAAATAGTCCTTATAACTTCAACAAGAAAGGGCAGGGCTGAACTGCCGTAGGCTCAGTGGTAAATGCTTTAGTTTTCAGAAAGCATGGTAGTGTACAGAAATCTCCAGTTCCAAGAGTACTGAAAATTCCTATGTAAGCGAGAGCATTGCTACCATGGTGCTAATTCACTTGGTTACTCAAAGTAAGAATTTAAATGATGAAAATAATTCAAGTGAAATATTTTGATAACTGAACTACAAGCAATTAGTTTGTTATTTAAGTCGATAGCCATAAATGCTCAAGCCTTGAGATTTCACTAGGTTAGATTCAAATGAAAGGGCAAGTATGAAATGTAAAATATGGCTCTAAACAAACTGTTACAAGAAAAAATGTATTCAAATAATATAATAAAAATGTTTGCAATTTGTAATGTCACCTCTGAGCAGAGAGGATTTTGCCCAACTCTCTGAAACAATCGAACTCAGTTTGAGAAGGTCTACATTCTGTCCTCCTGTCTGCTCATGTGGTATTTCTCTTTCCTTTTCTTCTTTTTACAAATGATTCTGCTAGTGTGTGAGTGTGTCTCTTTGAGGAGATGCTCACAGATGTAAAGACCTCTAATCCTATCCTATATGGATGAATGGCAACAAGCCTCTCTCAGACCGCATTGAAAAGCAGAAGCAGTCAGACTTTTATTCAGCCACACCAGGCATCAAACACAATCATAATCGCATAACTCCCTTCATTTCAGTAAGCAGTGCCGTTGTTTTTTTGTGTGTGTTATTTTACCCATTAAGCGCAACAGAGATTTGCCAAAAGGGTTTTCATCTAATGGCTTGCTCAAGCTTATCTCCTAAAAGAGAAGAAGGAAGAAAATCAAAAAACACGAATCAAAGGGAGATCGGGGGGGAGGGGGCAAGGGCACACGCGGCCCAGCTTTACGCTTCAAATGCATTTCCAGCCTTTTAAGCAGAGTTCAATAAGCTCTGGCTGTGATTTGCACATCTTACAACCGATTTTCTTCCCCACATACACAAATACATTCAGACCCACACACAGAACACACACTGTCAAAGCTTGGGGACATCTAGTTTTCCAAAATTGTTCTTAATAAATGTTTTCTGTACCGGTTTTCAATAACTTAGCATACCATAAGTCAAACAGACAGTTAAACACTTTTAAGGAAACATTTATGTAAATATTTGTGAAAAAAACTAAAAATTAGTTAAGGGTGTGTTTAGACAGCAGGTTTGGTTCGGTGTGGTGCAGTTCACTGCCATGCAAACCCGTGCACCAAACACAAAGGCAGTTTGCTTCCAAATAAACTCTGGTTCAATCCGTTTAATGTGTGAATGCAAGCAGACCAACCATCCATCCATTATCTACACCGCTTATGCGTAACGTGGGTCGCAGGGGTGCTGGATCCTATCCTGGCTGTCATAGCATGAAAAACGGTGAAACACCATGGACAGGTCGCCAGATCATCACAGGGCAGACACACAGACAAACACACTCATACACACGTACACACAGGAGCAGTTTCGTATCTCCAGCTCACCTGACATGAGGGTCCTTTTTGTTCACAAAAATATAGTTTTGAAAACTCGTGCACCTCCCTTCTATTTGTTCACAAAAGGACCCTTGGCCACCTGGATGGGAATCGAATCCAAGCCCTTTGTGCTGCACTACGGTGAGTCCCCAAAACACACAAAAGACATCTACATGCACCAAGGACAGAGTGAACCATCTTCATTTTCCAGCATACCTGCTGTGATATGAGCAAAAGAATCTGAATTGCACAAAGAGTCGTGTAATGTAGCCTGGTTGAGATTTTCTTTAACAATGGCAGAAGGCACAGTAGCTAGATGGAGGAATGAGCCTTGAACACTGAAATGCGCATAAGTGTTGAAGGAGGTTTGCAATCAGGGTAACACTGTTAAAACTCCCAGCAATAAACGCATCAGGTGTAACTGGTTGAGAAAATGCAGTGTAAAAAGCTCTGTACTGGCCACAATATTTGCACTGTCCATGTTACCATTAACAAAGCCTGAGGTAAAAAACACAACTCTGGATAGTGTTATAGGTGGGAAAGCAGCTCATTAATTAACAGCTTTATTTCTTCTCGACAAAAAAATTGTATTCGGTATTTTTACAAGCTTGTTTCTCCTCATGAGCGAGCATGGGTAAGTCTGCATAGTGAGCGGCAGTCACATCAAAGTCACACCCTTTTTGGAGGCACCAGTGCTTGCATATATAAATGGCCCATTGTGTTTGTCACAAATGTCTATACATTGTCCCTGTCAAAAAAAAAATGCAAGTTCGAATACAGCTGTTGCAAGGACCAATAGAAATGCTCCGAAATTACTTTGCATCAAATCTCATTACATTTACTTACAATAAAAGTTAGTGAGGTGTGGGTTTTTTTGGAAAGGGCTGTATGTTGTATTGTGCTTTCACACCAGTGCTACTCTGCTGCAGCTACTGCAACATCAGACAGTATTGCGTTTGCAAGTTACACACACACACATACACACCACTGCTAAATGGGAGACAGTTTGAATGATTCACCCTCTTACACACACACACACACACACACACACAGACACACACACACACACACACACACACACTTACACTTCTGGCACAAGCTCAGGCTGCCTGGCAGAGAGTGAATGAAGGTTGGAGGTGGGTGGAGGCAGGTGCTTGCGAGAGCACAGCTAAGCCGTGCTGCAGTGGTTCGGGTTCAGGCTAAGAACAGGCATTGTAATCGCTTTTGCTATCTGAAAAGCTGCATTTTTAAAGAAACAGAAGATATTACAGAAAAAGAGAAGATACTGCATATTGGTACACACAAAACCCAAAAACATGGAAGGTTTAACTACAGCAGATAGCATGATGATGACAAATTTTGTGATTAATCTTTGTGCATTTAGGCCAATGTGAGTTAACACAGACCTGTACTTCAGCCAGTGCTAGTAATGTGGTATGGTGTTTAAAGTCTATGTGAGTTAACATAGCAAATTTAGGCCCAAGCAATGACTATGCACTGCAGAACAGTATAACGGGCTTACATCGAAAATTCTGAATGCTTGGAAGGAGGTGCTACAGACATTCTTTTCCCCCAAAGGATAAACATCTCACATCACTTCCTTCATTAAAAGATCATTCATAAAAGTGTGTGCTGAATTTGTTTACTCTCCGCTGTTTCTCCACTTCCACTGGTTTAAAGCCTGTAGTTACAACAGTAAATGTGTATGTTGCATAGAACGTTTACCTAGTTACCTACCGTTTTTGCTCTGTTTTTTCATTTGTTCTATTCTATCATAGATTACTTTGCTGTATTTTGCAGAAATACAGGCTGAAAACCTGTACTCTACCGCACTACTTCTGGGGGATGCCTGCGACAGACTGCTATGCTGCTCACACACCCTGCGTGAATGGTCTAATCTGTTAACATATTTGTTGAAATGAAAAAGCAAGACATTACATGTTACTCACAGAAGCAGAATGTATGATACAGGATGGTATGGCTCAACGGGGGAAATATCAACTTGTGATTTGTTTCTAATTAATACTGTAACGGTGATTTAAACTGCGATTGTTTTCCATAAATTAGGGTCCAGACCTGTTTTTTTTAATAAACTTTTCAGTTTGAAACTTGAAGGCTGAACATTAGTGTGTCAGACACCCACTCAGTTCTTTTTCTTGTTGTCATGTGCATGGCAAGTGGGTGTTTTGTTGCTCCCTATTGATCTAAATCATCTAAAGGCTGTCCGCAAGGCCTGTGGTTAAATTTGGTAAATTCCCGCACTTAAAATTCGCTGTTGATGCTGTAGCCTAGAGCTGAAATTGTAATTCTTACAATTCTTCTTCCCTAAAATCATATCGATAAAAATCATTAATCTTTCAGCCCCATTTAAACGTGAACCAGATCTGATTATTCGGCTAATTGTGTGTTTAGATGTATGAGAGACACTGTAGAGAGGTGTCATCGTTTGTTTGATATATGTTCATATATGCCTGGACATGCTCTGTTACACTTAACATTACAAGGTGATAAATTACTCATTTCATTTTATTATTCCAATGCACACATATGTCTTATTATAATACCACTTTAAGTAAACAACTATTAGAGAAACCACGCCCATCCCTCGTGCAGGCTGCAGGCAGAGCTGTGCTGCAGTGGCTTCAGTTCAGACTGCAGTGAAGGAATAAGCTACTGCCATATCCAGCCCAGTGCTGCAGGCAGCTACACACTGCTGAACTAAATCCTCATCTCTTCTACTCGTCACAACAAGAACATGATGCTCCAAGAATTAGACTGTCTGAAGGGGTTTCTCAGACCTACTCGGCACTGAAAACTGAAGTCCAGGCAGAATCTCAAATTTGGTTTATTCTGGGTCTCGAATAAAGATATATATAAGATACTACCAATAACAGCCTCTTCTAATGATATGTAACAGTAGAGTCACTTACACTGTCAGTCCAAAAGTCTGTAGACATCTGCTCTTCCTACACTTCCCATTAAATCAGGGATATTACCAGGGAGATTTCACTCAATTTGCTGCAGTAACAGCCTCTTCTGCTCTGGGAGGATTTTACACTAGACGTTAGAACAATGCTGTGAGGATCTGATTGCATTAGACCACAAGGGCATTAGTAAGTCAGGATACCGATGTTGGATGATTAGTACTGAGTAATAAATGCCACTTCAGCTAATTCCAAAAATATTGGAGAGAGCTCCAGCATTGCAGTGAATGCAGTTCCACTGCTCCAGAGATCAATGCTGGCGGCCTTTATACCCCTCTATCTGATGCTTGGAATAGCGCTTCCCTATGGAGATTATACTGTACAAGCTGTGTGTATGTGTGTGCGTATGTGTGTGAACAACTGCTCCTATCAGCAATAGGTCCCCCATAAACCAGCTAAATTCATCAATTTAAAGGGGTGTCTTGATATTTTCAGACAAAGAGTACGTCCAGAACACATGCCTGATCTTCTCATGGCCTTCTGCACTATTAAACCATTTGTATATACAATGTGTATTATACCATGTGTCTGTAATACCATGTGTGTTAACACCATGACCCTTCCACAGCATTATCTTTGACAGAACACAATTCATCAAGCCAGCACCTAGAAGTTACTCCTTTTTTCTGACCTTGTTGGTTATTCATGACACAAAAATGACAATACATGGCAAGATAAGGAAGATATCAACGCAGCAAAATGCAAGGTAGAATTTCAAGCACAAGGACTGTAATATAATTAGGAAATGTAATAAATGACAACAGCTTTGTTAAACAGTTAAGACATCACTGTTAAAGCCTACGACTTACAATGCTGCATTGCACAAGAGGGACAATGCATAATGGAGTGGACTACAAGATGAGGCTGTCAATCTTACATGTAAATGCACTAGAACAAAATTATCAACAGGTTAATCAGATGATTTAGAAGTTTTTACCCCCAGCAAGTGATTTTAATCCTGATTTTTGTTCAGTTTTTTTGCCCCTCCCTGGTGCAGTAACTGTATCTAAAGCTAGAGACCCAATTGCTTATGCGCAGCACAATGACATATAGGTGCAGGAAGGCATGTGCTGAAGCAGGACTGCAGAGCAGGTGGAATTAGTATTCAGTCTCTGTGTGTGAGCAGCAACTCCCCATGCAGCTGCTTTACGCATCAAAGTGGACAGGAGTCTTCCAGCAGGAATGAGGAGCAGCAAATGTGAGCCATTCACTGCTGCAGCACGTACACCCATTGAATGGCTGTGGCATGATGATAGACAACAGAAAGGAAGAACGTAGTGGAATTACAACAAAAACACACTCACAGTGTTTTTAATCACAGTGTTGGCACTGAAGGGGTGATGAGTTTCCTTTAAAGAGATGTTGAATTCCTAAATTAGAACACATACATGCCCACATACACACAGTACTACAAAGCAAGTATTTATAATAACGGTAACTATGAATAAGACTTTCTGTAAGAAGAGAGAAAGAGCGAGAAAAAGAAAGCGTAAGAGAGAAAGTGAATGAAATCGAAAGAAAGAAAGGATGTGAGAGAGGGAGGGGGAGGTGGAGGAGAAAGAAAAGAGAGAGAAAGAAAGATAGAATGAGAAAAAGAGAAAGAGTGATGAGTAAAGATGTGGTGGCTGGACTTTATCTGTAAGTAGGGAGTTTTTTAGCAGATGTACTGTTGTGGTTTGGAAGAGTTAATTGTGAGAAAACCATAAAGATTCAGTAGAGGTCAAAAGTGTTACACCTCGTTACTCTTACACTACGGCAGCTGTGTTCTTACACACACACAGAGAGCCCCCTGCTCACTCAGCTATGAGAGAGGGGAAAAGGGCTCACTAAAGACTCCTTGATTGTGTTGTGTTGTGTGTGTGTGTGTGTGTGTGTGTGTGTGTGTGTGTGTGTGTGTGTGTGTGTGTGTGTGTGGGCGCATGTGTGTGTGTGTGTGGGCGCATGTGTGTGTTAAAACCGGCCCCCACCGCACAAAAGAGGTCTTTTTGTCCCAGTCTTGGTCACATCCAAGCCTTCTAATAACCTGATTAAGTTCATTTATCAACATAACGTTGATGTATCAACATAATATTTCACTCTCAGCTATACAGGTAAGCCTGCAGTGCTAGGCTATAATGAAAAATCATAGAATCATGGCATCACACAGGTGACAGAATAACATTAAACATGGTGAGAGCGTGCTAGGTCCGGATATTTGCTGCAGTATTTTCTGTTGATGTTGACCCTATACTGATATCTTACATTACTCTCTAAAGTGACAAAGATTTAAAAAGCCCATATGGTTTCATGAGCTCTTACAGAAATACGAAATTCGATAGGGTTAATGTGAAAGAGAAAGAACAGCGCTATCAGCATGAAAAGCCGCCGCAAACGCAGCGCAGGATTAGGTTGAGGCTGTGGGGCTTGGCGTGTTTTTTCCTCCTCATTGTTGACTGCTGGTGCAGGAGTGAGGCTGGCCTGGGGAACACACAGCCGCCTGCCTGCTCCCCTACAGCTGGCCTTAATTACACATGCCAAGCCTGCTGCTATTGGCCTAGGCCTCAGCAGACTCACACACACGCACACACGCAGCTGGCGTACACGGCACACACATGCGTGCACATGTACTCAAAACTTTGATTTACTGGCCAACACACTTGTGTACAATCTCTGCCCCCCAGTACATACACACGCACACCAAGCTGACTAGTGCTCCACTCACATGCAGAAACTTTACACTGAATTATTCATTAAACCAATAGTTTGGATTTTTTCCCTTGGCTTAAAACCACCAATTGCCATCATGTAGACCACATACCTAAATCATCACTCACTAGCTTTAACTGCTTCGAGTCGTTAAGTAATCTCAAACAGACTTGCTTTCCCATTTAAAATTGATGACAATAAACTTTCAACTTCAAGTTGAAAATTGCCACTTCTCCTTTCTAAGGGTAAAATGTACATTTGTCTCTCTTAACACACAACAGTGTGTCTAGCAAAGTCAGAAACCACAGAAGACATTGATCATTACTTCCATCTGATTTTTCACCAGCCTATCACCTTTTTAAGGCCACTTGAAGCAGAATGAGTGTACTGCAAGCTCATTCAAAGACAACAGCAAAACTTAAGAGCAAAACCCCTCCACCAAAAGAAGTCTCGTAAGTGGAACCTCACTGCAGCCTAAGAATCCATTACTGGCTGGAAGCCACCAAGCAGAGAATTGCCCATTGATTTAATATGCACCAGCAGCAGCTCTATCACATGCAAAGAGGAGAACTCCAGTTGGGCTGGTTTTAGGAGCAATGCAGCGCTAACCGCCTTGAAGAAGCACATCTTTGAGAGGGGATGAAAAGACAAAAGAGGCTCTTTTTCGCATAAGAGCCAATTTATTTCTGCTACAGTGAAATGAAGATAAAAATACATCATGCCTTTGGATGTTTTATGACTTCTAAGAAGTTTGAGGAAGAGAGCTATGCACGTGTGAAGGACGTTCATATCCAGAAGGAAAGAGTTTTTGAAATTCCCCACCAGCTATTTCTGCTCCGATAACAAGAGCACAGAAACAAAGGGTGGAGCAGCAGGAGAAATGAAGAGAGACGAAGAAAATCTGGCATGCACAGCAAGGAATTTATATATATATATATATATATATATATATATATATTTCTGTATATACACTAC
>JBBPCX010000114.1:19039175-19082423 GCA_037974365.1 Hydrocynus forskahlii | reverse complement strand
AGAGAGAGAGAGAGAGAGAGAGAGAGAGAGAGAGAGAGAGAGAGAGAGAGAGAGAGAGAGAGAGAGAGAGGAGAGAGGGAGGAGAGAGAGAGGAGAGAGGGGAAGAGCGCAAATGAGAGACAGAGAGGTCAGGTATAAATAACTCTAGACTGGTGCAAGAGAAGAGTTCATGCAGGCCACAGTATCTCTCTCCAGTACTATTAAATCTCACTTAAACGTATTGTTTTTATTGTTTTACTTTTGTCTACTATTTTTCACCCTAACTAAATGAAGTACGTCAAAGTAAGCAGAGCAAGTCACTGAATTTCATGTTGTAAAAAGGTTTGACAAGACTCAGCATAAAAATCCCATTCAACCAAACAAGAAACTTTAATGCACAATTCAGAGCATTTTACTCCCATTTCCTGATCTAAATTCATTAGGCTGAATGAGATTTTCATCAACATTTTGTAAAGCTTAAACTTCATGGCTGCCACAATGGAACTAATTTGTGGGCAAAGCAAGCCTGGGTCAATTTCCAATAGGATATGTTCGAACTATGAATAGTGTTCCCAAATGATGCCTGAGATATCACTCATACATCCAATAAACATAGCAAATCCAATATAAATTCAGAAGCAGAGGCACCTAAACTAAGCATTCGTGTTGATTATCACAGAACAACCTGGACGCATCTCACCAACAAACGAAATCACTGTTTCCCTGTATTGTTTTGGAGGCACATGTTGTGCCGGGAGAAAACAAAGCCCTGATAAACACTGGAAAAAGCAAGCAATCCCTCAAAAAAGAGGAGCCTGGAAGACCATCAAAGTGCATTTCTGTTTCTGGGCGGAGCAGTAAGGCAGCAGTTCAGCATTTCTCAGTTCACCTCATGCTGTGCCGAAGAGGTGTGAGTCACAGGCTGTGTATGAATACACGCCATGGGCAATGAGCTTCATAAGAGCAGGTTTCTGAGTGTAGTCAGAACAGGTGAAAACTAATGACTAGACTAAATGCAAGCACATAAAGACACTGACCAACTGTTCTTCAGCCCTCTCACTGATAAGCCTTCTGTCTGAATCTAGGGATGAATTCAAACATATCAATCTAAAACTCTCCCTCTGTGTTTATGCGTGCACTTTGACAAGAGAGGTTGAAGATTTTTAGGCAAAACATGGACCACTTTTCTACGGCTAGGTAGAGAATTAACCAAGATGCATTGGACGGGGAAAAAAACAAAACAAAAGATGATCCAGACGATTCCAAATGAGTGGGGGTCTCAGACTCTACTCCCCTACTTATCTCACAATGGGAGCGGCAATAAGAGTGAAGTGGTTACGATAAAGATAATGAACAGAGATCACAAGGCAGAATGGGAGCAATACTGCAGTTTCAAATAAGATGTACTCTAGCTTTTTCAACAAATCAGAACTTACTTGAATAACTGCTTGAATAATTCTCACCCTGCCTATCCATTTAGCAAACCAACAAAAAAATTATAAGAACTAATTGCTGAGCAAAGATTTTCAAAAGACTTATCTATTTAGCCTGATTTCGGTGTCATCTTTGCTATGCACATAAGCAACTATCGCAACAGACTCAACATCTGCCTCCGTATCTGACATCATATTACAGCACATCTGTCCGTTGGCATCCTCGGGACTGCCATGGTAAAGGAAGAATGTATAAATGTGTAACTATTATATGAAGAAAGAAAGTCTATAATAAAATAGATTTGAAGTTATGGTTGAGTAGGACATGTTAATGTCACGGTTTTAAGGATAGTAATAGAATAAGTATTCAAGTACTCATTTGGGGTGG
Source organism: Hydrocynus forskahlii (assembly GCA_037974365.1). Lineage (NCBI taxonomy): Eukaryota > Metazoa > Chordata > Actinopteri > Characiformes > Alestidae > Hydrocynus > Hydrocynus forskahlii. The sequence continues at coordinate 19,080,623 of JBBPCX010000114.1, read as the reverse complement.
CTCAGAGGTGCAGTGGCTAGCACTGTTCCCTCACAGCATTAAGACCCTCGGTTTGATTCCAGACCGGGTCCTTTGATTCCAGGTCCTTTCTGTGTGGTGTTTGCATGATCCCTTTGTGTTTCATTGGGTTTCCACAGGTTTCCTCCCACAACTCAAAGACAGGGACGCTGTGTAAACTGGAGAGGCTGAGTTGCCCCAAGGTATGACTGAGAGAATGGGTTTGTCTGTGTGTCTGTGTGACTGGTCATAGTAAAGACTCCACATAGTCATTTTAATCTTTTAACAGCAAAACAAAAAAGCTATTTCTGCTGTGTATTCTACCCTTGTACTTAAACAAAAGTCCGATTTATTCCGACAAAGCCAAAAGGTTTGTAAAAAACTACATTTATAAAGCAAACATATAAAAAGGAATACGTTAACACTTCAGTCACCTTTTACTGTTACTCTGAAAGTCAACAATACATCCATAGTGGTATGAATCGTACTCTAAATTTGTGCACACATGCATTTAATAAAGGCAGCCTTGTTCCTTATTCATACAAACACCAAAGTACAAAGATAGCTCCAATATTGCTGTTGAGTATTACAATGCACTAAGTAGATATGCATATGTAATACCTACATTAGCAAAATATTTTATAGAAGATGTTTGTCTTATATTGCTGCAGACAAAGATGAAGCATTTGTTAGCCTGTGAGACCTTGGATTTGAAAAGGTAAAGGTGGTGGGCTCTGGTGGACTTTTTGGAGTGTTACAATATGGAGCCTTATGTTTATACATGTTTTATGTTACACTATAATATTCATTCATTAAATGTAGGTTGTTTGCATTCGTTTGCCTGCCAACGTCTACTGTGGCCAAAAGAAAATAGAAAATAATCAGGAGGCTAACCCTGTTTTCCAAAGTGGAATAATCCCGGCACCCCTCCATCTCAGCCTCTAGTCCCCAAACACTGAGCAGAAAACAGGGCAATAAAAAAAAAATCTAACAGAACAAAATCAGACACACAAAAAGAAAGAGCAAAACAAGACTGTCTGGGCCTTTCTGTTATAGGACTATAGTATCATGTTTCAGTCCACGACAGTGAATTCGTTTACTCAGGCACCAAAATACAATGCTATTCTCATATATCACGAATAAAAACTAAGAATGTGTACTGAAATTGGTCTCACAGGCCTTACCCTGTAAAGAAACACAACACCTCTCTCTAATTGTTCCCTTCTGTAAAGCAAGTTCCTGCTACACTGCAGCAGCTTTGCAGTGTTCAGACTGAAGGTTACACAGTGCACACTGCAGGCAATTAACTTCAAACCGAATGTGTTAACCCCCCATTGGCTCCATTACTGCCCATTCATTAATGACAGAAGCCATGGCCTGGAGTATCCATTAGTCAAACTCCTGAACCAAAACCATACCGAGGTGAGAACTGAGCAGGGAAAGAAGTCTTAGATCCATACACAGTAAGAGCCAAGGAAAAACCATTAACAATACAATAATACACAACCAAAGAGAAGCCAGGATTCAGCAGTTTTACAAAGTGAAGTCATCTTAAAGAGCCCTTCTCCTATAGTTTTCTTGGGTTTTATTTTATTCTCTTCAGAACATTTGTGGGTTTGTAGAAATGCTTTATCCCTTCAAATTAAATGGGCTGTTACTGTTACTATGCCTTTAAGACTGATATGTGTAAATAACCCCTGTTCTGATGCCCTCTGCCTTATTAAGAGAGATGTCTGGGCTAAAACAGTCATTCCTTCACCACCATGTTAACAAGTGCAGTTGTAGAGACGCATGCATGTAAATACATAACTGACTTCGTTCAAGGGTTATCATAAAAACAACTCATTTAAATCAGCAGCAATAACTCCATGTAAGTATTGCATGGACTAGGGAGCCAACAATACAGTTTGAAACTGTATTTACATCTTATCAAACGCTTTAAATTAAAAAAAGGAAAATGCAGTTTTCCATGAAGTGGGACCTTTGAAGGATATAGAAGCTGTGTTCTGAATTACCTTCTGACTTTCCACAGTACATCATAACCAGTGGTAATATCCAGTCCTTCCAGTGGAATTCCACAGAGTCATGTTCATGTGCTTATAATGGACTAGAGGACATAAGTTATTTTTCCATTTCAGATAATGTTATTTGCTCCATTATGGCAAAAAATGACAAAATCCTTTAAGTGGCACGCTTCCTCACTGTGAGTGGAGCATTGACTGGTGGTCATATGACCGCACTCTTTATTCCATAACCTAATATTGCAATGATGGTGCAGAGTGACTTCCACAATGTAGAAAATAAGTTCAGTATGACACATGCTTGCTCCATTACACTCATCAGACACCCAAGAGTTGGGAAGAAGCTTACAGGTATTATAAAGCTTCATTGCCTCTCTTTAGTTCGAGCAGCTAGGATGGAAACGTGGCAGCAGACAAATATCTTTAGGCTCTTCACAGCATATCCAGCAACAGATTTAAGTGACATAAGCATGTGTGTGTGGGTTGAAAGTGACCTGGAAAAAGTTCAAAAGATGGTTCGCAAGTCATTTGAATACAGTTTATCTGAAACTGTACCAATTCCACAACGTCTGTGCATGTCATCCTAGATGTGTAGGCTGACTGGCAGATTTTAAGCCACCAACAGCCCACGAGAGACAAAGGCTAAAACAAATCAGCATAAAGACTGAATGGAAGACTCATTATGAGCCACAGCAGTTTTTTTAAAAAACTGTTGCACACGGCACACTGAAACGGCCAGGAAAATTAGCTTTCTTGGCGATATTTATAGGTCTTTTGTGCCAACGAATAACACCTTCCAGGCAAGCTCTCTCACCTGATCCTCAATTCTGTATGAAATTAGCTACATTCATGGCCCATATACAATAATAACAGCCCTAAACAGCAGTTGGACTCCACAATATTCAGTCTTAATGTTCCAAATGCAGTTTCAACTTTCCAAAGCTTCTTTTAATGAGATGCTCATTTGAAGTGACCCCTAAGGACAAAAATGTTTTCCGAGATTTAGCATGGCTTGGAAACAAACCCTTAAAGACTTCGGTTTTCTCATGGGGGTTCCGTAAGCAGCAAGTTGCTAGTTGGCTGCGCTGTGAACCTCCGAGACAGTTAGCATCTGCTAACATCATTGCTGTAATTTCTGTCAGACCAAAACATGAACAGATGGACCGACAGTGATGCAAACAACGACGACACTTCTGTCTGGAAGCTTGTTGTGAGTAAATGCAGCACTTGTTTGGAAGTGCAGGCAGCAGAGTATTTGTCTAGAAGAAATACGTAGTGCTACCTGGCAGCAGGGACAAATAAATGTGACATGCTGTGCTATCTTTACTGCAGTGAGAGATGGAGTGAAACATATTCAAATCAAATGGGAACCATTTGACAAGCACTTAGATTTGTAAGATGAGAGAGGAGCTGAGGCAGCACATTTGATCGATTTTTTGATGGTGCAGGAGACTGTGGTCAGCTTTTGCCATCTCTCCACAGTGCAGTTCTCTTCTCTTGGCTCTCTCTCTCTCTCTCTCTTTCTCTCTCTCTTACACACACACAAAGACACCAAACATACACACAAACACACACACACCCCTTCACAATATTCGTGTCATGTGCAAGTGTGGAAATATATGTTAAACTATATGTTTATATGTTAAACTTAACTAAAAACACATTTTTTTAAATGAACGACTTTGATGGAGCAAACACTGCTCAATTATAAAAAAATACTATTTACTTCCTTGTCCATATGATTCGTAAATAAAAACTAAGGTGGTTTTCAATTCATTGTTTTTGTGATGTCACAAAAATCAAGCTATTTAAATATACCTGCCCTTTAACCTTAGACCTGAAGTTTTTCCTCACCCATTCACTCTGAACTTGTCAGAAGTGTTTTAGCCTGGACTGCTTTTTGAATGAACCGCCGCACAAAGCAGCCAATCAAAACAGAGGTTATTTACATAAAACAGATTCTGGAAATGTATTATGACTGTTCTTCACACATAAACTTCACAAGTGGAATTCTGTTTTTTTTTTTTTAATTCAAGTAAAATGTAGGATATGGGCCCTTTAAATGAGATTAGCTCAGTACAGAGGGGTTGCAGTGTTTACGGGCTATTGGAGCCTTACACAAACACAACACACTTCTTAAGGAGTGAAGTCAAGTGTGTGAAACATTTCTGAAGGAGCTTTGGCTTGGTGGAGGTTAAGGGCCATCTAAATTGTTGTAAGCCATGATAAATCTGTCTTGTTGTGTAAACAGACGTCCGAGTGAAGCACTTCTACAAACAAAAACAAACACACGCGCATACACACACAACCACAAGCGCACACACAGAAGCATTATTTGCAGCCTTTCATCCACCCAGTGCATTGATTTTTCTCCTCCGTGGCTGGGCCATCAGCAGCAGCATCCTGTGTGTGTTACATGATCCGGCCTTTTCAGAGAACCACACCCTTTTAGAGCCACACCGTCAGTCATGCTCGTCTCCACACCAGCTGAAGTCACCCACAGAAGTGACTGCATGGCGTCTCTACAGCAACGTGTCATCCAACTGTCTCCAGGGACTAGGTGTGGTGTGATGCTACTGCAGGGGTGAGGGGAAGATGTTGACACATGCTCCTTCAGAAACGTCAACATGACACAGTGACTGCCTGACCTCTTTTCCGTTGTTGTCTTGGCATATCGTGACATCACGTCGCCTACTGTGAATATCACAAATGCTGTCAGTACTTACTACCGCCTATTGTGTCACAAAGCACAGTTAGCCATGTTTATTTGAATTTAGTGCCATGGTTTTTGTGTGTTCTAACTAATCAAACCATACTGACACTAGGCCCGGTTGCCTTTTACCATGCCCACCATTAGCCTGCAGGCTTGCCTTTTTACTTTGAAGACTCAGAGAACTGTATCGGAATAAGAATGTATACAATTATTTATGGTTCAGTACGTGACACATCAGGATCTAGTCAGTTAGAACTACAAAACAGGCTCATCTTAACACCCTTCCCAGCATGCATTTCCATTGGTAGTGAGACAGAAAACGTAACAGTCCCATCAATTATTCATGAGGATTAGCCTTCCTCTCATTGCCAAGAGTAAAGGAAGGATGTGAAGAAGTAGCATAGTACGAGGTAACAGCTAAGCTTCATCCAAACCATCCAAACGCCTCAGGAACTGCAGGAAATTGAGATCATCTACAGAAATTATATTCGGAAGACATTTAGATGTAAATGCAGAGAGTAAAATATGGGGAGCTTTTGTTGTCATTCCAGAAGAATTCAGTGTAAAAATAACCTCATTTTTCACTACAGCTTCACTAGTCTGCTGTGCATGATCAGTGCTGAAATTGGGAGATGTCGATACACAAGTTCTTGCAAAATATGGTTCTGAGAAATGTTCTTCTTGGTTGGAGTTCCACATCCCCTCCCCTTGCACAAATGCAAATGTTTACTGTAAAAGTAAAGACCTGAAATCAAAGAAAAACCACACAGCCACAAAGGCTAAACTATGTAGCAATCACTAATGGCTTCACAAATCATGTTCGACAGCTAACGTTGTTTTTTTTATTCTTTGAAACTACTATAGCAGATCTTCTTGCATTTTAGGCTTGACACAAAATGTAATATCAACTGTTGGAAGATTTATGCCATGGTCAAAAGACTGACTCATGCACTTGGACAGGGACTGTATGAGTAGACTAGAGGCTTCCAGTGACTTAGAGCTAAAGCTGTTGTGCAGTTCAACCACATGGCTTTCCAAACTTCTTTGCAACTGCTCCATCCACAAATGCCACTTCCTTAATTTAGCAAAAATGTACCCTATATGAAAACATGAATATATTTATTATCTTACTTAGGATTCTTGTTCTTCATTTGATCTATTGCAGACTACAGACATAACAGTTTATCCACTGTAGAGAATTAATTTTTGCTTCTATTAGTTAAAAAATGAGTTAAAAAGTGCCCACCCAACACAGACAGAAAGAACACTGATAAGAGGCACTGTAAGTTTGCCAGGTTCTATGTGAAACCTAGTACTTTGATCAATAAGGTCACAGTTACAATAACCTTTGCCACAAATCAGCAAAAAAGAAGGGTTTCTTGTGGCTTCTCACCTTTCTTCCTCAAGGAAAAGGTTTTAGTGCATTTATGGGGTACACAGTTGCATTCTCAAATATCCAGTTCATTCAGTTCATTTTCAACTGCACAATAAAGAAGGATAACTCTGCTTTGAGAGACAGCAAGTTCTCAGAGGATTCTAAAAACTTCATGTAAATGTATTAAACCATCAGCTATGGCAGTCACTGATATAAAGCTCCCCAGTGATGAGTACAACAAAAATGAGAAACTGTTGTAAATGTTGGAAAAGGTGGAAAATGTTGTATACTCATCTTCAGTCATCTCCTCTGAGTGTTCCAGAGCAAACATATTTTAGTGGTGCCTGACAGCTACACTATTTTCAGTACCAAAAGTGAGAGCACTTTCCTCTAAGTCTGACACTTGGCTGCAACGATGGGGTTCCTGTTGAATGAATTTCAAACTGGCAGCTGGAAAAGCCTTTGGAGAACTCTGACGACACCGTCCCTGCATTTGGCTCGCATAACTCCAAAAATCATCAAGTGTTCCTAGAAGCGCACATGACGATAATTCAAAACAGAAGACTATGGGAAGGGCATAAAGGAACCCCTGTGACTGGGTTAAAGCTATTTGCTTTATACCTACAGCCAAATTGTTTAAGAAAAGATCTTTCTTGGGACTACTGCATATCTGTGGTTGGTTTTATTGGCTGAATTATGAATCACTTTCACAGATTAATTACACAGCAAACAGTCACATGTATGTTTTTTGTTATTTTGTGTACAAAATGAATACAGAAATCTAACAAGCCAGTCCTGAGCAAGCAACAGTACCAGTGCAGTCATTTATATACTGCTAAGATTTAACCATTATTTTTAGGGATGCATTGAGCATGAATTTTTAATCTTGACACTGATTTCTTTACTGTTAATGGTCAATGGCTTTTTAGGCCAGTTTTTATTAGCCTTTTTTTTTACCTAAAGATCACACTGCGCAGGCTAAATGAATACATGAAGCACATTAGCATGACTTTCCAAAACTGGCACCTTAAATTTGTATTTGAAATATTTCTTATTTTAAGAACAAGTGCTACATCTAAAGTAACACACACAATGAGTTCTGCATAATTATGCTAGAACAGTTCAGAAAAGGTGTGGCAGCAGCTTTTGAATACAGCACACATTTTAACGCTTCATTTGAAATGTGAGGTGAATAAGAGAACAAATAGCTATGGCAACATAGAAAGTACTGCATCAGGTTACTCAGCTGGGACACAAACCTTCTCCATCTTATTATTTCACCTTATCATCCAGCCTCAGTTCAATTACAGATCTTCACTGAAAGTGTCATCACAGCTTCCATCTCTGTTTGCTTTGGCTCCGTATCTGCACATTCCCCAGCTTAAACAGCAGCACATTGCCTGATCCACAAAGAAAAATCGCTGGTTGAACTTCTCTGCTGAATAAAACAATGGTAAAGAAATATGCCTCCTGCTCCAAAAATCACAGTCCAGATGATCCAGACTGCTACCCCTCATTCCCCCTACTCCTTCTCCCTCAGGACAGATGTGATCCGCTCTATTCACGTTTTAAATATTCTGCATTTTATGGTTGGTTTTCATTAACGGTGAACTTGCATTTGTGGCAAAATATAAATTACTTAAATCGTTGTTTTCATTCTTCCTCGACACATTCTAATAGATAGCAGTGAGCAAGGCAAGCAGTGAGCAGCATACACAGACATCCCTTTCAAAATCTGCACCAATTTCCCGCAGTTAATTTGGAGTACAACCAGTAACACAATTAGTAACATATCTCGCTAGCAAGTGTAAACGTGTCTGCCACTATAGCACCCATTTCTTTCAATACCACGTTTAATACGGCTGGTCTAAACACAACTGTGAGCGGCAGAGGTCCCATCCTGCTGTTAACTTTTGCCACCTATTCAGTTTTATAAGAGTAAAGCCTACTCCAGTTTAACAAAATGTTTATTTCCTTGCAAGAGGTAATACTTACTTTTAACGCAAGTAAACGCAGCACACACACACACACACGGCATTATTTGGGGACATGTTAGCCATGCTTGCCTAATTCATAGCATTAAAGACATTAAGCCCATCATCAGTCCTGCTTTGAGCACTGCCTTCATGAGACATTGTAATATATTTTCATTACAAGATGATGTCTGGCCCTATGAGACAGTAGGATAATTCAGGCATGAGCAGCAACTAAACTAAAAGTACACTCCGGGCAGCCACATGGCACTGAAACATAAGTGACTCTGGCTTCTGCAAGCGTGATATTTTTCTTTCAAATAAATGCAGCCCGCTTAATGCAGTAATACTTAATGCAAATGCATCCCAGTCTGAGGCACAAAGATTAAATAGGTCTTGAAATAACTGGTCAAGACCAAGTGAGCCGTCCAACCTGCAGCTTGAAAGTGTACAAAGAAAGAGAAATGAATTCCATTTTTAGTAACAGAAACCTCTGTCTCATTTTTCACCCATATTTTCACCTATGGTACACATGCACAGAACCACAGGAAAACTTTATGGCTGTATATTATCTAAATAAGGCCTCAATACAGGAAGCCTAAAAAGAACAAAGTTTGCACCTGCAAAGAAAAGGGCAAAGGTGTGAAAACAGCCCTCTTTGCAGACCCACATACTTGAATATGAAAGTGTAAACTCGCTGTTCAGTGGTTTAACATGGCACAAGCAAATGATAAGGCATTGTCTTAGTATTATAGCAAATCTGTCTGCTTCAGAAACACAGAAAGAGTCACTTCAACCAAAAGCTTTGATCCAAGTGTTGCTGTATACCAGTTTGATTGGATTAGACCTCAAGTCAGAGTTGGCTAGACCTGCTGTCTTTGTCTTGGTGTTATCACTGATGATTAGGGCATGTATCCTCAAAGGAGAAGGGAGATATAGAGGGCACTATGAGATGCAACCATAGTTCAGATTATAAAAGGCCATCCAGCACCAGGACACCCTGCCAAGAGCACAAAAAACATGCTCTCCCCCACTCCCCAGCACTGCTGCGGAGAAACATTGAGAACAATGGAGGATAAATAACAGACAAATCTAATAAAAGTCAAGCACTGAAAAAGGCAACCTCGCCATGTGATCTACACCATATGGCCAGAGTGGAGACATGAGTAGTTTACAAGGGATAAAGATCAGGGACAAAAACATTGTGCAAAGGACTCTGTGTTAGGACAACAGGATTTATCAGTGCAAAATAGGTCTTCATTCTTAGCCTAATCATAAGTATGATTACCTAGGTTACTTTAAAATCCCAAAGTAAGCTAAGATTAGCAGATCTGTGGGGATACATTGCAATATTAGGCAACACTGGACAGTATTTAATTTATATTCCAAATATCATAGTAACATAGTTACAGATTAATATTTCTGGGGCTTAGGAAAGTTAATGAAACCATACTTTCTGAATTTTGGCACTCTGTGTGGAAAAAAAGCCTGTTTGTCCTGTTCTGCTTCTCATTATATTACCCCAAAGGGAACTTTACATTGTATTATAAATATTAACCAGACAGAAAACAGATTTCAAGAAAAGAAACTTAAAGTTTACTCATATCTGAAAGTATTTGAAATAAGGCTGCCAAATGCTTAATATTATTAATCACTTTCATTTTAATTGTAAAAATAAGGTGTAAGATTTATTTTACATGTATGGTCAGTTCTTGTAATCAACGTGTTTGATGCAGGAGAAACAGGGAGGTGTAAGGACCTAAGCAATCTTGAGGTGTGCTTCCTACTCGCAGTGGTTCAAGGCTATCCAGTTGGGTTCAAACAGAAAAAAAAGACTACCGTGGCTGTCCACTGTACACTTCCACCAACATTTCAAGGACCTGTGTGAAGAGCAGCTAGTGTAGCTAAAATAGCAAATGGTACTGTCACTGGAATCCATGTTGTTGTTTTGTTCGCACTCACACACACAACAGTGCAGTATCGTTTCATTATAATATACCACAATGTTAGTAACAGAGTAAAGACAGGCAAGAAGTAATTTAGCTAAGTAGCCAGTATGGCTACTTCAAGCTTGTACACTAGTCATTATTCATATGGCAATAAATTGCCAGCTAAAATGTCATAATCACAACAAGCATAGCCAAGTTAAGTCTGCCATGTACAGAATACAGTATCCACAGGTCATTATAAAGCTGTGATAAAGGGGTGCTATCGGTTGAAAGGGACATAAAGGGCCAGCTATTAGCACAAAATCACATTACAGCATACAATATAAAGAATATGCCCCTAGAACTTCTGTTAATTCAAACTTTCATGTTTAACTGGAGCTGATCCAAGCAGCATTAAACCATACATGGGAGGTGAACACCAAATAAACAAAAAAGCACTTTCTCTAGTTAAAGAAATTATAAATTTAAATAATGGCCAGATCACTTGATTACTCACATAATCAATTGTGGCAGCTCTAGTCTGTTCAAAACAATATGAAGCAAGTCTAGGTAGAAAATAATCTAAGGCTTTCAGCAAATGACTACATAGCTGTTAACTATCAATATCACTGAACCAAAAGTCAATATGGTCGCATGACAATACGAGTATGGACGACAGAGCATCCAGCTGTACGAGCCAACTACTGTCTGATGCTTGTTGTCCAAGATTACTGAAAGACCTTATTTAAAACCATTACCACAAACAAACTGGTACTATTGAAAGCTGGCAAAAGAAGCAGCCTGGGACTCTAACATGTCCTTGCTCTAACATTTAGCAGTAGGGAGCCGGCGGTCCTCATGGCCAAAGCCTGACCCATTACATAATGCACCCCTTTCACTGCCTCTGAATATGACAAGACTGAAAAGGAGAGAGCAGACAAGCAGGAAGCAGCTCTCTCCAAGCCTGCCTGTCCCTTGCTGTTCTGCGTGAGAGGAAAGACTAAAATCGGCACAATTCTAAATGCCCTGCTCCTTCTCCATTTGGAGCCTCTCTATTTAAATGCAAATAAAGCTGTGTAGCAGCTGAACAGCTCTGGACAGAGGTGAGGCACGCAGGCCCCTGGTCCTTCAGGGGGGTCTGGCACTTGTCTGCTGGGTCCTCAAACCAGCTGATCAGGATTCTGTCCTTCTGTGCAGCTTAATACTCATCTACAATCTCATGAAGTAATGTGCCCAAAGGTCTAGAGCCTCTGTGCATTTTAAGGTCATTTTTTTGCGCAGTGGGAGTTAGAGGAAAGGTTGAGCAGCAGTAGCTGTGGCAGGTTGCTTGAACTGTGCTGATCACTGTCTACTTTGCGTGCACATTAAATGGCAGAGGTTGAGGGCCATCAATGAATCATGTAGTCCAACTTTCATGTAGCAAAACTCAGCATCCTTATACTGTATGGAGAGCGGGTGAGGTGGGGGGCCACCGTCATGAATCACTGCTGGCCGGTTGGACGGTGCCACATAAACCCGTCATTCACATTCCTGCACTGTGATGTATGGTCAGACAGGGTTTGCCGGCCAGCTTAGCAGAGTAGGTAGTCTGCCCTGCAAGCCACATCAAAAAAAAAAAAAACTAAGAACCTTTAAAACGCTTTACACTTTAACACTGTTACCATCACCTGATCAACATTCTATTGAAGTATGGCACATGTACAACTGCCCTTTTCAAACATTTGCATCCAGATATGAATCTGATCTCATTTTTCCATGCAATCATTACATATTTAAATCAGGCAAATGTGGCACCACTTAAAAGGAGATGTATACTGACCTGTAGAGATTCCTTTAAGAAACAAATAACATGGCACCTGGTCTTACAGAGAAAGAACGCTGTGAACACTGTGTTTGGTAGCCACAACTGAAGGCCATCATAGTAAACACTGACACAAACAGCTTTTTCAGCTTTTGACTTCAAGCATGAGTCTGAATGAACAGGAAAACTCCTAAAATAACTTTTTAGCAGAAAAATGCTAAAAGCTGCAGGTGTTGTTCATGTAGAATTTGGAGATGAATGTAGAGACACTGGCTGCATTTAAATTTCCAAGTGTGTGATCTACCTAGGGGTCAGGATTGTTAGATTTGAAGACACTCCGATTACAAACAGGATCACACTTTTCTTTTGTATTTTTTCTGTTTCGTGTGTGTACAGGCAACATTCATATTTGAGACACGTTATTATGTAAATAAAGCCATAGATATTTCCAGCTCACATCCTTATTTTTTGCCCTTATTAGAAATAACAAGTAGGAGGCATTCAGGTGGTGAGCAAACAACCTGTTTTGTGCTGGTGATGCTATAGTTTAGATTTTTCGCTTTGCTGCTGCGCTCAAAGTTAAATAAATTTCAACTTTGCCCCAGTTTACTGCTGACCTTTACAAGTCCAATGAGACATGGAGCATTGCGTGCGATGACATTCTTTTTGCTGGGTTTTCACATTCGGCACAAACAACCACAGCCAAATCCCTTTTGGGATTTAATTCAAAATACACAATTTGCAAAAGTGCATCCAAAGCTGGACAGTTATCAAACTTGCACTTAATGCACCCTTACCATGTGTTCAGCAAAGGCTTAAGTGTGTGAATTCTTATTTACAAGTTGAACAAAAGAAGAATTTGTCAAATCTAGGAATGCTGAAAAACAAGGATGCCTAATCTACCCACATTTCTATGCAAAGTGAATGAACACTTCATTCTTTGGTGGACATCGAGTTAAACCTGTTAGAAAGCCAGCTTGTGGCTAGTGTGAAGTGCTGACAACAATCTAGGAAATCTATGAGGAACACTAATGAATGAACCTCATCTGAAACCGAGAGCTAAAAGAGAAGTGATGGAAACACATGACATTCAAAAAACTCTTTTTACACTTGTATGAAGTGGTTTTTCCAAGTTTTTGACCAAGCAACTTTTTGCAAAATTGAAACAGAAACACATTTTGTGCATTTAAGTCACATGTCATGGCCTGATACACTCCATATACACATCTGTGAGCGGTGGTTTTGCTTACATCAGAAGTCCCAACTGCCACCAGTAACCAGTTCATCAAGAGTAATGACTAGGAACTGGCTCTCTTGAGCATGACAGGGCAGGCACTACAATCCTATTACACTGCATAACTTGTGAAATATTGAGAAAGTCATTTGGAAGTTTAGGACTGTAAAATCTACCACGATTGTCTGGATGCAGTTAAAGTCACCGTGCCAGGATTAATAAAATATTGCAATGTTTTCCATACATTGACTTGTCACAATAACAGCACTGACCAACTCCCATCTCTGGGTTGCAGTGAGCAGGTTAGCACTTTTTACATAGTGGCTAGAGCAGCTATGCTACCACCGGTTAAAAAGTACATTATGCTGATGCGCAGCTGAGAACCTCTACATGCTCAAAGGAAAAGAGTTTCTGGCGGACAATGAAAAGTGACTGAGCAGACAAATGCTTGCTTGTAACATAACTTCCTGTCACTGCCACTTAAACATAGTACTGTTTGAGACTTCTTTAATGCCACTTCAAATGTAATTCAAACCCAAATGTGCAGCGACACTATAAAAGCACACTCATATCAGAACATCCGTGTATGGTAGGTCAACAGCAGTTAATGTTTGTTTAACCGACCCTGTATTATTCAGTGTGACCTGATTTTAACTAAGCATTAATGTGATTTTTCAGGCAAAGTAAGACTTTTACAGGATCTGCAGACACCCTCTAAGAAGCTCCACTTTCAAAAGCATAAGAAGCAGCACTTCCATCAGATTAGCCACTGAGTGGGTGTGTTTTCAGCTAATGATGCTCTGACATTTCATCTGCCAAAATTTCAAACACAGACCAGTACAGTCTAGTTATTTGTGGCTAGACTCTCTAAAAATGAATTTAAAAATGTGTTCACAGCACTTTAAAACAGAAACTAAAAGAATGTCTTCACGTTGATTCAATAATGTTGTATGACGATAATGATCCTCACACCAATTAAGGTCCATATCACCTTGCGCTGCGTCATCCAATCTATGTGTGTATAGCTGCAAACGCCTCATCATTTACATGCATGTGACACAATCTAATCTACCGCCATCTACTGAATATTCAAACTCTGCAAAACAGCCATAACTCTAGCTATGACGTGAACTGTTAAAAGCGGCATCTCATTATCAGCCAAGAACGACGCTGAACAGATCAGGCTGATTAAACAACTACTGCTTAAAACCAACATATTATAGGAACAAATTCCCCTGTGGAGGTGATAAGCAAACTTGTGTGTGTGTGTAAAACAGCTGGGACTGAATTAGCATTGAATTTCTATTAACCCAGCACTCCTTTATTCCTCCCGGTCTCACAAAGAACACTGCTTAATTAAACAGGAGACAGGCACCAATGGCAAGCACAGATGCAAACTGCATAATTAATGTTCATATGCACAACAAGGCATCCGAGTCGCTTCGACAGGCTGAGGATAAATGGCGTTAGCAGAGCTGCTGCCGCATCCGAAGTCATAATCATCATCCAGACCATTAGAGGTCATCACTCACTGGGCTCTGAGGACATGAATAACAATAGTTACTCAGACAAGGAGTCAGCATAGACTTAAAATTGGCCTTTAAGTAGAACTATCATCACAAGGTCCAGTTAACCACTGAAATCTTTTATATCTTTGTTTGACTGAATTGATTGATGTTACTCTGCTCTGCATGTTTTGTGGTTTTTATAGACTATGCACTGTAATTTATTAAAAGCTTTGTCCTTGTATCATAAAGAAAATCAAACAAGCCAAATGAGAGCTTGTGGAATTGGGCTTAAGAACACTCTGTTTTTATACAAACACATTCTCTCGCATAACCGTCTCCTAAATTGTACTCTTTTTTTCTTTCTTCATGTCAGAGTGTGGTATAGAGACAGACAGACCATCACAGATTCACACTGGCACTCCCTGTGCATTTTTACCGCCACAGCTGCTCGTATGATGCTCTCTATTCTTTGGGTGACTCTTCACTGAGTCCTAGGTTTCATTCATCCTTCTATAATTCATTCCTATGGCTTACATTATTCACAACATTTTAAAGGGCTCGGCTTTTTCAAGCACTCTACCCAGCTGCCTACTTGTGCATTAGGAGTGTGAAGTGTTATCATGATTATCAGAGAACTCTTTCATAGCGCCAGTGATTGTCACTAACCTAGTCTGACTAACCTTGGTATTCTGGGATACTGAAACCAGCTCCAGCTTCCAGCAGTGAGCCAAATAGTTTTCTAAATGACACATAATCAATGCAGTTACTCCAGAACTGTGTCACGGAGCCTGAGCCTTCTTTGTGAAGCGCAAGAGAAATACATCAATTTATATACCAACCACAAGAAAAATACAAATTTGATCAACATTATAAGTTTTATGTATCATTTACAAAACAAGATTATATCAGAGTGCTAATAATGTTGATGCCGTTCTTCTTCACACACTCAGTTAAAATGTGACAAACAGTAAATACAAGACCATCTCAGATGAACACAAATGGCAACAAGTAGAAACACTCAGAGAAGCATGCTGCCCTGACACGGCTCTTTGACCAATCATCTTAAGGAACTGACTCTAAATTGGAGATCTGTTAGCAACCTATTCACATTCAGGAAGCACTACATTCAAATGTAAAGATATCTGCCCTTACACATCTGTGCAGCAGGAACTGCTAGATTCGTTTCTTTGTTTCAATTAGCTCTAAACTCCTACGGTATGACAATTTAAATGTATGCAGCCCCGTGTCATACTGCTTATGAAACTTCAAAATGGGCTCGGCCACCTCGCTGAACCCCAGCAAAAATACAGGCGTCATGGGGCTCCACCAGGCCAAAGCAACCTCTTTATTTTCACAGTTCATCGCTGCTTAAGCTATTTCCCCCACTAACAACAACAATTACTGCCTATGTTAATGTACTGCCATTACAGATCACTTCACTAAAATAGATGCTGAATGGAAACATTAAGAACAACATTTCACATGCAAATACAGGCACACTGCAGTTGTTTTTGTGATACTCTCTTGGATGACAGCATCATTTGTTTGATCATTTTTGCGGACTCACCATTGTACTACTTGGACTCACCATTGCACCATTATCACCGCGGTAGGATGAGCAGCAGTGCTAATCCTACATGTGAGAAAAGACAGGCTGTGTTTTAGCCATGACAAGCTTGCAGCCTCAGTGATTCCCAAGGGAAGAGAGAGCTTTTCATGACACGCTACTCAAGCGAGAATCCAAGCAGACATCTCCATAATTTTCTAAACGTGGATGAAGCTGATGTGTTATGCAGTGGGCCTTAGCGTGGTCTGCACTGCCTGAATGCAGTACTACAGTTCATTCACAAAATTTAGAGCCTGAATCAGTAATCACTGCAATGACCGGGCATGATTTTAGTACAGAATTAAGCAGAGGGACGACACTACGCTCACTAAAACACACCGTATACATGCTCTCACCACACAGCTGAGAGATGTAGCTTTGGGTTGGAAAAACAAGGTTAGGGTAGTGGTGAACGACATGACAACATTCTATTGTTCTTGAATCAAACCATGACATGTGCTTTTCTAAGCATATTGTAGATATCATCAGACCCTAAAGAATACTGACCAAATAGTTTAGCATATAGAGCATAATTAGTCCTCTTATTTAGATTTAGTGCACTACTGTGTGTGAAACACACAAAAAAAATGCATCGGCAGTCTTGACAGTCTTCTTTTAAAGACTAGAACCGTTTTGTGGGTGCACTGTGTATTTCAAATATAAACATGAAATATCATGAAAACGTACATTATGTTTTTGCCACACTTACAGGTTTGGGCTACAAAAAAAGACCACTGACAAACATTAAATGGAGACAATGTTGAAAATTTCTCCTTGTCAAGAAGTGTCGTGGGAGTTTACAGAAATTGCAGCTGGAAAAGAAGCCTGTAAAGAAAGAACATTGTGTACCTTGGTTGCACCTTACTGATGAAAACACCCACAAGTCAGTGGTCAGTGATCCACCCCATGGCTTCTTACTGCCCCCGGGTATCACAGTGTCTGCAGACGCCCAGCCTTTTTATTAGGAGTGCTGTAATACTAGAGATCCTGAATGCATCGTGTAAATGAAGATAACCTGTGCAGTTATGAAAGGACGCCTCATTTTTTCCTCACAATTAAGACAGTCTAAAGATCTCTACGCCATCTACGTGGAACCCACCGTCATTTTGCCTTCAAAACTGCAAATGACTAGTGCACTGGGAGAGTTTGTGAGAAAACAAGGGTGGGTTCCAGATAGATTCCGTGTGGCCAGATCTCTGTATGCATTTATGTTCCAGATTTGCACAGCACTAACAGGCGGTGCCACATATTTGATCTCGCGGAGCTGCCTCCAACCGTGCACAAAGGGAAGAAATTAACAGAGCTGGTCTCCTTCAAGTTCCACTCATCTGTGTGAGGAGCATGACACGGGGCTCAGCTCTGAGAGTCCATTCTACCCAGCAACAAAGCAAGCTGTAGTGTTCAGGTCTGACATCTGAGTTCACATTTGCAACCACCACAAATGCACACAAAGTAACTGAGCAGCTGTAGAGCTCAGGGTAGAGCGACCACCAGCCTATGCAACACCCCCCCTACAGAACACTGAGGTTCACTCCATTTCCCCCAATGATTACAAACTTGGGTTACTCCTGGGTTACTCCCTGTATGCTGGCATGGACACTGGGCTGCACAGAGGCCCTGGTGTGCAGCTGAAATGATGAGGTGGAACTTCTATAGTAAATAAAAAGTGATGGGGGAGTCATTGGCAGAAAAGTGAGTGAGGAGGTACCCACTCTGATCTCAGTGCAGAAACAAAACCAGTGCAAAAGGAGGGATGCTGTTAATGCCACAATGTATTTGCAAGCACTGTGCATGACTCGAGCATGTTCTGTATCTCAGCAGGGATGACAGTGATGTTGCATGTGAATGTGGTGGCCAATCCAGCCTCTCTAAACTTCAGATTTATGAAGGTGTATCATGACAGCCACATACCTTTGACCTGCGTCTCATACTCTCCAATGATCTCCTTGTCCTTCTTGTATTTCGTCTGAGAGGACATTTTTCCTGAGGTTACTGGTTAAGAAGAATCCAGTAGGGATGCGGTGAGAGCTCCTGAGGGCACAGCACGCAGGGAGTTGTTGTATTTGTCGTTGTTTTCTTATTTTAACACTTGCATAAAAAACTAATTAAAATATCCCAGCGAGCACATCTGGCTCTAATGCTTTCTTCAGAACACTAAGTGCAAAAAAAAATGCAGATGGAGAACCACACAACACCTGCTCTTTCTCAGCCCTAGCTAGTCCCTCGTTACTCAGCTGCTGCTGCTGCACACAGGGGGCTCCTCCTTGTCCTCCTTGCCATGCAAAGTGTCTGAAGAAAAATGAATTCTTCTAGTCATAAAAACAAAAAGGGTGTGCTGCGCGGATGGTAGCGCTCTGTGTGTGTGCGCCCATGCCGTTTAGAGTATCAGAATGACCATGGCTTTGGAGTTCATAACGCATTTCAGAGCCGAGGTCTGCGTATACCTCCTCAGTCGCTGTAAAACCTTAGCAGTGAAAAAACGAAGAATGGATTTGTGCCGAACAGCCTCGCCTCAAACCACGCCTACTCCAGAGATCCCGCCCTTGGCAGAACAAATCAGCGCCACCCTTGCACCACCCTCCACCTCTCATTGGTCACATTCGCTGTCAATTTTTTGCAGGGTATCCAATAGGCGTGCGACCAGCCTGTTTGTTTTTACTTACGTTTCTTTACATTGTGACAGACTGAGATCGGACCCTCAGATAACAGCCCGTGGTGTCTGAGGTGTGACTATGGGAAGAGCGCAGGACTGCGTTTCAGCTGATATTTTCTGATTTTTATTTCCATACGTGCACAGCAATATGCAATATAATCCTAATTATAGGGCCACGCCTACAAAAGTATTATATAGCTTCGAGCTAAAATCAAAATAACACTCATTTTTCACTGGGGCCGGGCAGATATATACATACACACACACACACACACATATATATATATATATATATATATATATATATATATGAGAGAGAGAGAGAGAGAGAGAGAGAGAGAGCGGGAAAGAGAAAAAATAGTTTTGGACTATAGAAATGCACTACCCAGTGAGACGTCACGGAACAAGTATTTATGTAAATGTCATCAGTTCAAAGGAACCAGACATATATAGATGTTCAATCAATATTTTACATGGAAAAAGCTTTTCAGAGCTACATGACAGTGCCTAGTGTGGTGGAGGAAAATTTTGGAAAATACAGTCAGAGACCTGCGGTCTTGAGTTGCCTAAGCATGGTGAAGCAAACTTTTTTTTTTAATTCTGACATTTTTATTACAGTTTAAGAGAGGCTTTAGATGCAATGTATCAAATAAATCTAAAAACACTTCCTTCTAAGGAAGCTTGTGCCGGCCTTCATCCTCCAGATGCTGGTGTTAGTGGTATTGCATGACTGTGGAGTCCTAGCTAGTGGGTGGAAGAATTTGAGACAACTAAATTGGGCAGAAATTTGAAAATAAATAAATAAAAGGAAAAGCAATGAAGCTACTCAGAATGGTTTAGCCATGAATCAAAGAGAAACTTGCTGATTTGAGTTACTTTATAGTAGTGATGATGAAAGGGTCAACACAAATTCATTCACTAATAAGAGAATTTGGGCAGTATTTTTGTTTTTGTGTACTGTATCCTTTTCTTATCAATGGCTGGCCAAAACTGTATGTAGTAGTAGTGAAAGTGACCATTTGTCATATATGAACACACCACAGTACACACTGTGAACAGCGCAAAATTCTTCTCTGCATTTAACTAATTCACCCAAGTGAAGCAGTTGGTAGTCAGGAACACACAGCTCCTGGGGAGCAGTATGTGGGAACGGTACTCTGCCCAAGGGTACCTCTGCGGCGCCACTAGCAGTCCTGGGATTCAAGCCCACGACCTTCTGATCACAAGGCCAACCCCCTAACCACTAGGCTACCAGCTGCCCAAAACTACTATGAAATGTCTCAGAAATCAGAGACATGCTACAGTGAAGTAGCTCTAAGAGGGATTAAATATTTCGGTCATCTGGTTCCTATCACCACCACATTTTTTCTAGAGTGAAGCATTTTACATCAAACTCTGAATGAGTGTATTTACCTCTTGTCAGTTGAACTATGCAAAAATGTTATAAAATCAGTGGAGAATCCCTTTGCGCTTGTCTCCAGGAGAATGTGAATTACTCCACAGCACAAAATCCATATAAATGGGCTTATTATTGGCACTATATTACATGTATTGTAAAGAACCACTCTTAGGACAAAATCAGCTGAAAGGTTACACAGCATGTCTGAAATCTCTCAAGGTTTTATAGAACGAACCTTCATATTTTCATATGGCTCTTCTATGTCCCACACATCAGTTTACTGCTTGGGGGGTGAAATGAGGCCTGCCAGTGCAGTGTCACCCAGGCGGGCCTATCTACAGGATGTCAAAGTAAAGTTTTTAAAGTAAGGGCGGCGAGAGCTCTGAATTGGCGTCCTTGCTGACAGCGCCTGTCAGTGAGCTGTTTAAGGCTATAGTCTAGGAGAGGAGCATCGCTGCTATGAAATCTGTCACCACACCACCCGATCAGTGATCCAGCGGCATGACAGAAAAGCTCTTAGTGAAATGGACCGTGAGTCAACTGACACTGCAGGACCATGAATGTGAGCAAAGGTGAAACAGAGAAATACAAGCTGAGAATAAATATTAACTGCATTCATTACAAAGAATGTGAGCAAGCCATCATGTACACACTAGGGTGTTTCTAGGCATAAACAACCTTGGTGGTTGCCTCAGGCACCACTGGCGGGATAGGCATTGATTGGGTGCCAACAGGGTGCAACACCCCACCCCACCACTCGAGGGATGGACAGAAATTTTGTCGTTCATCTCCCATATATGTATGCATATACACCCTGCAAAGCAAGGGAAAAACATAGCCTGGCAGGAACTCAAACTAATAATATAATATAAATACATAAAATATCTTCTTTCCAAATACCTAAAAGACCTAAATGCTTTTGAATGCACATTTAGACATCTTAATGCCTTGTATCATATTTCATTGTTCTTTCCCAGCCAACCAATATCACGTATTCCTCACATTGCACTGGCTTTGAATTGGGTTAGTTAAATGCTGCTTGACACTAATGATGAAAACACACGCCTATAAAACCCCTCAGCTCCACCTCCAAATTCCCATGTATGACTGCCTCCTCTCAAAGATAATGGCTATGGAAGTGAAGTAATACTCCTTTACACACTGCCTAGAGCTTCAGTTCCAGATGCTGATTCCCTTCCAGTGGTGGTGTTATGATGAGCCTCACACTAGAAGACCCAGAGGATTCTTCCAAAGCTTTTAGCTTTAGGTGGATCTCTGTTATTACATAATCCATTCCCCCTGCACTGCCCACTGGAGCTACCGTCTTTGCGCCACCCCCAACCATACTTGCCTTTGTGCAGCAGCATTTCTCGCAGGGGAACCGCTCAACGTCAGACTCCTCAGCAGATGCACTGAAACACTGACCTGAAACACTGACTTACATGAATGAAAATGACAGGCTAGAGGAATGCATATCTCTATAATTTCCTTCTCAGAAATACCTGTGGGAGCAGTCTTTCTCTCTCCTGTTGGAAGGCCCCTTCTCAAAGAATTTCCACTGGCAGATAGGGAATCTAGTCAAAAGCATGACTCATTATAGTGTTTATTATGATGAGTTAGAGTTGCAGTGCAAGACATGGACAGTGTTGTGCTTGGAAGTCAGAAATGTATCATCATAATCCAGTGGGTAATATTTTTATGTTTTTGCAAAGCGTTCCTGATGTTTTTCACTCGCTTTGTGCAGAGGTCACCTGATTACTCGTAGCCCAGTCCCAGCACTGGCCTTGAATTAATATGAGCTGGACTGAGCTTTGAGCTTTATCAACGCAGTGGAAGTTCTATTGCAGGCACAAGAATGTATCCTCTCATTTGCTTATGGCGAGACATTGCCAAGTCCTGTGCCCCTCCTCTCTCCGACTCATTGCTAGGCGTCTCAGGGGGCAGGAGCCTGGGAAACTATGACTTCAGTGTTTTTGAGGGACAAAGCCCTATTGTGAGGTTTCCCTCAGTATTTCAGTCTGAAAAGAGAGGAAAGAAAAGAAAGGGAGAGAGTCTCCACCGAGCGAGTCCATCCACCAGACTAAGACACAGGGGGCACCATATGAGCCAGAGAGAGGAGACCATCTGGAAAGCTGCCAGGGTTTTCAGAGTAATGCTGGGACTAGATGTGAATTGGATACAGCGAGGAACTGGAAGATGATAACTTATGACGTGGTGGGACTAATACATCTTTCCAATAGAGATAAAAAAACAGTTCTGTAAAGTTCTGGGAAATGGAGCCAGTTGCACTGACACGTAAATCAGTATGATGAATCTTGACCATTCAGTATTAGTCATTATCCTCACGTGTTGCTCTGATTATTAAGCCATGTCTAAATTTCTTGGGTATTTAGAATAGCTGAATGACATCAGACTAAATGAGGATGTTGGTTGTATGGATGTCACTGGAATATGTGCTCTCACATATATAGCATGCTTTGAGCATTTCCTTTGAATCTAAATGATCAGTAATGAATGTGCAAAGCATGTGTAATGCCTGATGTGACATATTTCACCTTCACTTGGGCTCTTCTGGTGGCTAATGATTCCACAGAGAGAAGGCCTGGAGAACTCATTACTCCACGCTCCGGCTTTCTGGAAATATAAAGTGAGGCCCTGTGGGCTTCATTTTGTCACGTGTGCTTTTGTTATGGCTATTGTTTTGGAAGTGAAGGTGGTCTTTATTGCTGTTGAGTCTAATGCTAAGGGATGAGTTGAAGATTTAGCCCCCTGTTGGGGTCAAAGTCATTACTTCACACCATCGGGCCATTTTGTTTTTGCTCCTTTCTCATAGAGGTTTCAAAAAGATCTTGTTGGGATCTAAAATATCCAAACAATAAACATGTTATGTAACCAACACTTTTGGAATCAACAGCCTTGTTTTGGCTTCTCCCCTCAGTGCCTCAAAACGTGCTGTGTGCAGCGGTAACTCACAGATGTTATGAGCCGTGCGAGCCATAACACAGTCTGTGGGACAACACCTCTCCCTCCGCCTCGAAGCATCTTCACAAAGCTGTCTGTCTGTCACACAGGAATTGTGATTCATCTTTGAAAAGGAAACTTCAGTGTGTTTTCCCTGCACGCTCAGGTGTCTATTTACACTTCGTAACAATGCAGGATATTGAATATTTAATTACTAGTGTACTTTTGAGAGTTGCCAGGTAACTTTTACTGAGGAAAAGCAAAGTGGTCTTCTTCTCCTCTTCATCTCCCACGGCTCCTTTTTTAAACTTGTTGCCAGAATAATAATGCATCTAATTATTAATATGTCTTTCTTAAGGGGAATTCCATCCATTTATTATATAATCACTGAGGTGTAAAACATATCAGAGTGATTTTGAGCACTCCGATATAAAACTAAAACTACGGCTCCATTTACACTTGGTCACTTCATGCTGCATTAAGTCTTGAAGGATGATCTCTTCCATGAGCAGAACAAAGTGTGTGTGTGTTTTGTGTGTGTGTGTGTGTGTGTGTGTGTGTGTGTGTATGTGTGTGTTGGGAGGGATTTGAGTAACTCTGTGTCTGTAGAGGAACCCCCTCCTGAAGCGGTTTGAGTGACCACATTTATATCTGCGTTTACATCTGTATTATCATAGGCCTCACCCAGAGATCTAACTTAAGAACTTAAACATAAACATCCCCCCCCCACACACACACACAGACAAACACACCTCTGAACTGAACCTCTTCCTCTCCTAACACAATTTATGCATAAACTGAACTGTTCTGCCTTAAACTAACAACTTACATCCCACCTGCCACAGTAAACACCCTTCTATTTATCACATACCACACATTCTTTCCTCCTGCTGTCGACCACTATTCTGCATTTTTGCACACCTAACTACTCCACTGCTAGGACTCAGTTATAATCTGTTATGATACTGTATAAAAACTAGTCCTGTAGCTGTTGAGTGCACAAAGTGTTGTCATGTTCAGTTGTTTTATTCCTCTTATGTTTTCTTGATCTCTGATTCTCTTTGCACTTTATGTATTTTGTCCTGTCAGCCTTTTGTTTTTGTTCGTGTTGCACCATGGTCCTGGAGGAACGTTGTTTTGTTTCACTGTGCACTGTGTATATGGTTGAAATGACTTAACCGACCTGCCTTGATTCTCAAGACACATGAAGTGATCAGGTGAAAACAGGGTCTTACTTACTCTCATTCCTTTACAATGGTCATAACTGGGACCAGGGGTTGCAATTTTATTTATTGTCCAAAAACAGCAGTAGACCTGTGTGCGTCTTCTACATGTGTAATATCAGACAACTGGTCAGTATATTTGAAGGGAGGGCTAAAATCAGTAACACCTATCAACAGCACACAGCGTCACATTTGAAAACCCATTTCTAGCTACAGCAAAAGAACAAAGCTTCTGGCAAGTGAGTGGTCACACTTAAATATCCGTGTGTTGATGTGTACCATTATTGAACAGCTACAGCAAGCTAACAGAACAAGAACCGTGTATTATACAGCAGTGCTGCACTTTTAAACTACAATAAGGACAGACTAAGACCAGACTTAAGTACATATCATTACTGAAGGCAGCAGTATCCTATCTGAATGTCTGTCATTACGGACCCCAAAATGCCCGAATAAAGCTACTATATCATTTCTGTATTTTGAGCTTGGTGCTTACTAATACAGCAAATTACATAAGAGAGATAGAGCAAATGAACATTTGTGTAGTTTCAGATTCCAGATAAATACAGGCTTCTGACACATTTAACAATGTTTCCTTAAATATTGCCATGTCATTATAATGAATGCATTAAAAAAGATTTAATTTCAAAACTTTCAAAACAGTGTCTCAGGAGTCACGCAGTGTTCTTGTAATTGAAGAACAAATTTCCAAAACTCACTTGGTCCAAAAGCTTTTTTTTTTTTTGAAAATCGCGTTTTACTTGTTTTACCTATTGGAAAGCAATTCTTACAGGAAATCATTTTTTATTGATATTTTACAGTTACTTGTCATTTTTCAATGCCTGTTTCTAAAGTGCAACTTCTGCACATTTTAGTATGGGCAAATTTGTTAAAAAAACATAATGAAAACAATTTGATATTCGATATGTGATATTCAATGTCACAAAATTATGTACAAGTTTAATATTTATATCCCACTACATGACACAGCATAGAGTCAATGACCGCTAACTGCATAAAAATGGTAAACATACTTCTGTCAACCAGCACTGTGTGACTGTGCAATATGTGTACCGCATATTATGGAAGGACTGGGTGAGTTTTGGTCGGTTATACTATTGCACATAAAAAGGTAATGTAAAAATATGCCAGTAGTAGTGTCACCTAAAAAAATCACGAAAAATGGACTGAGCTTTGGAAATTTGCTCTCTGTGAGGTAACCTTTCGAGGTATTAAAAGCTTGGGCATCTGCTTTCTATCACCACCTCTATAAACTGTGAATCCTGACGAGATTCGTTTCTCTAGAAAGGTGCGTTTCATATCAAAGCATCTGGAATTATTTCTTAAGGATTTAATCATGCAGCATTTAAAACATTTGTGGAATTCACATTTTAACACAAGAATAAAGAGCAGTACAACAACAAAACACAAAGATAGAAAGTAAATGAACTGCAAGGAAGAAATCAGAAACAGGACAGGACAGAATGAAGAATAAGAGGACAGAATGAAGCATCATTTAAATCAAGGCCTCATAACTGCCTCTGCACAGAGCCTATTTATTCCAACACCACTTAGTGTTATGTTGTAAGAAGTCTGTCTTTATCTTATCAGTCTCTACATTTCAGCCTTTCCTTGCGTTTAAGTCTGATTTCCTCTGCTGCTCCATCATATGCAAGGCAATCAGTATTAAGAGAGAGCATCATGCGATCATGAGAAAGGGTTCGTGTTTGTTTTTTCTTTTCAGCAGTAAATTGCTGGTTTGGAAAATACTGTGTAGTATTCTGCTTCTGGCCAGCATACCAGTGCAAGCTCACTTTGGCTCACGAGCGTCGGCCAGTTTCTGCAACTGTAATTACAAACACACTGCGAGCTATTAAACACAGGAACGCCTCGGGGAGAAATGCATGTCAAATAAACCCTGCGCTTCATACATACTGCCCTCCTTCTGAAACTTTCTTTTCCTTTCTTCCTTCTTTATCCACTTCATTGTTTTGTCTGTTTCTATATTGTTTCCCCCTCTCTCTTTTCCTTCCCTCCTTCTTTCCTTTCTTCCTCATCTCCTTTCTCCCCTTCAAGCTCCTATGTTCTTCATTTCCTCAGGCCTTTTCCAAAATATCTCTATTGATTTCTGTCCCATGTTCCCATCTCTCTCTCTCTCTCTCTCTCTCTCTCTCTCTCTTTCTCTAAGTATCTCTCTATCATTCTCTCTCTCTACATCTATCTGTGTATCTATATGCATATATCTATCGCTTTCCCTCTCTTTCTTTCTCTCTCTCTGCCTGGCTGGGTGATGTGTTTCAGGGTAAACACAGAACTATCAGGAGAGACCCAGACTGAACTCTGCAGCCCCTCTTGTACACAGCAACAATCAGTGCCATCTGGCCTGCAGAGCATTTTCTCTCACACACATGATCAGCACAGTCCTGCCAGCCAGTCTGCTTCTTTTCAGACACAGTGGAATTACCAGGCACACACTTTAACAATCACTTAGCCATAAAATGTATGTTCAGGATTTTTAAGAAGAATTCTCAGTTACTGCCTGAATTCAGTGGCTACACTATGTGTCCAAAAATATCAAGACATCTTTTTTTAAATCTTAAATTCAGCTACTTAAACACGCAGTCACTGCTGATGAGGGTGTACGCTTGCACACACACAGCTTGTGTGAAGATGTCATGCGTAAATAAAGCCCTCCAGCATTGGACTGTGGAGCAAGGCACTCTTTAGAGTGATAGAATTCCATCCAGTACCGCCGGTACCTGACCTCACTAATGCTCTTTTAGATGAATGCAGTCAAATCCTCAGAGCAATGTTCCAGCATCTAGTGTAAAGCCTTCCTAACATGTGTCTACAAACTTTTGGACACAAAGCTTATAATGTTTTCACAGTTAGACCCAGATGGTCCAGGGCTGCAATTAGTCTTGGACTGGTGCTGTTCATTCTGCACTAACTGAACTGGTCAGAAATGTCATGGCATTTTTAGGCCACAAGTCCATCCTCACACTTCTGTCCCCCACAACCGCTCTCTTAACCCAATTTTACAAGTAAAGGGTAACTCTGGTTGATAGGGTCATATAACCTTTTATTAAACCTCATATTCTCATTTCTCTTTCTCTTGATTTCACTTCAGTTCACAAACACACACACACACACACACACACACTAAAGGGTCAAGCGATACATTTGTAAATGCTTGAAAAGTGGTGACATTTTTGTGGCACAGCTGAGAGAGAGAGAGAGAGAGAGAGAGAGAGAGAGAGAGAGAGAGAGAGCGATGTAATATGTGTGAGAGAGAAACGGGGGAGAGATAGAGAAAGAGAGAGCAAGAGAGAAGGAGGGAGAGAGAGAGAGAGAGAGAGAGAGAGAGAGAGAGAGAGAGAGAGAGAGAGAGAGAGAGAGAGAGAGAGAGAGATGGGGAGAGAGAGCAAGAGACAGAGAAAGAGTGAGAGAAATGTAGAGAGAATGAGAGAGATGTGAGTGAGAGTGAGAGACAGAGAGAAATAGAGATATGTAGAGAGAGAGATAGAGAGAAAGCGAGAGATAAATGTGAGAGAGAAACAGAGACGGGGAACAGAGGTAGAGAGAGATAGAGATATGTCGAGAGAGAAAGAGAGGGAGAGAGACAGAAAGGGGAAAACAGGAGAGAGATCCAATATGTCGAGAGAGAGGCAGACAGAGCGAGATGGAGAAACAGAAAGAGAGATGTGAGAATGGCGCCACCTGCTGTTCAATACTGGTCTTTGCAAGCGGAAGTATCGTGTAGTTCATTGGTCCAAACACAAAAGTCTTTTTTTAACTATGCCATTTTACTTAAGAAGCAAAGTGAACATGGTGTTTGAGCTTCTTACAGTCGAGTATTTTCACTCGATTTTACTGATACAACACACGCAATTACCCAAACACCTTTACAAGTAATTTTTGGACATTTGCAAATACCCTAAACATTTTTTTCATTACTATAATGACATATTTCATTTCAAAGCACATTTAAAATCGTGAGGTCTGACAGGACTGACAAACCCAAATAACACGAGTCTGACCACCTTTTCACAAGATCAGGAATAATTATAAATTATGATCTTGTGAATCTAGTGAGCCTGGTAATGAAACTCTTTCTATTCCCGATTTTTGTTTTTTCTTCCCCCTAAAAGTCGTTTGAGACTAAATTAACCATTCAGATATGTTTTTGTGCTGTGTTGTTTCTGTGTTGTTTATTCGTTTTTAGAATTGCTTTTAATGTTTTGAGAAAGTCTAGTGTATTTCCAAGCTGTAATTTAAAGTAAGAAGTTGTTAACTGTAGTATGGTATCTGGTAAGGTTTGTGTTTGACAGTAACGCGTGTAAATACGCTTTTATTTTGAAATGTCAGTTAGTGTCCTTTACACTTGTAAAGCTGCATGCATGCAGTAGTCAAAGTGAAAGTGTCTGTGTGTATTTCATGTGTATTCTCGGTGCTGATGTTCATGTTTTAGATGACCGTTCTTCATACCGAGCCCAGGTATTATTTTAAGGTCCAAAAGATCCACATAGGCTTTATGGAAAATGAACCTTTCCATCAGGCGTGTTGTTCACCGGATCAAAACAGGCATCAGTAAGCAGCAGGTAAG
Organism: Hydrocynus forskahlii; assembly: GCA_037974365.1. Taxonomy (NCBI): domain Eukaryota; kingdom Metazoa; phylum Chordata; class Actinopteri; order Characiformes; family Alestidae; genus Hydrocynus; species Hydrocynus forskahlii. The sequence goes on along the minus strand of JBBPCX010000114.1, from coordinate 19,051,625 downwards.
AGCTGTAAGCTGCACGTGTGTGTGTGTATACATATATATATATGTAAAGTCAGGACAAACGCTAGGATTCTTTGAACCGTAGAAAGTTTTTAGAGATAAATAAGCAGAAAGTCTCATTAAAAGCTCCTGACAAATAGTGATTTTGATTGTTGCATACTTTTTTTTTAGGCTTGGTTCACTATACCCTGCAGAGCTGTAAGTGGCGCTGCTGGCCTTCCTGTAGACTGTAGTGTGACGGTATTACAGGCAGTCAGTCTGTGGGCTCGGCACTTCCAGCAGCACGGCATCTCTGAACCATTTTTATCCAGCCAGTACATTATAGCACATGTACTAGGGAAGAAAACAGTGAGTTTCTTCTCTCTCTGCCTCTGTCCTTCTGCTTATCTCTGTCTGACTTTCTGCATGATAATCTCATGGTCATTATTTCATTGTAAGCTCAATGTACTGGAAAACCGATGATAATGAAGTCAAGATGAGTGTGACCTAGTCTCACCCACTGCTGGCCGGTCTTCCCAAGTGATGCAATTCTCAGCTATTTCTGTGCTTTATTCTTTAAGATCTCAGTGGTATCATCTCCAGTCCCCATCTGTTATCACTGTGTTGTCCAATAAGACAAGGCACAGTCCATCATCTCTGCCTCAGCTACTGGTTTCCTCGTCCCTCTTGTATTGTAAATCATTCTGTTACAGAGTACACTTGTCAGCCATAACATTAAAACCACCTGCCTAATATTGTGTAGACTCCTCTCACGCTGCTAAAACAGCTCTGACTCGTGGAGACAAGATGTCCACAAGACCTCTGAAGGTGTGCTGTGGTGTCTGGTAGCAAGACGCTAACAGCAGGTCCTTTAAGTCCTGTAAGTTACGAGGTGGTGCCTCCATGGGTCGGACTAGTTTGATGAGCACATCCAACAACATGCTCGTTTGGACTGAGATCTGTGGAATTCGAAGGCCAAGTAAACGTCTTTTTCATGTTCCTCAAACCATTCCTGAACAATATGTTGCAGTGCTGCAGAGTGCTTTCTCCTTCTGAAAATGGCCACTGCCATTAGGGAATACAAGATACAAGACACAAGATTCTTTATTTGTCACATGCATAGTCATACAAGTACAACACACGGTGAAATGATTTCTCTGCATTTAACCCATTCACAGAGTGAAGCAGGGGGCTGCTGCCAATGTGGCGCCCGGGGATGGAAGGGGTCTACTTGGTCTACGACTTTTAGGTAGAGTAACTTCCACGCAAATGCCAAGATTTCCCAGTAGAACATTCCCCAGTAGAACATGCTACGGTATCTTTTCTGTGGGATCGAACTAGTTGGGCTTGCCATCGCTCCCCACACACATTACTGATCCATGGCTGCCCATAAACCTGATGCCTGCTTTGTTTTGCATAACTTGTTCTTGTTTGTTTCACATTCCTTGGACATTTGGTGGGTACTATCCGCTGCTTACTGTGAACACCCCTCAAGCACATTTGTGTGCCGTCCTACACATCAACCTCAAAAATGGCCTGTTTACTCGCTGTCTAACATATCCCATCCCTTAGTAGGTGCATTGTGATGAGAAGATCAACATTATTCACTTCACCTGTCAGTGGTTTTAATGTTGTGGCTGATTGATGAACTTCATGTGTGAGGTTTATGTCTGGCTGACGGTGACTGGGTTGGAATACATTCTCTTTATTTTCTCTGTGTCTTTCAGTTTTTCTATATGAGTCACTCTCTTGTTTTCATTTCGTAGCCTGCCTGCTAAATAATTCAGTGATTTACTGCTGAGAAGTATTGGCTTTAGTTTGTGTGCATGTGTACATCTGTCCATGAGTGTGCGCGTGTGTGCCCACGTGCGTGTGTGCCCGCATGCGTGTGCGTGCATGTCGCAACTAGCGCAAGTATTTCATTGTTTTCTCACTTTATTTGTCTAGAGAGTGGTCAAATATGCATCTATTTTTTCACAAACAAACTGGGCCACTCCAGCACAATAACTGCTTGTTTGTCCGGGAACTTCTAGGAATTCAATTATGTTTCCCCACATCCCCACCGCCTTGTTTTCCTAATTATGAACTAACTCTCTCTGTCTCTCTCTCTCTCTCTCACTCTGTCTTTGTCTCTGTCTCACACTATCTTCCTTTCTATCTCTCGCTCTCTCACTCTGTCTTTGTCTCTGTCTTGCACTACCCCCCCCCTCATCCCTCTCTCTCTCTCTCTCTCTCTTTCTCTCTTTCTCTGAAAGCTGGAGAGTTTGGGGAAGAGTAGGCTCAGGAACAGACTGACAGATGAGCAGAGAGAGAGAGTGTGGAAACTGTGTTCAAAACGCCTCAAAAGGTACTGTCTCTGCTTTTATACACTGAGTAACAGGTCAAAGTTGAGCAACCTGAAGCAGCTGTTCACTGTTCCAGCACTGCTGCTCTCACAGTCAGTGAGCGTGATGTAGTAAAAATGCACCATCACTTTTTGCTAAACCTTAGCAGGATGTCCACACTCCAGAAATGTACAGGTGAGGTGGAAGGTGGAATGTGTGGTATAATCATTCTGCGTTTAATGTGGTAGTCAAAAATCTGTTTTTTTACTTTGCACTTTTTCTTTAGTTCTGTCCTGTCCTGCCTCCACGTGTGTAACCTTGTGGTGTTCTGTTTTTGTTCTTTGTGTTGCACCATGGTCCTGGAGGAACATTGTTTCATTTCATTGTGTGCTGTTTATGTGGATGAAATGACAACAAACACATACTTGACCTACATATTTTTGCCTAGTTAGTGTATCATACAGTGTCTAAAACCGCTGACAAGAAGCAAACTCCAGACACCAAAGCTGTCTAGGCTGGTCAACTATACCGGTGGTATGTATGTTTGGTTTTTATTTCTGACGTCGTGCTCAGTGTGTGTGTGTGTTTGTGTTTCAGGATGCCAGTGCAGTATATAATTGAGGAGTGGGACTTTAGGGACCTGACTCTGAAGATGAGACCTCCAGTGTTTATTCCCCGTCCTGAAACAGAGGTCCAGCACCACACAGACACATACACCCCATACACCATACACAGTCTTCCAGCAGCCGGCAGTGCCCTTCATGCTGTTTGCCAAGAAAGGAATTTCACTCCTAATGAACTAGAAATGAACTCAGTGGAAACACAGGATGTGAGTCATAGTCAAGTCATGTGTGAACATATGGGCCTCAGTGAATACATGGAAGTGTGTGTGTGTGTGTGTGTGTGTGTGTGTGTGTGTGGGGGGTTTGCATGCAGGAGCTGGTTGGTTTGGTGTTGGAAGATTTCCAGGTGGAGTTGAGGAATGGGACGTGGCCTGTTTTACGATCCCTTGAGGTGGGCTGTGGAAGTGGCGCTATCTCTCTTAGCTTACTGCACAGCATGCAACAGGTTAGGCTCTGTTACACTCTGCCACACCCAACGCTCATTATACACTTGGTCCTTCATTTCTGTGTTACATTTATAGGTAGCTAAATTAACTGCAAGGACCTGTGTTTGAGCACAGTTCTACACTTCATAACAACACAACTTACCCATGTTCTTACATTAGTCTCTGTGTAATATACAAATTATAGTAGTTAATAAGTATTCTTGAAGGGAACATGTCACACAATCAAATAAACTTGATCCATGCCAATTAAAAAAAAGTTTCAGAAAGAAATGAGCACAGAGTCAATGTGCTAACAGTCTGTTGATGTTAGATGGACTGAGAGTTTTTGTGTGCTCCACACATTTCCTCTGGATTCCTTCTGTAGACTGTTGCCTGTAGTTTAGACACCACTGATTGACACATCACAATCACATATCGCACGCAAATTCCCCACATGTGGGTTGCATCTCTTATCACGGAAGAGAAGAAAAGCTGAGGTAAGGTGGCTGTATATGTTACACAACATTATGAAATGTTTGTCCCAGCTCAGCAGAGTTATTTCGAATGTGCTGAGGTGAATTCATTTTAGATTCTTAAGCTGACCACAATTATTCAGTGTGTTTTTCTCTTGCACAGCAGCAGTGGCCATTGTTCATTTCTCACCTCCCTCTCTTACACAGCCTCCTCAGTGAACTCTGGTTAATAATGATGTGGGTTAATGGTTGCTTTAGATTTTGCTTTAGATTTTGCATCATAACCATGACCCTATATTCAAAATATAGTATCATCTGACAACAACTGTGGCTAGTTCAGGAAGAGCTAGTAGATAGGAACAGACCATTTATGTCATACCTCCAAACTGATTCTTGGTAATGTGTATCATTCCTATGTTTGATTGACCAGTGTTGTCATTGGGGGAGGGTTTTTTTTGGGCTTTCCTGCAAACACGTTTGTCGTGAAAGATTATCATTTTTTTTTTTAAGTATCAGCATGATGCAGCACCTTCATAGGTAGCTCAACTTGACTGTTTCCCTTTTAAGATTAATAACTGAGTTATAAAGCTTACAGTTTAACAGGTTAAACTCCACATTAACTGCAATATGCAAACGTTGTGTGTGAGTATAGTAGTTTATTTCTGCTGTCTCTACTCTTCACAGCTCAGGGCTGTTGCAGTGGACCTAAGCCAGGAAGCGGTGTGCTTAACGCAGGAAAACGCAAGCAGGTGATTCTCAGCACCAGAGAGGGCTTAGGGTGGATGTAAATGTAACAGAGCTGTTCATTCAGGCAAATACATTTGCACATTTTCTTTCTTCAGACTGGGGCTCCTGGACAGACTGGAAGTTCATCGTTTAGATATTATAAAGGGTAAGTGAGTCATGGCTGAAGAGAAGGGTCGGTTTTCATTTAGAAGAATGCGAACATCTTCTCTTCGATGTAAAACCACAATGTTGTGGAATCACATCAAGAGGAAAAAAACACTGTTTTGGTCAAAGGACGTTTTTGACAGTGTTGCTGAATTCCACAGTGAAACTCATCCCCAACAATACAAACAGATAAAATAACAGCATGACATACATAGAGGACAAGGTGACCAAGCCTAGAAAAGGTTGTTTTAGACAGAGTTGAGACAAGGTTACATCGACAGGGTTTCACAATTACTGTAGATAACTGAATTCTGGCTGCAGAGAAACTGAGAGGACTGGAACTAGATCTGAATGGGAACGGGTCGATTTTAAAGTGAGACACAGAACACAAAGAGGAGGGTATTCAGTGGGATTTGTGCTCCATAATAACAGATGATGAAAAATGGGTGTCAGTACTGTGGTGAGTGTTATATCTGTCAGAAGGAAGCCATGACAGACAAAAGGACTGAGACAGCAGTGATCCAACATAGTGTTTAAGCTCTATTATGACTTGTTTGCTAAAGTTAGAACTGTAGTTTTACTGTTCTTTTCAAATGTCATATAATTACATATTACTGAGTTCCGTAGAAGATGGCAAACACAAGCTTTACTGGTGAGGTAGAAGCTGCAGTATTATTGATTACTGATAATACCATCATCCCCTTGTACTGTATGTTATTGTGTAATTATGTAGGTTGAGAACAAACTTTGAGTTTAGCTTTTCAAAGCCACCTAATCATGCATGATGGCCTGAACAGCGTTGAGATGATGCGTAAGACTGTGTACGTGTAGTTGGTTTCTCATTGTTAGGTGTTTGCTGGGGTGTGGGTAGGTGGTTGCTGTGGTATCCCAGGTGGTTCCTAAGGTGTTGTTAAGGTGCCACTTTGCTATGACAGGTTGTTGCCACTTTTTTCCAATTTGTTAGACAGGCAGTGGTGTGTGAGAGCAAGAAAAATGGCAAAATGTGCAAAGCTTGGGTACTTTGGGACTGAGGTTTATGACGTTACATGTCATGACAGACTTTGTCCACTAGATGGTTTTAAATCTCTCTCCACACAGACAGTAGAGATTTAAGATGACCGTTAACACTATTATGTCAAAGTTACACATTCCATTCTGGATTTTCTTTTACACTATATAAAGTATATACCATTTGATTTAGAAGACATGCTTGGATTTTCAGACATTTTTGTCAGTGTGAAAGGAAAGTTATTTTTATCCTACAGTGTGTTTCCTCCAGATTGGTTGACTTCCACATGGCTTGGCTGCCCAGGCTATTGAATATTCATCTTGCACTGAGTGTGTTGTTCCAGAGACAGTTGGCATGCTAGTGGGGGTGCTTTAACTGATATTGTATTCAGGAATTTGTGTGTGTGTCCTATTCGTAGATGCAGACTTGATAGTGAGAGACTGCAGTGCTGTTGATGTGCTGGTTAGCAACCCCCCCTACCTGTTCACTCAGGATATGGAGTCTCTGCAAGCAGAGATAGTCAGGTACTGACCCCCCCAGCCCCCTCCCACCAACGCACACACAGAGGTAGAGTGGGACACACTTAGAAACAGCTGATTTATTAGAGTAAACACTAATAGTATTTAAATAAACACTAATGGTGAAAAATCAAAGACTGCTTGCAAGAATTTCCAGAGAACCCAAAGTGACCCTAGTGACGAGCAGTGTATGTCTTCCTTTCTGCAGGTTCGAGGATCACTCAGCACTGGACGGGGGTCGAGACGGCTTATCGGTAATCAGTCAGATTCTAGACGTGGCACCAAAACTCCTAACGGAGAAGGGGTGAGAGAGAGAGTATGTGTGTGTGTGTGTATGTAAAGAAGTTGTGCAGTGTCTGTTCCTTGGCAAATATGATCTTGTGTCTGTGGCCTAGAAGAGCAGTGGAGTATAAATAGCGTGCTCTAATCTAGCTAAGGAGCTTTCCCAGCACTTCTTAAGCGCTTCAGGGAATCCGCGCTGCTCACACTTCTCCCCACTTTCATGGAAGAAGATAACAGTGTTCCAGGGATCAGAGCTTTCTCCCAGTAATTACCCAACAATATACACCACTGTACACTGTATGATTGGCCTGGTGATGATAGTTAAAAAGTGTTGAGAGTTTTCCCTTCCTGCGAGATTACCGATCTGAAGAACGGCTAACCCCCTGCCATGTACACTTAGAATGAACACAGTGTGTAGGTGTGTACGTACATGTGTGCATCATGATGCAGATCTAATGGATTTTCATTGAAATCTTGTTTTCATTAAATGGCACAGAAGTGACACCTTTTGCTTATTTTTGTTACAGATGAATTATCTACCAAAAAGTCCCTGCATATCTGAGTTACCCCATTTTGTGATTACATTTCTTGTAAATTTGTTGCTGTGATAAAATCTCTTTCGTACATCTTACATCCTCTTTTCTTTATCTACTTTCCTGCACTCGTTCAAATCCCCTGTCTCTGCTTCTTTTTCAGCCGCGTGTATTTGGAGGTGGATCCCCGCCATCCTCCACTCATAAAGCATCTGGTAGAGCAGAGGATGGGAGAATTGCAGTACTTGGAAACACGCTGTGATCTCACTAGCAGGTCAGAATTACCAAAAGACACTAGAAATTATTATGTTTGCCTAAACTGGTGGGCTGTGAACTGATTTCAACGTTTGGGGTAAATTAAGCAGAATGGGGTTTTTTTTGTTTGTTTTTTTGGCCAGACTGCAGTAATAGCCCCTTTTTCTTCAAGGAAAACCTTGCGCTAGATGTTGGAACGTTGCATTCAGCCATAAGTGCATTGGTGCAGTCAGGTACTGATGCTGGAGGATACATTCTTGATTACAAATCCCAGGGGTGTGGGTTGGAGCTTTATCACTCCAGATTATACGGTTCCATTCCAGATGTCCGGAAAATGCAGCTTACGGTGCTGCCTTTTCATTTACTATTTTCTTGCTTTATTAATCACATATTACAATAATCCCGAAAGATTACAGGCTCCAGTTTTTAATTTTATTAACTTTCTATCACTGATTATCATACATGTTTTTCTTTAGTAAAGGTGGTCCACTGGTCGGGCTCCAATTTTAGCATTCCCTCAGTTATTTTTTTGGTCTATTTAGCATCTGAACTAAAGAAGCAGCAATGTCCTTGCTGACTGATTCTATCAGGGTTAAGGGGAAAATAGTGTAAATTACATCTTTTTGCAGAACTGTTCCTTTGAATTATATATGGTAAAGCAAGGTCTGAATGAAAAGAACACATTCATTGTTCTGAAACAGACAGCAGTAAGTTCATGTTTCAGAGTGCTCACCAGGCTCTGTTAGCTTGGAGTTGTGCTGCAGACAACGTAATACTGTGATAAGCACATGATTCCACAGGACAATCACATCAGTGCTTTGTGTAGCCAAAACCACAGGATAATAAATAGACGTAAATAAAAAAGGATTATGCTCATTCAGAGAAATCTCCTTATGCCAAATTCCCTGTTATCTCCTAACTTTTATTAGATAAAGATCTAATATGTATCAAATAAGCACAAGACAGTAGACATTTGAACTAATGTGCACCGCTGTTTTGCATGTCTTTTTACAGGCCACGGTTCTGCATCCTAAAGCGGAGAAGATGACCAGACTGAAAGAGAGTTTCTGTGTGAGTATGAGGTATAGATTGTGTAAGAGAGTGACTCGAGGTTGAGAAAGAGAGGGAGACGCCGAGAGAGAGCACATAGCTTGGAAGAAACCTGATACGGAAACGATGGATGAAGCCACCGGCATGAAGGATCTGTTTCTGTGACCTCCTGCCAAAGTACATTGCTTGCACCTCACCTCGTGTCATAAGCTTCCCTTTTCTCCGCACGTACTGATATTTTCTTGCGAACTTAAATGGCCCATATCATAGAAAATAGAATTCTCTTCACTTTTTTGGTATAAGAGTTTGTTGTAGTACGTATAAACTATTAAAGTTTAAAGTGTACCATATACCACTATTTTTAATGAGGACCAATTCGGGGTAGTCAGTCAGGACAAAAGTTGTTTACATCTATCAGTCTTAAGGGGACATATTATACGTCTTTTTAAAAAAGTTATAACAGGTCTATGGGCTACACAAAACATGTTCCTGAAGCTCTTTGCACAAAATCACTCTCACATAAAGAGATCTCACCAGTTCTATTCTTGACAGTTTCAGTCCCTTTCAAAATAAGCCGTTTAAGGGCTGTCACTTTTATGCAAATAAGCTATTGCTGGCTACGCCCCACCCATTTCATGCTTACGCTGTGCGTTTACCACACGTGAAAATGGCAGAAAACCGAGGCGCTATCCAGCCCTATATGTTGGACCCCGAGTCGGACCTAGAGCTAGATGAACACAACACTTCATGTGTGACTTGCCTTTGCCTGTAGCCATAGCGCTCAGCATCTTATGCGTGCTCGTAAAACCAGCAGACAAAAATGGCGGATCTTCAACTAATCTAGTGAGTGGGGGCTCGACAGGTGAGGGGTTGTTCTATGCAAATTTCCTCATCCTGACATCAGAATAAGGGAGCCGTCCAAACGGCTCATAGAAGCATATGATTCCTGATACGAAAATCTTTTAATTGACTCACAGAGAATGGATGGATGTGAGTTTTGCATTATATGTCCCCTTTAAAGGCACAGTAACACAAACAGCCTGCTTAATTTTAAGGGAAAAAACACAGTTTGAAATGGAAACGAAAGAACAAATTATGACTTTTTGGTACATAAACCCACACAAATGAATGATAAAATACAAAAGAAAATTGTGATTTGTAATTTTGAATAACAGCATTAAGGCAGACTTGCCACATAAGGTTACACTTCTCTAAAACATAAAATATGTTACCTGGGTTGGTTAAAGGCAGGAAGAACATACAGTCATCCAGTCTCCAAGCCAGGAATTGTTGGTTTTGAGCTTTCCAGGAATAGTGAAAAATAAAATGTACACAATTTTCCGCTGAGCCCAGAAGTAGTCGATCAGCCAAGATAAATTTGGCATCAGAAGTTTTTTTTTTTGTTTTTTTTTTTTAAAGCACTGGGGTTTCAAGGCTAAAATGTCAGTTTGTTTATAACTCACAGTAAACTGTCTTAAACCACATTGACAAGTCTCTAGCACCTTAGTGAAGATCTGCCTGTGGTTTGAGTAGATTGAGAGAACTTTTATTTATAATATCTTTATAAGATTCATTTATTCTTTTTGGATACAATTTGGGTTGCAGTCTTTGTTAGTGACATTTGAAGCTCCACCACTAAAACAGACACAAACATTAGCTACAAATAGTGTAAAAATTGTGCAAATTTTTCACTGAAGAAGACTGTAGATTCTGCATTTCCTCAAACTGCTGCACAGAGCCCTAAACTGCAGGTGGTCTGTATGTGGCTGCACCAGCTAGCTGTTATTACCACCACAAACTGATGCAACAATTATAAAGGCTACAAAAGAAAGAGGACTATGATGTATCAGAAATGCTTTATGTAACAAATGTGCTTTATTGAAATAAGTGAATGGAGTTTATACACCCTGAGTGATTTTCTAAGATTATTTAAAATGGTTTTTCTCCGTTTTCTTCCCATTAAACTGCAACTCATTTCCAGTGTAGTCAACTGAACCTGGGCTTCAGGACACATTGTTGCTTTGCCTAGTTATGCTTTTTACAGGTGCGCTTGATAGGAAATCATGAAGTTTTCATGCAATGCCACTTGAGCTTGTAAAGCATGTGAAAAACGTATATTGCATCATTGAAAGTGACGCAAAATGAATGGATCTCTGTGGGATCCTGCTGTATCCTGAGCCGAACAGTAAGAGGTTTGTGCACACTTCCATTAGTTGCAACATGCAAAGCACTGGCCCTTTGTCTTGAATAAGACGGCTCAGTGTCTTTGGCATGATTACATTTATTCTTTTAAAAATCTTTTCTTTTAATTTTCAAGATCCCTGGAAAAACTCCCAAAGGCTGGTAATCTCTTTTTTGTGTGTGTGTGAAATCTCTGTGATGTAGAATGTCTCACAACTTCCCTACACAAGTGCCTTTGTTGTGATTGTGATTGGGTTTTTTTGTTTCTTGTTTTCTTCGCAACCGGCCTGCACGTAGCCTCCTACACTTGCATATCTCACTATGAGTTCTTATATGTGGCTGCGGTTTATTGTGGTGAGGTTGCATTTAGTGCATTTGTGTGTGTGCTTGCGCGCGCGTGCGTGTGGCAGGGTGCAGTAGGCTGAAGGTAATTATTGAGGCCTTTTTCTGAGAACTCCCCCTCCCGATGCTGCACTACCCGCTCCCTGGAAGCAGTGTGTTCATTCTGCGAAACAGCTGGCGGCCTGCCGCACACTCACTCGCTAGCGGACAAACACACACACACCATACACAGGCAGAAGCCCATATTCCTGACAGTTCTGTTTAAAGTGTACACTGCGTTTTGTTTAACTGTTACTCTGAATCACTTGAATGCAGGTTAGACTGTTCACTCATAAAAAAAAACAACAACTTTGTAGCAACTTCAGTTTCAAAGAAGGTGCTAACCCACTTGAGCTGATAGAAAAATCCACATGACGGCTTGCTACATTTAGGCTCCGATGGAAAAATATCCCTAACTGAGGAAAACAGTGGGCAGATGTGTGATTCAGATCTGTCTCATATGGTTCCACACGTTTATGTTTCCAACACGTTTATGTAAGCTTGAGCTGCGCGAGAAAAGCCCTGCTTTGGTTTCTTCGAAATACTAATCATGATTTTGCCAAAAGAGAAAGAACAGCAGTCAGGGAAGCGGAGGAAAAATGACCACGCCATTGTTCTCCTGTTCTTGTTAGTGACACATCACTGTCCCTCTCTCTTCCGTGAATTTGATTGCCACATTTATTTTTTTATCCCCAAGTAAAAGGCTTTGGAAGCCCAAAAAAAGGCAACTGTTTGTAAATAGGCAAATTAATAGTATCACACAATTTCCACTGATATTTGTGATGCTTTCATTTGAATAAAAAAACACAAAATAAAAAAAACACAAAAATGGAAAAAAAAAAACGAATTAGTTTTTGTTTTTTTACATTTTAGCGAAGTTGAAAAACACAATTAAAATGTGTTATTGACGTATTCGTGTATGAATAACATTTCCTTTAAATAACAGAGAACAAGCTATTTGTAAAAAAAAAAAAAAAGAAAACTGAAAACCTCTTCTAAAAAGAAAGCGCTTTAATCTGCTGAGCTCCTTGGGAGCCTGGTTTCTAATGTGTTTGACACTGATTGTTCTGTAGACCATTATTGCTCTGAGAGCGGAGAGCCTATTTACTCATCCACATCCGCATTTTCTGAAAAGCCGGTACCTGGAAGACAAGGGATTCAGCAAGATTCTCTTACATTTTAATGCATTTCAGGCCATTCTCTTTCCCAGAACATTTTCTTTGTTTTCCCAGAGCTCCATGTCGGGACAAAAAAAAACCCTTACTGCTTTATCACTGCGCAGTGTCCACGTGTTTCACTTCTAGGCCTCAGAGTTTTCTCTTTTTTTTTTATCTAACCCAGCTATGTACTTACACCACAAACGGGAATAATCTAAGAATTTCCTACCATTTCACAACTTTAAAAACATTCCTGATGTTTAAAATGTGAACAAGTACACCAACACAGATGATTATATACATTTTGTGTGTGTGTATAAATGTGTGTATAAGTGTGTGTGTGTGTGTGTGTGTGTGTGTGTGTGTGTGTAT
>JBBPCX010000114.1:19020330-19032842 GCA_037974365.1 Hydrocynus forskahlii | reverse complement strand
GGAGAGAGAGAGAGAGAGAGAGAGAGAGAGAGAGAGAGAGAGAGACTGAGACTTATCATGTGATCAGTTATAACATTAAAACCACTGACAAGAGAAGTGAATTACATTGATTATTGTTACAGTGGCACCTATAAAGGGGTGGGATATATTAAGCACATTCAGTCAGTTCTTGAAGTTGATAGTTGAAGGGGAAGTGTAAAGATCTGAACAACCTTGACAAGAGCCAAATTGTGATTTCCAGACGACTTTTCCAAAGCAGCAGGTCTTGTGTGGTGTTCCCCAGAAATTCCAAAGTTGCTTATTTTTTGTATTAAACGTCACACACTAAAACAACAAGAAAATCTACAGCGCCCCAACAAAGACAGATTAATTGTTCGTGGGCCAGTGCGGCATGCAAGACTTCACTACAGTTATGTGTAGAACAATAAGTAATGAACTGCACCACGTCTCCATTCCTCCACCGCATTAAAAACTCCCCTGCTCAGAAAGAGACACAAATGCAGATCCAAAATGTGCAAACAAGATTATGTTTGTTATATACCCAAAATCACCACACCCAGTACAGTATCTAAAATATCTGTATGGCCTAGACAGTCTCCTGACTGGAATTCCACTGAAAATGTTTGGATTTTGAATGTGTAACCTTGGTGTGCCAAGAGGCCAAAACTCAACTACAATACTGCAAAAAGCTAATTACTTCCTAACATGTATGTCACAAAGGTATAGTTGACATTAATGACTTTGCAACAAAGGATTAAAGTTATTCATTTAAAGTGTCCGAATACTTTTTCCCTTATCAATTCCATTTTCCCAAACCCTTTTTTGTGTTTACATGTGAGGTGGATATATGACCTGTAGGTATATTACATTACAAAAACATTAGTGATGTCATTCCAGGTGTTGAACAATTGTGTATGTGAAGCTCCAGTGAGGGGGCATTGATTCGTACCCACAGACTCAAGGTAGTCCCCCTCGTGGGTGTGTTTGTAGAGGAAGAAGTGATAGCGGGGTGTGTCTGTAGGGATTCTGCAGGGCAGGTCACGTGTCTCTGTGGGCCGAGTGTGCACCAGCTCAATTGTCTCCTTCTCTGTGTCCAACCTCTGACACACACATACACACACACACATAAGCATCACATACATTTTTGTTCGGTTACAGAGGGTTTTTTTATTACCAGTAACATTTATTACAATCAAATCAGTCGGCAAAGCACTGTGTAATTAAAACTACTGAAGCTGGTTTAATGTGGCCTTATGAAATAATGTAACTATCAAATATTGAATTATTGTAGCTCTTCATTTTTGTAGCTCCTTAAAATCAGTATCTGTAAGCATGAAAAAATGTGTGTGTGTGGGGTTTTTTTTTTTACCAGCTGGATGTAGTTAATGCGTCTCTCTGTGAGCTGCTGTAGAGCGTGCTTGGCCTCTGCCTGGAGAGGGAAGGCCAGGCCCTGCATAGTCTGATGCTTACTTTCAACACTGATCTCTGTTTTTACCTGTAGAGGGAGACATGCACCCACACACACACACACACACACACACACACACAGGTGATGGGCATTATGATTAGGAGATGTTAATTCCCCTCGCTGATCTACAAAGGTGATAATACAGCTAAAAGAATGATAATATGAATGAATGGAGCAATGATGCATGGTTCGCACATGCTCACTTTTTTTGAAGGATTCTACAGTACAGCCTGAAGAACATGAATAAAGCACCATTAAGAAAGCATCAAATAAACTAGGGGTGTACTGGTATCGGTCAGATGTGGGCCAAAAACACTGGAATGGATACTGAACAAAGTCTGAACAATCACGTAAATGCTTAACTAAACTTTGTACAGTACAGCGTAAAGAGAGATGTGTTAAGACATGAGTAACACAGATGAGCAGCAAGGATGTGTCTCAAATGGCCCTCCACTCCCTATATAGTGCACTATGTATGAATTAAAATACAGGATCCTGAACTCAAGTAGTGTTTAATGTGTCTTACAGAGAGTCACTGGCAGAATTGCATAAAGGACAAATTGTGCACTACAGCTGCAGAAACTCAAAATTCAAAACTTACATAATGCATTACAGAGGAAACAGGGAGCCTCTTCAGACTCAAACTGCATCCAGACAAATGTATTATTAACAGCTTAGTTGTATAAGAGAAGTGAAAAGACAGTATTGGACTGGTATCCATATCGGTTTTGGTTTCGCACATGAAAACGTGGTATTTTGCCACACCTAAATTTAAGCAACAATAAATACATTTTCCATTAGTTTTTACTATGATGCATAGAACTATAAGATGCTGCGTTGTGTGTTATGCACAACATATACACTCCAGAAATATTAGCTGCATCTTTTACCTCTGAATGAAGCTTTTCAGCTGAATGTACATTATTCTTATTCAGGCATTAGGCATTACACTTGGGCCATGCATGTTTAGAAAGGCAGAAATTGCATGTATTAATGTGCTGATGGATCGTCCTTCAAATAAAGTATTTAGAAGAGCATAGTGTGTCATTTTGCCCATTCATATGAGTACACACACAGTATCTACACTGAAAAGTGCAGAGAGTGGACACACACACACTCAGTAACAAAGCTGGGTCAGGACTCAAAGGCCACTCACCTGCTTAACCCTGCTCTGCAAGGACAGAATATTAGAAAGCATTTACTGTTGGTACTAAAATGACAGAGATTGATATTATATTATTATTTAATGGCTGAGACATACAGTCATTGTTAACAAGTATTGTTATTATTTCAGTGAAGTTCAATAATGTTATTAGAGTTAACTGAAAGAACGAGAATTTTTACCTCAGTGATTTTGATTTGTTGTAACTCCTTTTCAGCAGCTGTGAGGGGAGCAGGGCCAGAGCTGGAGGAAATATGGCGCAGGTAACCCTGAAGACACACATCATCCTAATGGAGGTGAAAAAACAAACCACATAATGAACAGGATTCCAAGAAACCACATAATGAACGTGTTATATAAAAACTATATATATATATATTTATATATATATATAGGGAGGGAGAGGGACAGAGAAAGAAAGAGAGAGAAAGCTACAATTACCTGTCATAATTACTCTGACAGGTAATTACTTCCAACAGTGTTCCTGGAACCCTTCCAAGGTTGCTTTCTAAATAAAGCGAGCCTGTGATGAATTTAATGGAACTTTTCAATTGCGAATAACTAGGTCATGTGCTATATTCTTAGATAAAGGAGCTGTCTCACATTGGATGTGTCAGCATTATAACCGTAGCCTTCAAGCTGAAGCTGTACTGCAGTGGTCACCATCCCTTCTAGAGATTTTCTGTCCTGCAGAGTTTATTTCCAACCTGCTGTCACCACACTTTACTTAACACTAATGCATCTGATCCAGACAATCAAGAACTTCTGAAGAGGTTAAAGAAGTAATTCAACGACAGAATTAGTCAATCCTCAAAGATGGTTTTAGCGTCCAAATCCACAGGGTTTGAGAGGTTTTAGGAGTTTTGGTTGTATTTTTACTCAAGTGATTCAGGCTCTCTGGGTGACTGTTGACTTCTTTCTTGTCAGCATATTAGCCTTGATACTTCAGAGCTAAACTAAAGAGGCAAAATATGGCCTCTAAACATGTGTTGGGGCGAGCAAAAACTAAATTGGAGCTGAACTCAAAATATTCATTTAATGACCCAGAACGGGAGTGGTATATAATGTTTAAACTACTCTGCAGGAAGCAGATCTCCAGAATGAGGGTTGGAGGCCTCAGCATACAGGTTATCGACTCACTGAGCGTAACCTGTTTTCTCAGGCTGCAAAGATGCCCTATAGAGCAAAACCAGTTTTGTAAACTTGGTTCATTTAAAACCTATTCGACAGGTGCAAATGATACATTTTTGAAGAAAAGGTAATTAAAAATGCAACATACCTCAACATTGCCAAAGATCTCATCTTTCACATGGCCTCCTCCAAATTCTTTCTTCACTGTTGCGCGAGTGGCTGCATACAGCATCTTCTGTCTGACCTGCACAGAGTAAATTACAGCCACCGAGTAATGAATAATATCACAGCTTAGTTTGATGTGTACTGTAGTGTCATGTAGTGGTATACGAATTTCTATGGAAAAAAAAAAAAGTTAGTGTGTATGTGTGTTTTTGTGTGGGCACTGTATTTGGAAGTAGATGTATTACACACTGGAGACTGGTCAGGTGACCAGGAGATGAAGAGCCACTCATATCCCTGTGCGTTCTGGGAGTCGAGGCGGTAGAGGATGTAGCAGGGCTCCTGAGGGTCCAGCAAAGGAAGCAGAAAGTGGTCATAATCTTTCTCCCACGACTGAGACGGCTCTCGGTACGCCCCCAGCACCAGCTGCTCTGAAACACACAGAAAAGCTCATATCACACACGAACATACACACAGTTCAGTATGAAGTCCAGTCTGCCTCTGCGTTTCAAAGCCAGGCTGCAGAATAAAAGGGAGAAAGACGAGAATGAAAATGCTGAAAACACTGAAAACTTAGAAGTGTTTTCTGAGTAGCGAGTTGAATATCCATGCTCATATTAAGCATAATGTGTCTTTGCTTCTGAAAGAGTGAGAAAAATGATTGTAGGAAGTAAGTTGAGTTATTTTTCCTACCACTGGTTCTCATATAAACATAACAACATGAGATGGAGACAGATCGTATAGAGTTATTTCATGGCAATACAGTCCGTCTATGTGGCAGTTTATTTAATGCAATGGGTTTCCATGTACACATATACAGGATTTTGTGGGAATTACAAAGAATTCTTAGTTCTTATTTCTGTACAAGAGGATTTTTAACAGTACCAGTATCAGTGCAGATATCAGGATATTGGTTACTTGCTATTATTTGGTATTTGAAAAAGAAAATGATTGGTATAACCCCAGTACTGTGAAGGTCGCACATTTGTATTACATAAAATGAAATGATCTATCTAGGCTGCTTTGCCTTGTCATCAGAAAAGCACAAATTTGATTGAAGAAAAATACTGTTGATGGGAATACTGTTAATGGCAAGCAAAACATTGACATGAATGATGTACTATGACAGGCTAAAAATATCCTTCTCCTGTTTGTAACTGCTAAAAGATGCACCCTGCATTCATTTTACACATCTTAAATAGAAACACAAAAATAAAGAAATACTGTTATATTTCACAATATATGTTACTGGTCTGTGTAAACAAAATGGTTTCATCTGCTGGATTTTCCTTGAGCTTTCTTTGGATCAGACATGTGTAGAGGAGTGCAGCTTTATAAGACCAGTTACAATCAAGTGCAGGGTACAGAATATCAGCTTTAAAGAAATTATATGTACAGTGGATGAGTCCAGTGACAGTGACAAGGGCCAAGTTGTGAATGCTGAACAATCACATCAGTGCATCTCCAAAACAACTGGTCTTTTGGGGTGTTTCAGAATGCTATGGTCAGTACCTAACAAAAGTGGGGAGAGTGACCCAGTGAACCAGGTCATTGGTGCGTTGCCCAAGGAAAAATAGCTAAAAAAGTTGATGTTGGCCATGATGTAAAGGTGTCAGAACACACAATGTATCGCAGCTTGGGGTATGCGGCTGCAAAGTCACAGACCATTCAGAGAGCCCATGCGGAACCGTGTCCACCACCAAAAACACCTTCAGTGGCCACATGAGCATCAGAACTGGAGCAATGGGAGAAGGTGGTTTCTTTTACATCATGTGGATGGTTGGGTGCATGAGTGTTGCTTTACCGGGGAAAAGATGACACCGGGAGACATTATAGGAAGAAGGTGGAGGCAGTGCGATGCTCTGGGCAGTGGCCTGCTCGGAAAACTTGGGTCCTTTCATTTATGTGAATGTCACTTTTATATGTATGACCTACCTAAACATTGCTGCAGACCAAATATATCCCTTTGTGACAATGGTATTCCCTAAAGACTGTGGCCTCTTTCAGGAGGTTTGAAGAACAAATTCCTCAGATCAGCAGTCTCTGGGATGTTCTGAACAAACTAGTCTGGAAGCCCCACCTAATAACTCCCCGGAATTAAAGGAGCCGCTACTGCCTTGGTACCAGGTACCCTAAACATTTTATTTGCAAAAGAATGTCTAGTTGTATTAACAACATTAACATGAAGCATATGCTCGTTTTATTTGTTTAATTTACCTTAACAAAATAAAGCAGCTACTCTGCTGTTAACAGTCGGCCTTAAATATAGATCAGGTCATCCATTCGAATGTGTTGAACTGTTGTTCAATACATTAGGTTGATGTAGATAAAGTGAAAACCAAACTACTTTATTTTCTTGTAACCGAGTCACTGGTAGTATTTTGTAGTATTTTGTAGTGTAGTATTTTGATTCATTTAGCTGTCTAAATAAGTATGCTAGGAACTGGTCCAATTTTTGCATGATTAGGGCTGTCATGATTACTACTATAAATAATTTAATTGTATAATATTTCAGCCATCTTGCTTTAGGCTATATTTTATTCTATATTGTGCATTGTTTGAATGCTAAATAAATATTTTCATAGTTTTGTAACAGATTTATTCGTTTAATAGTTTAATAAGTTGTTTCGGTTTTCGGCCAAGTGTTTCCTCATATTCGGTTTTCGGTTTCAGTCCAAAAAAATCATTTCGGTGCATCCCTACTTTTTACCATTTCAGTTTTCTTTTCAGTGTGCACCGCTCTGAGCGGATTTCTATCTGGTGTTGTTTTTAATGTAAGAGTTGACACTACCCCTTAAAAAAAAAAGCAGTTTTCGCCTGGTTTTAGATAAACCGTTTTGTTTAAATCAGCAATTAAAAAAACAAATAAACAAGCTATTTGATTAAGCATCAAAATAATCATTCGATTTTGTGACCCTTATTATAATTGATAGTGAAAACACTAGACTGTATTTGTAGATTGGGAAAAGCAGCCAAAAATCAGGTCATGAGGACAACAGCAGTGTTGCAACAGGTAGTGATGTTGTTGTTGAGGCCGAAAGTTTGAAGTGTTTGAAAACTGTGTAGACTGATTGCGACAATTTTCACTTCACGAAAATAACCAAGATGTGTCAACAGTCTTCACATCATGAGCACATAAACACTCGAACAAACACGCCAATATGACCTTGGTGGGGGATTTCCTGACTGTCCTGTGCAGCAACTGCTATTCTAGGCCCGCATGCATTCCGGCTATCTGCACAGATGCATACTTTCCATTAGCCATTCACTTACACACATGCATATGCGCTCTCTCTCACACACACACACACACACACACACACACACACACACACACACAAATATAGATCCCAAACAACAGGAGGCCATGTTCCCCACGTCTGCGGCCAATCAGTCACCAGTTATGCATGTGACTGATGAGCTCGGCCAATTGTAAGACTTATGACCGCTTTGGCCCGCTTCACTAACTGAATCATGCTGAAAATATCTGTGGCCGAATGGCAGCCCACCGACTGGCATGCAATAAAAAGGAGACAACCAAAACAAGTCCCAGACATCAAACACACTCAGGATGTAAGTCTGAAGTGAAAGGTCCAGGGCCCAGACAGGGATCTTAGAACAACAACCTGAATGTATATGTGTCCAACTGTAATATATAGCCTACCCACAAGGCACCACTAGAGACACATGGGGCTCTGGGAAGTGATACTATGTACATGATCAAAATAAAGGCGACAGATCAATCTTACTCTGTCGCAGTTTGTTCAAAATGGTCTGCGAATCACTATATATATATGTGTGTGTGTGTGTGTGTGTGTGTGTGTGTGTGTGTGTGTATGTATACCATGCCATCAGATCACTGTAAAGGTGCTAGCGTAGAATGATGTGACTCTTTAACATTCACACCTCATGCACCTCTGTTAATGGGAGAATTGAGGAAGGCAGTCAGGGCAGCTTCAGTTAAATCTCTTTTAGTAGTGCTAGATACCACAACCACAGATAATGATCATGCAAGGTCACCTAGCACAGATGGAGTGACAGGTAGTATTTATTACATCAGTAAAAGTTATATTTTTGTTTCTTTCCAAGTAATTTGTATTACAATAGTTATTTGGTGGGTGGGGTGAATCATTGGGTGGGTAATAATACTCTATATTCATATCCATTTACATCTACTTTGGAGCACTGTGGGATTAGAAGAGAGCACTGGACAATCTTCACCATGCCTTCAGGTGCCACTGCACGATGGCAGACTCCTAAAATAGTATTCTATACAGTGAATAATGTTCTATTTTGGACATTTCTCATTTCAACAGCCAGTCAGGTGACTGCACTGAATGAAATGTCTTGACTGTCAGTGTGGGTGCAATATGATGCAATGCAAGCGCAAATGTGTGACACGTTGTCTGGCTTCGTGTCAGAGAGACATTTTATCAGTTTATACTCTGTTTGACTAGCACAGGAGTAGCAGGAACACACACACACACACTAATCTCATCTTCAGACACTCCACGGACTGTCTGTCTATTGCTTGGTTCGCCAAGCTTATCAAAACTTTTGGAATTTTGTCAGTTACTCTTTCATTGACTGTCAGCACATCTGCATCTGTGTCTACAGGAAACAAACTTTTGTTTATGAACCTGTTCAGTACAATGAGCTTTTCGCTGAAAAGCATTTGTGAAGTTTATTTGACAGAAAATATCTGAGATGATGCTGTGTATTAATGGCATACTGCTTTGCTTCCCCTGGGTCTGATTTTGTTGTAGCACTGTTTTGAAATTGGTCTCCCCCCACATGTCATGTCCTTAACACCAGTCTTTGCGGGAAGTTTGCATGTATGTCAAATTTTCCTTTCCTTTCAAAGTAGGCCCTATTGAGTAATGAAACTTACCAGACTAGTTAGGATGACCTCACCTAAAGGTCTTTTTTGTTCAGCTCTGTCTTAGTAAGTGAGCCATGTCATCTGATAGTAGTTTATAATTTCACAGGATATTGGACACCCTCACCAACACACACTCACGTTGCAAAAGAGATCAGTAAATCTGTCATGCTACAGACGCTCTTGTATAGACTAGATTCCTGATGGACCAATCAGCCTTGGAATCAACTGATGTATCACCTGACCCCACTCGTGGTCAGCCAAGCCTTTCATAATCAAAATTGTGAAATATATTCTGCCCCGTCCCCCATATTACTTCATCTCAACCATCAATACAAGCCAAACTATACACTAAACACAAGCCTTTCACTGTGGAAAACACACGGGAGAACATTGCGCTTTCATTCCTGTAGGCCTACAGTGTTAAGATATTACATACTGAAATCCAATCAATACAGATTACAAAGCAATGCATATATGAGCATGTTCTTGACAAACCTGAAGTCATTAAAGTGGCTCATTTTTGGTTTAATATTGTGGAATCACTGCACTAAATAATATATTGAACTGGCTCAAAAATGAAGTTACACTGATGCATTTCAGGCCCCATGTTTATTCATTGCTTAAAAACATGTGTTTGTGCTGTGTCATGCTTCCTCAAAAGCTGCGAATCAAGGATACCTTTGAGTTACGCCTGCACAGCCTCATGCAGAAACCAGCTGATAACAAGATGAGCTACAGTGTGTTGACATAAAAGAATCAGTTACATTTATGTACAATCGTTGTTAGTTTAAATACTTTGCTACAGGCATTGTCACATGCCTCAGTCAACTGAGGGTGAACCAACCAGAATCCAAGACTGTCAGGAACCTCCTGGATGGGTAGCAACCCTGTTTTAATATGAAGTAAAATAGACTGGCCCAAGTATCCCTTTCACCTCCTCACCCAGGCCACTGTGAAGATCTAAGACTACTATGAAGTGCCTTCCTGACTTGACTTATTTAATGTTGCAAAAAAAAAGGACTGTTCTCCCACATTCACCAGGATATCTACAAACACGATCCATGTCCCATCAGCTTCTCTGGTAAGTATTTTCCAATACAAAGCTTAAACTTCTCCTGAAACTTTGCCAGTCACCTGAACTCCTTTAACCCTACAGCACCCCTCTCACCATCAGATCCTTTGGCAAGAGACACTTCACCAAAGGGTGGCCAGTCATTCAGTGGTCCCAAGTGTGGCAGATCTCTACTATAATCATTTTCTCTGTTTGATTCTTTAAACCCTACTCTAGGGCTTTTAAGTTCTTTTCCCTGATATACATTTTATTTAGTTACTATGTTTTTAACATTTTAAGTTTTTTCCTTTTTGTATACAGCCTCCCATGGAAATTAGATGCTTAATTTCAGTGTCCTGATCAGGTCCTTAAACAGCAAGTGCATTATCACTATTTATTATTATTCATTTATCAATTCGGTTTCTTCATTCACTTTAAGACTATACTGTAACACTCTGAAAGTGTGTAGGTGATGTAGTTATGAAGATGAGACATTAAAGTGTGGCACCACAGATAGATCCAGTTTGAAGCGGTTAAATAAAACATCAGATAAAAAAATTGCTTGTATTTGGCAGAATTATTATGCTATTGCTCAGATTGATAAACAGTTTTTAATGAGCTTTTAATGAGCTTTAACTTAGGTAGAACAATCAGTGACATGTCCTCTCTCCCTCTGTGACTGTGGCTCACCTACCGTCACGGATCAGCACCTGGATGAGGCGGCCTGTCCCGCTCCTTGCCCTCACCAGGAACTGTCTCAGCTCATCTGTCACCACCAGGACCAGGAACATGGCGGGTCCACGGGTATACCCGCCCAAGGGTGCTCAGTCTGAAGGAGAAAAGCTGAAACCCAAAGTGGAGGCAGGTGAAGATCACCTGGAGGATCTTCACTGAACTGACTATGTCTGAAAGCAAAGGTACAAAGCT
The DNA here is from genome assembly GCA_037974365.1 of Hydrocynus forskahlii. Lineage (NCBI taxonomy): Eukaryota > Metazoa > Chordata > Actinopteri > Characiformes > Alestidae > Hydrocynus > Hydrocynus forskahlii. The sequence goes on along the minus strand of JBBPCX010000114.1, from coordinate 19,022,059 downwards.
CAAGGCTCAAGGTTCTCCAAAGACAGCATGCAGACTCAATGCAACCGTATAAAGCAAGAGAGCCTGGCTGCTTGAACCTGTTAAGACAGCATGTGAGACCTATGTGTGTGTGTGTCAGAGAGAGTGGGGTCCTGTAACTAGGACAGGATTGTGTGTGCCTGCAGAAGGAACCTGATCCCGCCTGCCCCAAATTTAGCAGTCGCAGGGTCGGTGTGCTGGCCTTGGGTAACAGCCTTCCCCCCCTTTCCCAGCCCTTGCCGCCACCAGCCTTTTACACAAGTCATCAGCCGTCCATAACGCTCATCTGGGACCCACTAACGCTTCATCTCTCTCGGCACATCCTAAGATTACCCCGGAATGTAAATGGGGTAACACTGCTGAAAGCCCAACACACATCAGCCCCATATTCAGTCTGATGTGCCTCACCTGTGTGGGACTGTTGGGTGTTTAAGACCCTTCTCCCTCGTTCACACTTTTGTGGAACGTTGCTTTCATTCACCCTGGTCCATCAGGGTTGTCACTTCTTATTCTGGAACAGCATGAAGCAGACTGCCAGTATTAGAACGCTGGTGGTTGCTGGAAAACGTCAGGTCAGGTTGCTGTGGTCTCTAACTAGTAAACCAGATTTTCTCCTTTGAAAATACCCCTATTAGACATTCATATTTCAGAGAGTCACACAAAGAAACAAATTGGAAATCAGGCCTATATTTTAATTCGATATGTGTCAGGTGAGGATAAAATAACCACTGTTTAAGAAAAAGGGCCTGAATAAATGGTCCTGCTCAAGCTCTGATTGAGTATTTTTTAATCGTGACAGTCCCTCAAAGTCCAGAACACAATAAACTAATGATGACACTGCTTGTTAAAACAAAGCAAGGTAGGTACTGTATCCCGGTGTAAACTATCAGCCGCTACTGTTCCTCTAAACCGGTGACATCATGTCCCTGGCCGCTCTGATTACAGCGGGTAATAGATGCTGGTGCCTCATGCCGGAGGAAAGGTTTGAAGGTTTCAGCAGTTCGGATGGCTCCGGTGCATGTCAGCACCTACACTGCCAGAAAAAGTTAATGTTCAGGTACGAAGTAAATGTACCTTAAAAGATGGTGGTTTATAAGGTTCAAATTGTGCCGCTTTTATTTCTTTAAACCTCTACTACATTCATTTTACCAGAGCAAAGCAGCATATTTGTACCTTTTTATAAACTACTTTAAGCAGACATGAATACAGTTTCAAGCTGAATGGAGAGACTGGCTGTTTGGAGACCTTGCAGATATAACAAACAGAATCTGGTGCAATTATTTGCCCTAACAAGGTACCCCTGAGAGTGTCACCCCAACAACAGACATACAGACAAATGCTGTGGTAATATCTCTCTCTCTCTCTCTTTTAAATGTTTTGCCACTAATTTGTCCATGACATAACTGGTTCTCTTCTTGCACTGATAATTAAATTTCTTCATACATCATTAGACTTACTTCTGAAATTAAGTCAGGAACACTCTGTAGAGCTGGTAACAATAGGTCATGTCATTCTCATTACATCACTAATGAAGTGGTTCAGAAAAGTAACACTACACCTACCATCAACCACTCATTTATTCAGGCAGTTGCACAGTTGGACTGGCTTTAAGGACTGAGTCAATAAAACAAGCTTCCAAAAGCCATTTAGATTTTTTTTTCTTTTAGCCTCTAAACTGTAAAGGCTCTTTTTACGTGTGTGTGTGTGTGTG
>JBBPCX010000114.1:18992132-19014316 GCA_037974365.1 Hydrocynus forskahlii | reverse complement strand
TGTGTGTGTGTGTGTGTGTGTATGTGTGTGTTTATATATAGATAAATAAAACTCTCAAAGTTCTAATTGCAGGGTCAAAGCCCTAACCACCAGGCCACCACCTGCCTGTTAGTGTTGACCGTAGTGAAGACTCTTAAATGTGCACAACTAGGGCTGGGAAACACTGCCCTCGCATGTTTGAAATGCCCATCAGATTAGAAAAATGCACTTGCCCCCACTCCTCTTTGTACCTCATGAATAATCATTCCATTCTGTTTATGTATCAAGATTAATAATCTGCTTAATTATAACATATGTGATTATTAACACTTGTGGTGAGAGGGGCTAGAATGTCACATCTCTCCTCTAGCTATTACACAACTGTTTCTGATGGGCTGCTGTGTTGAACACTTGTTCTACATGTGTAATGCAAAGTCAGTAGGTCTTTAAGTTCCTAATTCAGTATCCCTTTTTGTCAGGCATGGTGTTCTCTTGTGACTGATACTCATGTAAACACAAGAACATCTGATCAGAGACAAGGTGGATATTATTAGTCACACCAGTTGATCTTCACATGTACATGATAAATACTACACACAGACATAATACTAGCCTCACCCATATTTAACTATAACTCCCACTCAAGCAGCGCCCTACAATATAAGACACTGAGAGACAAGAGAATACGAGGACGGAGGAAATGTCTCCAGAATGTAATGCTTCAAGGAGCTGAGCTCAGTGATGTATTTTGGGAGAAAACCTTGCATGAAGCAACTAATGGGGCATTAGACAGATTTGTGTTGTATATTATAGAAGGAAATATTTGAACTTTATTTTTCAACCATGTCAAGAAATGATCCACAGGTGAGTCTTCTGTTAAACCTGCTTGCTTAATGCTGTCTTTTTACTTTAACATTGAACTTTTGACACTATGCATCATACAGTATAACAGTACAGCCAAGTACAAGACAAAGACACCCGTGTCTTATAAGTGTATCTGTTAAGATAATGCTTTATTAGTCCCACGGGTTGGATAACTGCAATTTTAATTATGTTGATTATAAACAACTGATTCCTTATTCTGCCCTTGAATTGATTTCTGTTTACTAAAGGGGAAAATTTGCACTGTTGGAGACATGTACATGTTCACAGTGGATGTGAGCACGTTCTCACCAGAGCAAGTGATTGTCACTTCTTCAAATAACCTCATTCAAGTTTCTGCTGAGAAGGTAAGCAAAGTTCCCTATACTACTGCATCTACAGCTCCGTGAGTCTGTGAGGGGCAGCATGATGTGGCTTTGTAGTGTATTTAAGGACATTCTGGGGAACGAAACATTAAACAAAACCCTTAATATATAGTTTATAAAGAATGTCTTACACAGCTCATATTTTTACATTCACTGTGTTATTCTAATATTCTACTTCTTTCATCTTTATTTCACACTGGTAACCAGATGGCACCCGATGGCACAATCATGGACACTTTTACTCACAAATGCCAGTTTCCAGCAGACGTGGACCCCATGTCAGTGACACCATCCTTGGGGAAAGGTGGCACACTGATAGTTACGGCTTTTAAGACAAAAGGTCAGATAACACAAAGTTCAAGTACAAGAATATAGCCGCAGTGCATGAATCTCAGCACTCCCTGTAAAATTAACCGTTAGCTTTTCTCTTTGCATCCACAGTTAAATGATCCATCCATCGGTCCTTACTAAAGCACAAAACTTTCCTCAAAAGGCACGTCATTTCTTACCCAACAATGTTTTTTTCTTTTCCTGGACTTATACAGATCACCTAATACACTGCAGTTCATTTAATAATAAAAAGATTGGATAATTTGTTTTCTGACAAAGCATCTATTTGTGACAATTATTAAACCATTAGCTCTTTAACATAAACATTTTGATGTGTTTTGATATTTTGTTTTTATTTTAGTCTTGTGACACTTTTGTTTTTTTCTTAGTTATGTATGTATTATTTGACAAGAAATCTAGTAATCTGCAGAAAGTATGATGACGGATATTTAACACACCGACTAGTTTGTTATCAGTTTTGTCACTTACATTCATTTATTAGTAACTCTCACACTGGTTGGGTGTCAGAATGAGGTAGTTAATCAATAATCAGTATTAAGTAGATGAACCTGTAGATTTAAATTAAATAGGAAGTGCCAGGCATATAGGAAGTAGGTAAAGTTCTTTTCCAAGGCCTGTCGAGTTCATACACATTCTGTTGTGAAATCAGTGTGTCACATGAAGAATGAAAACATGAAACATTTCATGACAGGCATGTGCGGTTCAAAAAGGCAATTCTTGAGATGTTCATCCATGCAGCTACACATTAACCTCTCGGCTTGTATCCTCCGTATGAGACTGTGGATGTGCGGAGGCAGAGGAGGCGTGAACACAATCCTGGTGCCACAGGTTTTCTGCCAGTGCATTTAGAAGCGGTGCAATCTCACCAAGCCCTCCGCTCACATCACCTCCCACGCGGAAGACTGGCACACCCCATACCTCCTGAAAGCGTGTGATCTCGCTCTCTGTCACATCTGTGTGCATAAACAAGTCAAATCTTCAAAGTTAAGGTCCATGCTCTGAACCTAGACCACATCCAAAACCTTCAGTGTGTTGTAGATATGTCTTACAAATACTACTGTTCAAAAGTTTTACATTAAATAAACACCAGTATTTTCAAATGTTTTCCTCAATATTTCAAATAGTTGGGGAACAATAAAGGAACAAGTAAAAAGGTAATAAATGAGCAACATTATAATGTAATTACCTATTTAGAATGATCTTCTGTTACATTTCCTGCCTAAAGATTTAATGACCACTTTTGAAACATTAAGCACTTTTTACTTTATTTTCATTGTAATGTCATGTCTGATACAGCTGCCATTGTTTTAGACTCATTTTTGTTTTAGACTCATCTACAGTTCTATTCATCATTCTGAAACATCTAAAACATTTTTTCAGTTTCTTATAAATGATTTGAAACTTGTGAAGTTGGACAGAAGCCACATATTAAAAACATTTCATTCATGTATCTGCAACCAAATTAAATGGTTGCAGAAACATGACAACATTGATGCCAACATTGTTGACAACATTGATGCCAAACTTTTGAACAGTTGTGTGTTGTAAGTTATGGTACTTGGAAGTAATCACATTACTGTAATCAGGTTAATGTGATAATACAGTTAAGGAAATCACTCAAGCACCGTTTTCCAAAAATTCTTACAGCCAGATGGAAAGGTTAAAACACTATGTTTTTAACATTGTTTTAAAAAAAGATAATTTTTCATCTCAATAACACCACAATGTCCCTGAGCCTGGTTGCATAGTTTAAAGGCGGCTTTCTTAAAACATGCGTGAATGAGGACACACCACTCAGTAGACAATGAAAACTCTCAAACACAGCCCATGACAACGTATTTATATTGACTTTAAATAAAGGATACTTTGTGCCAACCACCAGTCTGACAACTCTGTCTGAGGGGTCTGTGACACGAGACATCTGATTTGGGAGGTCTTCAAACGAGCTGTGGTCAGTGAAGGAGAACAGGAAAAGTATGGCATCCACCTGTTCCTTGCAAGACTGTAGAAAAATGACACTAATGACAATCTAGGGCACTAAGTCATACAGAACATGTCAAAGACCAGTTCTGAGAAAGTGTCACCGGTAGCATGTGGTCGAATCTCCGCATGGCATTCTCCCCGCAGTCCCACAGCTGGAAGTGAAAGAACAACACACGGCTGCTCTCTCTCAGTTTTGCAGGCCAAAAAACCACAGATGTCTCCATGCCTGCAGGGGGTTAGAGACTCTGTCAACAGAAATCACAAGAGAACTTATCGCTGTTGGAAGCAGTGTACCCACTGAGAAGGTTTTGAGGGTCTTAATTGATCAAAAATTATTAAATCTTTTTAGGCTCTGCACCTATCCTCTTCTCATTCACCTTAATATTGTAATAATCCGAGACTGTGCAAAATGGCATGCATGATAACATATGTAGACTATGAATTTTTCTGTGGCAGAATTATAAACATGCAGTTCGGGCATCCAGGACAACCTGGTACAATTTTGAGGGCATTCAAGGCATTTACCTGTGGTTTCATAGTGCATGCTTGGAATATGATGGCCAGCGAGTCGGGCGGCCAGAGCGGTCTTTCCCACGCCACTTTTACCTGAGATGAACACTTTGTAACGAACAGTGTCTGTTTTCAAATGAGCGGCCATCACTGGAGCCTCCAAGAGACCTAATACGATACGTGAAAATATGTTTCAGACTCTCAAGACATTTGTGTGGAAAGCAAACCAAACCAATCTACACCACCAAGCACTGAAATGTTGAGCTGACCTCAGGGCACTGTACAAATTGGACATTCTTTAAATATACTTTGCAAAAGGGGACTGATTTGTGATCAGCATTGCTATTCATGTTTCCAGTGTAATATATACAAACTGTATAATGTGTAAAACTGAGCAACCTTTGGTAAAAAAAAAAAAAAAGGCTCTTTTGAGAAAAAAAATAGGCTGAAATGACAATTATAATTCCATTGCCATGTCCATCCACATTGTGGACATAGTTTGAGGAAAGCCCTTTTCTATTCTGACTGTGCCCCAGTGCACAAAGCAAGGTCCATAAAGACATGGTTAGATGAGTTTGGTATCGAAGAACCTGACTTCAACCCCATCCATCACTTTTGGGATGAACTGGAACAAAGATTTTGAGCCAGGCCTTCTCACTCAACATCAATGCCTGACCTCAGACATGCTCTACAGAATGAATGGGCACAAATTCCCACAGACACACTCCAAAATCTTGTGGAAAGCCTTCCAAGAAGACTGGAAGCTGTTATTGCTGCAAAGGGTGACCACATTTTTTATATTGTGTAAAATATTTAATATATTTTTATTAACATGTCCAAAACTGTACATCAATCATTTCTAACATTTTAATATAAAGATTTTCAGGATGAACGGTTCCACGTTATGCATAAAAATGAGTCACAAATGCTCCCTACTGGCGGTTCAGCGGTACTGTCCAGCCATTTAAGGTGGAACGGAATCTGCGAATAAGTAACTGGCGAATAAGAAGCCAACTTCAGCCTCGTACCACATTGAAGTGTATGTATGAGAATGCAATGTCACTACACCTACAAATCCTTGTTGGTGTAATGGTCAGATTTCCCAATACTTTTGTCCATATATTGTAATTTGCGCCTTTTGAACAAGTTAAGCCATGCCTAAAAATACTGCCAACACTTAATTCTGTGCTAGTCAGTAAATGTTGTATTTGCCGTATTATTGGCAGTTAACTGTCTATAGAAGAGCTCTACTGTCCTTGCTACTATCCTTGCTGTTAGAAGTTAGAAGCTTACCAAACCGTTTAGTCTTGTGACACTACTTTAAGATTTCAAATGCTTTTAATGATGATAAATACTTAAAGTATATATATACACACTTAAAACTTTTAAGTTAAGGAAAAATTTATATGCTTTTCTCGAGCCACTTTGATGAATCCTGCACTGCTCTCAGAACAGTTCTGCTGGGTCAATTATCACAGATCTAGGCAGCAGTATCTGTTCGGTCTCCATAGTGATGAGGCGTACCAAATGTCCGTCGGTTCTTCTTTTGCAGTATTTTACTGAAGAACTCTCTGCTTTCCGGGTTTCGGTGCCAGTCTGGTACGATGATCGACCCGGGAGCTACAGCTGCCATCACAGCCAGTTTGATTAAACAAGTAGAAAAACAGATTTAGCTCCAGTTCAGCCAGGACTCTTCCACAGCAGTAAGGGGAGAACACAGCAGAAGACTTTTCACACAGGACAAAATAAAAGTCCAAGCTCCGAAACAATTCAGTAAAAAATATATTTTAGGGTATATTACAGCACAGCGCTAAAATAAACAGTGGGTATTATGATTCAAATCAAATATAATGTGCCCACACCAGTGGGCAGAACATTCCAGCCTTCAAGGTCTTCACAGAATGTCAAATGATTGCTGAAAACTAAAACATATTAAAATTTATTATTATTTTTTTTTTACAGTTGTCATGCTTGTTGTATTTAAATGTCGGTTGTAATATGTTCTAATATCATTATTTAGGTTTAGTTGCCAAGAAATGTGTTCAAATTGTGATATGTCTAACAGATTATTGTCCATTCAGGATTTTAAAATTTTATTATTATTATTATTGCCTGTAGTATGTAGGCAGATACGGTTTAGCTAGCTTTCCCAGGAGCTGGACTGAAGGCCTAAAGGTGTATTCAACGTTGAGTCTTTTGTGTAGAGGTAGGGAAAAAAAGCTTCTTAGGGGTAGTTTAATGCATTTGATTGATTAGTAACTAAACATGAAACAGCATTGTTAAAGTACACAAAAGACTGATATGTGCGACAAAGACTGTAGAGTAAAAAAATATATAATATACAGAGAAGAAATCTTTTTTCATTGTGGCAATCGCTGGGTCGAGTTTTGTACTACCTTTCCGGTTATGTTGGTTGAGTAACTAGGGAGAAGACATCCTCTATACTGGCTGATCAGCAGCGGTTGATGTATAGCAGTTTTTTCCACAGCCTGCAGCTGCAAATTTTCAAATGTGTTCAACTTTGTACCTTGAAATGTGCAACCAATGACTGTAGGTTGCTTTGTGCATCTCGTCACGTTTAAAGTGAAGAGTCTGTGATTCAATTATTTTTTTTAAATTACAACAATAAAATGAAGGTTAACATTTTGCCTCTCTACAGACCTGTGCAACACAAATCTAAATAGCTGCAAACATAATTAGTAAGTGATAGTGGAGTCAATCAACGGAGGAACCAACTTGTAAGGAAAAAGTTCAGACGCTCATTGAGAGGTTGTAGCATCAGGTATATTTTTTTCACTTTCAATCTTATGTTTGCTTTTAATCTAAACAAACACATACACACACACACTAGAATTAGCTAGGGGCAGTAACTCTACTGATGGTTCATTGTTCGAACACCATACTGTCAGTTTGTTCCATGTTCTTATTTTTGAACTGGCTTCAAAAACAAAACAAAAAAAAAGAAAGAAACCATTAGATATAGTTATTTAATAAACCTATTTATGCTTTTTCTATTAATGGTGTGTCAAAAAGTTACAATAAACTGTTGCTTTCATTTATTTGAAATTAAAGTGGAGAGTTTTGTTTAAATCAGTCAGAGGCAACTAATGTATTTGTACAGTTATCTTTATTGAGAGGCCACAGCTCTTGCATATAACAACTGTTGGCTTTGATAAGGCAAACGCAAGAATGAATCCACCAGCTAACTGACACAGAAAAAAACAAAAAGCTTTTGGAGAAGGTGGAACCCACAGGCATGCAGCAATGGCTCAGAATGCAATATACAGCTTCATATATACAAAACAATAGTGAGACCCCCCAAAAATGGCACGTATCTCTTGGCTACTGAAATAAAAAAGGAAAAGAAAAAAATGTCTATAAGAGAACATAAAAAACAAGAAAAGCAAAAAATCATTTTTCTTTGTAAAAGTTCAACTGAAAAAAAATATATTACTTTGTGGTCATTTCTGACATCTAAATAAAAGACGTCTCCAATAAGATATCAAAATGGAGCTAAGAGAATATTGCCTTTCTAGAATACCAATTCAGTTTCATTTTAAGATGGATGTGAGACAACGCCTTGTTGGTGACACCTTGTTGCAACATAAGATCCTCAGAAGAGTCACAGAGCCTCAGCACAAAGAAATCAAATTAAATCAAGTTGGTACATTTTTTATGAGTGTGTGCAGACACAGAGGACATTTACAGTTAACAGCTTTTTAACTTAAATACAGAAGTTCATTTTCAGTTTTGAAGCAGTTGGCATCCACTTTAAAAACAGACAAGACAAAGAAAAGGATCCATACACTCATCTTCACGACAATGTACCATTAATGTATGTAAGAGTACGTCAAAGAAGCGCCATATATGTTATCGCATTGGACAGGGAGACACCTAATAATCTCACTCGACATCGTCAAACAAATGGTACTCCATATTGCTTAGGAACACACAGAAAGAAATTCCCAAATAAATCAGTCCAAAAATCTGTGTTATTTTTTTTTTCTTTTCTTAATTCCTTATTATATCATCATACAGCTAAAACTGTCAATCTTGTTCTTATAACTCTTTTAAGGTTTCTTTTTTACTCAGTGTAATTACTAGATTTTTCTCGACTTTAGCTCTGATTGTGGGCATTTCGAGCTGATGGGGGAGGTCCTAGAGTGGCTAACTGGAGTAATCAGAGTCGGTACATGCATCTTCTGTTACCAGGCTAAGTTGGGGTAGGGCGGGGTGGTGTGGGTGGGGCAGGGTCCAGGTGGGTGGGGCGGGACGGGGCACCGTGTGGGCTGGTGCTTTAGTCATCCTCCTCATCCTCTTCGTCGCTGTCCTTCATGGTAATGCCCTGCATGCCGCCCTCTCGGACCGAAGCAGTGGCCTCTTCCAGGGTGAGTCGGTTCCGTACCGTGTCGTACATCTTACTGTTCAATGTTGAGTCAAGAACGCCTTGCAGCCTAAAGTCTCGGTATTTTTTCTACAAAGTGCAAGAAAAGTCAAACTCAACGGAACTCAATGAAATAAAACCCATAGCATCAGAGGAATTTTAAGTTTGCATTAACTTACTTTACTGAAAGGGACCAAACACTGCCTAGTAAAGGTAAACCAGATAGAAACCTGTTTATGTAGTTTTGAACTGTTCTTTCAGAATAATCTGAAGGAGCCAGCATACAATGCAGTGACGTTTTGTGATCTAACAGCACTGCTAACATTGTTGTGTACCACTATCCATGTACTGGTATATATGATTTATTGCCACCCACTACAATATACCAAGGCCTCATATTCAGGGAAGAAACTGTTTAGCTCTCAGTACATACATTATGTAACTGTTTTATAGCAGAAAGTGTAATGTCCCCCAGTACAAAGTACCTTTACAATCCTGATGAGGATTTTGAGTTGGTAGACATGGAGTTGTTGGTCCATTCGGTCAGTGAGCCAGGTCCCCAGCAGATTCATGGTGGCTGTATACCATTGCTGCAATGCACACAAACACATCGTTCTCCAGCAACACACACACACACACTCACAAACAAACAAATCCATGCAAGAGACCAAAGTGTCTTGACGTACACATAGACATAAATTGTTCATCAATATTGCAAACATACACATATTTGTAGTCACACTAACTTACGATTGCGCACATATTCCCACTCTCAGAAACATACTCATGTGCATGCATGGACGCACGCACGCACACACACACACACACACACACACACACATACACACACATATACACATACACACACATACATACCCGAATGCATGCAAAGACAAGCACGTACACACAAAATACACCAAATGCATACCAACAAAGACACAATCACACCCTCACTTAGCACTAGGTTAGTCAGGCCATTTAAAATTAATTTACAGAGGCAGCAATTTGATCATCTGCAAAAAAGTACATAAATCATGCATTAATGAGTTGCATAATAACAACATAATAAACACTTGAATTGTATTTTTCTCAACATATATATATGTATATATTTACAGCATAGTCTGAGAATTAAAATGAGCAAGATTAGCTAAGAAGTCTTAAGATTATTTAGATTTTAATGGTAGGCCTAAATCCAGTAGCAGAATTGATGTATTTAAAATATCCACAATTACAGTAATAAATTAAATCTGGGATTCAGATTAAATGCGTTCCCATTTTTTGGCCATTCTTTTAACAGAACTATGCTGAATGTGATAAATAAAAACCTTGAAATTAAAGCATTTATCCATGCTATTAATCTTTAAACGCAAATATCTTACAAACATCCCCAACTCCAGCAAAACATTTTCAAGTCAAAGCAGCAAACTTTAGTATGATCATAGCCATAAAACTCGGCAAATCAATATATAAATATGGGAGTGAGAGGAATCTGGAGGCAGGGAGGGTTTGTACTGTTATCTTAAACCATTTCTGTATTGTATCAACAATACTTATGAGTATGTATAATACGTCAAATACAAATCGGATGTCAATGTGTACTGGAAACTCGTGAAATTACAGAATTCCATACATTCTACTTATAGTTCAAAGAGAACAGCACATGTGTTGTGTAATGGAAGATGTTGTAATCTTGTAGAGAGAAATAAATAGTAACAGGATTCTGTGGAGTGACTCGGCATATTAGAGCATTTTGAAGTGGGTTTTTTTCCATGAAGGGTCAGAATTGTCTGTTCAAGCTACGGAGGCTTTAAATTACAGCTGAACAACAGTTTGCTGTAAGGAGCCTTCCAAACTAATGCTGCTTTCAAGTGCCTTCTAGAAACTCATATTTTCACAGTTGTGTGATGAAATAATGGGCTTCCCAAAGTTAACGTGAGCTGAATGTTAGAAATACTGATTTCATAGAAATTTGTTAGAAATCTTTACTGGCTTTTTCCCCATATCAAACTTGACATTCTTTTAGTGGTGTTTGACCGGTGTTGGCCATTGCTCATTGCAAAATGGAAACCGGAGTAAAATCCTTAGCTGCTCCAATATCAGGTGAAAAATCTCAGACATTTCTATTTCCAGTGATTAGGAGACCATTTGAACACAGCAGTAGTTGGCAGTTTCAAACAGTGGATAATTGGAGTGACCAATGCCTTCTTTGACCAGTAATTGACAAATCTACGTTATGATTTGGTTATTTGAAGAAAGATTAGATTTGTGATTTAGACCTGGCCGAGTTGTTTGCTCTTTAGTAATTTGGTTGGTGATTGGCTGATTTGTTTGCTTGCATGTCCACTTCAAACAGTTGATTCATCGGAGCGTGCAGTGCATGCAGAAGGAGCAGGTGAGTGGGTGGGCAGAGAGCTGTGTGTGTGTATGATGTGGGAACTTTAGGAGGTGGGTCATGCTAGTAGATGTACACAGGAAGATTATTTGATTAGAAATCATGCCACTCAACAGAATGTGATCAAACAGCAGGACATCTAGAGATAAGTTCCACTTTGTTATAAAAGGGTGTGGTGGTATTGTCTTGAAGATGGAAAGAATAGATTAGAATAGAATAGAATAGAATAGAATAGAAAGGGATGTAGTTAAAATATGAAGAGACATGACAGAGACAACCAGAAATTTTAGATGAGTATGAGTAGACTTGTCTGTAAACATTAGCTGTTTATCAAAAAGCGTGCTTGCTTCCTCTCCCTCTGCTTATTCAGTGCAGAGTCTCTGTATTGGACTCAATATAGCTGTTTAACAGTTGTATGAGGATAAAATATATTTGCTTTAAAAGCACTTGGAAATAGTGTGTAAAATGTATGTATAAGAACATTAGACATTACTTTATACTTATTCTTAAATACTGCAACAGCATAAGCTATTTTGATCCTTGCATATGATGAATAATCTTGTTTGCTGATTATAATCAGGTGGTCAGTATCTCTTAGTGCACATTAGATCTACCCTGAATTACACTGTCTTCCACACAGTAAGTGTGCAAGTACGCAGATTAGGAAACAGCTTTTATGTATTAATGACTTAATGTGATATTCAGTTTGGGAAATGGAGGGCTGTAGGTCCTTTGATGTCTCATAACTATTTAACGACTGCAAAGTTGTGTATCTATAAGTTCTTTGCACACACAGTTTGTTCCAAAGTCCAAAAACACCTCTGGGCATAGACTCATCTTTAGCTACTACAAAGTGTCCCATTCTAGCAGCTGTGCTTTTCTGTGGAGATGAAACAAGCTGTGTGCACAACTGTAGCAATGGGTGCACCTTGAAGTAGCTAAATTCTCTAATTAGAAAGGGCATCTGGACACTTTTGGACACATAGTGTATTTTAATCTATGTAAGTAAAATCTGTAACTTGCGTCATTGTGTTATATTTAGTAAAGGGCCCATATCTCAACATTTTCCTTGCTTTTTGTGCACTGAAAATGTTTGTGGTTTTATTAACCAAAAACCGTCATTATTCATTTTTACATGACTGTTTTCCAGCCTTGGTTTATCACTTAGACTGTTTTTGTTACTGTGCCTTTAAGGCAGGTTTGGCTGTCCTGTACTGGGCTTTTTCGAAAAACATCTTGCACTGAAGCACCCTTTAAGATTTAAGCATGAATGAGCAGAGATGAATTGCTGAAGGCTGAAAAGGCAGATAAATGTGAATGCACCAATTTTTGTGGCATCACAAAAAATGAACTGTTGCATGGACTATATGGACCAAGCAGTGAACAGTATGCTTTGAAACTTTAACAGTCTTTACATACCACATCAGCCAGTTTATTAATAAAAAACAAGGAAAAGCCCAATTTTGATAACATGGCCCCTTTAAAGTAAACATATCTCTTGGTTAGAGAATCTATGAAGGACATACAACCTCTCATCCAAATGTCTGAATGAAATTTAAAAGAATTGTCAAATGATGCAATGAACTGCAACTGTACTTTAAAAGGAATGAGAAATACAAGCATTAGTCATGCATCATCAGTACTTAACACACGTTCATACACACAAACAGGAAAAGCAGCATGTGTAGCACAGTGCATTTCTTGACATATCAAATTCAAACACGCACACGTGCGCGCACACACACACACACACAGACACACACACACACACTGCTCTCCAGCACTGATGGATACTGTATATACTTAACTATACTGTGCTGCATCTTCTCAAAATGCAATCACAACTTCAAAATAACCACACACACACACACACACACACACACACACACACACACACAAACACACACACACACACACACACAAACTACAGTACTGTACACAGAATAAATCACCTCCCACTACACACAAGTACACAATTGTGCAACACTGAGTCACAAAATGATACACAAAGGATTATTTCTATATTTAACAGTGCTCTCCAGTGCACGCCATCATTTACATCAGAACTACTGTTAGTCTGTCATCCTGTACCTTTGCTACACATTATATTTACGGTGTAATTTCTCTTTCCAGAATCCCATCCAATAGTTAAGGATATGGACGAATATGGCAATAAACAATTATTCTTATATTTCATTTCATTCACTGTCTTTGAGAGCACTGTCTTAAATAATCCACTTGGTGGTGGTAGTGACACTTTGCCTCGTGAGCTCTGAGCGCAAAGGTCCGACAAACAGTAGCTAACGCAACATCAGAGCACAAAGGTGCAACTCATTATGGCTAATGCAACACCAGAGCACAGAGGGCTGAACGGGAATTCACAGCAATGAGACACTGAAGAGTGAGAGAGCAAGAGCCTCAGGATAAGACTGGCCTTATCTGTCAGGATGGAAGGATTTAGAGCACAGCACTCAAAATGTGACTTATCCCTCATATGCCCCATTGTTTTGCCACATTTTGGATGGAACCTCCTTAGGCATGGAGGAGACGGCATCTTACTTACATCAAATAACCTCTCTATATACACCTCCTCATTGACCTTATCTCGCAGTATGTCCTGAGAGTGACGAACAAAGGTCACATAGCCATCAGCAACATCCATTCCTGGTTTCTACAAAAGATAAATTGAGGAGTGACTGGGTTACTCATTGTATGACTAAGAACAAAGACAAAAAGGAACCAGCTAGAGATCTAAATCGTTTAAGTCAAATTTGTTCAACACTTACAGGGACATCCACATACTTTGAAGCAGCTTTCACCTATAAACAAGGAGAGTTTTACATTAGGGTGTGCATGTACCATATTAATGACAATAGTAAAACCATAACAGTGCCGAAAGTCATTAAATCTCACCGTAAATGAAAGGAAAGATGAGAAGAGGGTTCCCTCATCGTACCGGGAAATCTTTGCAAGAACACTTTCCAGAATCGCCACAAACTGTGCAGGTGATATAAGTACAAACATCATCTAAAATGGCTGAAAGACCACACACCAACACAGCTCAAAGCACAGGTTCAAAAAACATGTCTAAGAAAATATTTCTATTACAATGTGTACCTTAGCCACCAAAAGAGCAATCATGTCCTTCACGCTCTCTTCAATAAGTTCATCAATTTTAGAATGATATTGTTTCTAAAAAGTAACAAGAGATTTAAACACAAGATAAATGATTGCATCACACATATTTGAAAACAGATGGTATTATGTATAAGTTACTCTTAATGTAGGTTTAAGCATCAAACACATTTAAACACACTCACAAAATGGTGTCACACTAAATTATTAAAAAAAAAAAGAATACCAAAAAATGTCAAGTAAATGTTGTGTAAATGTCAAGAAGCAGAAATGTCACATTGATCTTTAAGAAGTTCAGGTCAGGAACTAGTCCAAGTAAGTCAATAGTGAGTTCATAATACAATGTGCAACTGACAAACTAACTGGCCTAAATGTTACTAGTGTTTCCTATTTCTTCTGCAGCAATACAGTAATAACACAGACACCATTTTCATGGCACACTTTAGCCCACAACGGAGTGTGTCAAGTTGAGATGCAAATCACAGATTAGCAATAGCCAGCCTGAGAAATATACTAAGAAAGTAAGCAGCTCTCAGACAAAATCCAACAGTCTTAACGTAATCAAATAAATAATTTCCAATCAGAGTAAGAAAGATCCCATAAAGTGACAGAACTGTCTCAGCGGTCTTTTATGATTTTCTTCAAGAAACAGACCAGACAGATCTTCTCATTACCTCCTGGCCCATCTCCATGGCACACAGTTTGGCTGACTGGTCCTTAGCATCCACCATCACATTGAACATGGTACATAAGGACAGTGGGATGCGGAAATCTGTTGAACGGCTACTCTTGGTCAGCTTGGATTCAAATGCTGCCCTTGTGCTAAAGCAAAGAGTGAACCAGAAAGTCATTAGTAATGTTTTAGAACCCCCCAAGCCACTAATCTTTATATAAAGTGTATCTGCATTCTGAACGATCCTGGAAAATCATTTGTGTTTGGTTTAACTTCAGGTTGTACCTGCAGATTTTATGCAGATTGTGTTGAAATCTTCATACATATCAACTGTACAAAGTGAGGTTTTGTTGTACTGTTACTATCTCCTTTCACTCTCAACCCAAAAACAAACATACCGTTTAACACAGGACTCAATCATATCGCTGGACATGAGCTTCATACGGTTGTCTAGATGCTTGGCAAACTCCTCCTCAGGCCAGTGTAGGTCTCTGATGAATGTCTGCAGGGCATCCAGTTTCCAAAACAGATCTTCTGATGTCCCTGAGCCATTACTGCCAGGCACAGCAACACGTCAGAGGTCAGTGGTCACAACCTTTGCCAACAGGCTGCTCAGTGAGAGCAGCAACAGAAATGTAGAGCTCTATCTCTATGACTCTACTCATGACATATTTATTTTCAGATTATTTAAACCATACACTGACAAGTGGCCCAGAGGCCTGTTTGAGTCACATGGTCAGTCAATGTATGGTATAATAGACAGGTGTGTTTACAAAACACATCAATAACCTCGCACACTTGCGTGGTTATTCACCCTTGAGAGGGCCTGGAATCATGCACACTTTGGTGGATCACATTTCTCTAAGGAAAGAGGGTGAGGAGCTTGGGAATGTCATGGTGAGAGAAGGCATGTATAGAGAGTGGGTCACTAAGCCCTTTTCTAAATGCTTCTGCAGAATCAGCTTTCATACATATCAAGCTGCATATCTACATAAGCCGAGCAACATAAGAGTAAACCAGTTCTACCATTGTCTCATTAATGTTACATTGCAAATGATTCAGAGGGTCCAAACGTTATTATCTACATGTACCATAATTTTCTATAAAAGACAGAAAAGGTTATATTGACTAAACAGGTAAAGGACACAGCCCAGAAGAGGAACAGAGACACAAAGATCAGGCTCTCTCTCACCACCCATGCCCGACGAGGCTGACGGAGTTCCAGAGGTCAACACACATCATGCAGTCAACTCTGAAGACGCTGCCATCCTGAGTGGAGATAGATGGGACGGGAGGAGGAGGAGTGTTGTAAGGGTCAGGAAGGGGGGTGGTAAGCTACCATAGAGTTAAAACATAAGAGTGATTGTGATTTCTGAAAGTATGGGACTACTGGCACGCCGGTAGAGGTAAAGCCATAGAAAGGTTTTTGAACAACTGCTGTTCTCCTTTTGGTTCACAGGGCTTTGCTCCTGTGAGAGTTATAGTCTCATGACTTTATTAGGTCAAGATCTTTGTGAATTTTACATACTATGGAATAGGGTGTTCATTGTAGCATGCAGGTATACAATTCTTAAGGCCACTCTGATGTTTAAACTCCATGATGGCTAATTTCTACTGCCTTGGATGCCAGCTGCAGGCTGACCTGAGAACTGCTTCAGAGCATTTTGTTCTAATACAAAAAGACCAAGCAGGGTGTCTATGACCAGGCAGGGAGTTCCACCAACCCACACCCACTGACACCTTTCAAACAAACCTGAACCCACTGATGACCCTCTAACAAACCCCTCCGCCTCAAAGTCTGGATGGATCCTCTTAAAAATGGATTTCTTACCCCAGATGTGAAAGATCCACTATAAGATGCTGCTAGGAGTCAAGGACCGCCTACACCCTAATGTCTCCACATGATTAAAATGTATTTGTTTTGGGGTCAGCAATGTTATATGAGCTGATGAGAGACTAATACAGCCTTATGAAGGGCTGGGTGTCAAACTCAAAGAGGTTCTGGAAGAACACAGATGAGTGATTTAAACCGCAGTCCTAACCTTAGGATTTAGAGGCTGATAGTGTGTTGAATGGGGAAAATTTCCTTTGTTGGAAGCAAGGAGACTTAGGGCTGACTGTTCGTAGGTTTGGGTTGCAATCCAGATCTCACCACCTCAGTCCCACCTCAATGGCATGCACATTGAGGAAAATGAAAAGCTTTTCAGTTCTCATTTCAAATAAACAAACAACATGGGCTTGACCCAAACCCCTTGCAATCTACTTGGCATGAAAATTACTTGAAAGGCAATCATTGTTGAACATTCTCTTCATAACAACGCGATTTGTTGCTTATTTAATTGAATTTAAATCACTTTTACCTATTTTTGCATGAACATAAATATTCTTTCATATATTATAGCTTAATTATGCTGGCTTGACAAACATTTCAGTCAGTAGCTGATTTATATTGAGTGTGGTGACATAAATAGTAACAGTGTGCATTCACAAAACTAGGTTGTAAGAAATGGGACAGGGATTTTAAGCTTTTGCTTATCGTTAGGAAATGCAATTTGTGCCTTGAGACTGTGCTAAAAATGGGTCACACAGGAGGTGGTAACATAGGCACAATTTTAGATCAAAGTGAGCGGGTATTTTGAATTGCACACCCCGTGTTGCACAGCCGAAACCATGTCAGTGCAGGCATAGTCATTTCTGGACATGAAAATAGCACTTGAGCAAGAATGAGAAACTGGCTAATACCCTACCACAAAAGCAATAGGCTGGTTTTATACTACTAAGTCATGTTTGGACCACCTCAGAAAGAGCTCTCTGTATTAAACCATATCTAAACTGCTCTACCCCCAACCTTGGGGCTCAACCTGCCTTCAGCTGTAGAGCTTATGAACTTCATGATGAGCTTGTTAAGATGCTGATGCTTCTCTTCTCTTTCTTCTTGAATGAGCAGAATGACATGTAATTATATACCATAGTACTGATAACCAGAGATTTAGTTACAGCTTAATTTTATGCTCCCAAACAGACCCACTTGCGTACACTACTTCTATTCTGGCAGTTCCTAAGCTATGGCCTGGTTTTAAGGAATGTAAGCTTTAAATTATGTATGAAGTTGACTTGAACAATTTAACCATGTTTCTCAAGCCAGAACAATGTTTGCTTTAAAAGAAAAAAAAAAGTTTTTACTTTTTACTCAAAGTTAACAACGAGCCTCAGGAGAACACCTTCATGCCAAGGGGACACATTTTGAATTTAGATCTGATGTAAACTCATTGAATACACACTCAGAGTCATAAATAGCAGCCATCCAGGATGGAGTGGAAAAGCTAGGCATTTGTGGAAGGTTAACAGATAGTCCTGCTACTGGCACGGGAAGATTTGGTACTTTGGGAATTTGGAGGTTCACATTTGGTAGATTCACATTGGGCAGATTACTTGTTAAACTCCTGCAGAAACAGACAAAAAGAAACAAAAAAAATCCATAACAGTGGCAATGTGGAATGCTGCAAAAAAGCAATGTAAGACATACAGTAAGAAAGTAACAGGAAGTAGAAAAAACTACATAAAGGAAAAGAACATTTTTTAGACATCCGAAAGTAGCAGACATAAAGAATCAGTTATTAAATGTAGGGAAGGTTTCTAAGACATTTAAAACAGAGGACCTACAGTAAAACAAAACATGGCTTATAATACAGACAAAAGCACAAATATACATATAAATAAAGAAGCAGAAGCAGCATATTTCAAGAGCAGGCACGAACAGCAGATTGACAGGTTAAACAGCCAGCGGTGAAAATTTAAAGACACAAGTCGAAGACAAACAAATAAAGGAAGCTGTTTTCTATGGTACTGTTGGAGCATGGTTAAAAAGGTCTAACCTTTTTTGTAAAAGCTTATACTGCAGCTCTACACAGTCACTCATCAAATTAGAGTTCAGAGGAGTGTCCCTTTAGTTCAAAAATATTGATGAGATTTTTGTTCAAAAGACAGCTTGCCAGTCCCTCATCTAAATAGCATCTCTAGCTAGGAAATGGTAAAATCAATATGCGAAGCAAAATCAGAGAGGCAGGGAAGACGGAAGAACTAATTAGCACATAAAAGGCATTGTATTTCATTCAAGCACATATTATGAGGGTTAGTTTACAAAACAAAAAGATGAAAACATGAAAGATGCTGACTGGAGTCTAGCCTGAGAGAGTGAGGTTTCTTTTGGACTAAAGCTGGCTATGGCAACACGTGGCTTATGATGAACAGAGGTCAATGAAAGAGGTCGATCCGCTTGAAATAATTTAGACCACCAGTACTGACGTGCAATACAGTTCTATTGTTATGTTCAAAAATAACATGTTAAACATATTTAAAAACCTTCAGCGAATTTACTGGAAAGTTAGATATAACTGAGGTGGTTGAAAATGAAAAACTCCATATTAGTGAAAACATAACTGCTTAATATCAACTGCAAGTGGTTCATGATGCCTCTAAACAGTAGATTATATTTATCATTCTGTGTTTGCCCACATTGCTCTTTGGGGGAAATATTGGCCCTAATTAGTTGTTTGTGTCATGAAAAGCCCTGCCTCACAATCACACCCAGCGCTGGAGAGTGGGCAGGAATTGGTGTCTTACTTCACAGGCTCCCATGACTCGCGCTCAAAGCCCCTGTGAATGGACTGAGAGATGGAGGACTCCATTAAATCGACATATCGCACCACCAGGGGGGCATAAAGGTCCTGCAGGTGCTTGTGGAACTTTCCATTACACAGATGGTCTGCCAAGAGACAAAGGGAGGTCAGAGCGTCAACCCAAAGATAATTCAGTTTAAACACCTATAAGCGCTATGCCTGCTGTTTACAAAATCAGTAAAGACAACTGCAAGTGCTGTGTTGCCACTTTACCATGTAATTGCAAAGACTGGGGTACTTACAGTCAGTTCTCAGGAAGTCATTAAGGAGCTGGAAGAGAGGGAAACTATCCCAGCTTTCAGGAGACTGGATCTCTAGAGCGGCGTCCATGTCTACGCCGTAGAGGGACAGGAAGTGCTCAGCATGCTCCACCATCAGATCTGACCACCATGCAAATGCCTTGTTTACGAGGGAAAGACAGCAAAAAGGGGGAAAAAGGACACAGGGAGTTAGAGTAGAGATGAGGTATTCTAACAAACGGCAAGGGGAGTAAACTGGTTCCTGCCATGTGATGTCAGTTTGAAATGCTCCTGAGTCTAGTTTTGACTAGACAGCTGATTTGTGGTCAGATTAAAAGTCAGGACACCACATGTTATTGACTTAAACGTGGTGTCACCTCAAAATCACCTGCATTTACTGAACCCCTTATTTTAAACCTATTGTGCCCACGCTGTAAAATGTTCATTCAGGATTAGTGTGATTGCTGTTATAACTATTATGGATGCAAAATTAACATCAATGAATCTTGTAGTGAGTAAGGTCTAAAATATGGCACTCCTTTAACCAGTTTACACCAGTATAGATGATAGGTTTAGCCTTAAAATCTAGCAGTGAATTTCAGGGAATTTGCAACACAGATAAAAAAAAATCATATTTCTATAAACTGTATCTGTCTTGTGCAAAACAGTTTGCTTTAGGAAGACACTGACCTAAAGGCTTCACACCTAGTGTTTTATAAATATTGCATAAGTCAAAATGCAACTCATAAATATACTGGTGTTACAATTATACAATTTAACAGAAGAAACCATTGTTTCATCTTAACATTTTTTCTTTAACACCTATTGTGTTGCAAATGTGCTAATATGTGAGCAGAGACCATTTTTCATAAGAATTGTTACTTATTCATAGGAACCGTTACTTATGCAAATCTAAAGTCAGTGGAGTCAAGATGCCAGAAGAAGTGCAGTTCTCATGCAGGTGAAGTAGAAATCGCTGCATGCTTTTCGCTCTCCAGATGAAAGATGTAGTTGTTCAACCATTCACATCACTGCATCCCTGCTGTTAGGATGGGGATGTGTCTCATCATCATGCAACCTTATCATATCTGCCATGCCTAAGACTGCAAGCATGCAACAAGCTTTGTAAAAAGAGTATGAGAGCAGAGTATTTTTTTGGTATGCATAAATATTTCGTTTTTTTGATCAGATCTCCAAGAGTGCTGACCAGCTAACTTTAGTCATGTGAGAAAAAGGCCCTCGTATGCTCTCTCAGATGGATCAACTTGCGTGCAGTCTTGGCATCACTTACTTTTCTCTTTGCTCAAACTGACCAGTGGCAAAGTCATTCAGGGAACTGATCAGCCTTTGAGAAGGTTAATCCTTCCCCTTGGCAGCATGCTGTTCTGTAGTTATATCCTGCCAACCCACTCCAAAGCATCCGCAACACATTATATTCCCCCAAGATCAACTCAGGTGGAACTGGGTTATAATCAAGGTCTAAACTTACCATTTCACTTACCCGGCCTACCCACAATTAAGCTTTGAGTAGACTACATTGACCAACATCTCAAATTATGAACAAAAAACAAAGCATTCGCAAGGGCAGCAGGGCAGCGCATATAGCTGAGCTCAACCAGACAAACAGAGAGAAAAAAGTAGAGATAGAAAGAAAGTAGTGATATTAAATCCAATCAACTCCAAGATCCTTCCCCAAGTCCTTTCTTGCCATATAGAAAATGTTACTCTAATGGTTAGAAGACAAATGTGACATCATTTGTTATTTTTTTATTGACTAAAAAGGTCCAAGGGAAGTAGCTAGGTTCTGAGTTTGGATTCTAGTGTTTCGAGAGAGGCACTTTAACTCTAGAGGGGTAAGGGGCAGCGAAACACTAGCAGGAAAGGGGCAAACTGACAGGGCGAACTGGGACAAGGCTAGGATGACAAAACTAGGGGATGGGGTGGTGCAATTTTATATATATATATATATATACGTTCTTTGTAGAAAAAGAAAAACTTTCCACCAGACCAACCCCCGGAACTTGGAATGCAAATCTGACAATCATTTCCTTCAGGAGAGACTGGACAGAGACAGTGCTAGCAAACTGGGACGCACCAAAGTCAGACACAACGCAAATATTCCCCATACTGAGAGGAATAGGGAATTACAGGAATAGAGGCCCCACACAGCTCATGCACAAACCATTATTGGGAAACAAAGGGGCTAATTCATTGCATTCAGTTTGCTCACATACCTCTTTTCCCTGCCCAAGCCCATACGATGGATTGAGCGGTGAGAAAGACATGGAAATATTCAGTGATGTAGGTGCAAATTGCGCAG
Organism: Hydrocynus forskahlii; assembly: GCA_037974365.1. Lineage (NCBI taxonomy): Eukaryota > Metazoa > Chordata > Actinopteri > Characiformes > Alestidae > Hydrocynus > Hydrocynus forskahlii. The sequence continues at coordinate 18,992,421 of JBBPCX010000114.1, read as the reverse complement.
AACATGAGATACTGAGATGAACTCAGGGCAGTAGAAAGATCAAAGGAATATTTCTAATTCTTCCACAGAGGACCTCTGTTCACACCTTGAAACATTCTCTCATATATTGCTCAAGTTCTTAGTATAAGCTTCTTAGGCTTCCATGCTTTGATCAAAGAAGATTCATATTAAATACATAAAAAAAGGGGGGTTTGGACCTTCATAGATGAATTAAACACTTCATTAATGTCATCTCATTAATTCACTTCCATGCTCAGTCTTCATAATCTAACTACCCCATCCACCCCCC